>JAJGOT010000237.1:0-490000 GCA_022457155.1 Cladopsammia gracilis | reverse complement strand
ATTGATAATAGCTGGAGGAGGAGGCGGTGTGCAGAGTGTCAGGAGAAGACATAATGAATGCGACGCCTCCATGGGTACATCAGGGAGAGCTGGGTTCAAGTCAGGGCCAGGTGGAAGCGGTGGACATGGTGCACAGACCGGTGAGGGTGATGGTGATGACGACAACGATGATGGTGATAATGGGTCTGGGTCAGGAGGGAGCAGTGGTGCACCGACCAAATCAGGTAAGAATAACAAAGACATCAACAAGCTACAATCATAGGCAAACGTGTTGGGAAGATTATTCTCTTTCTCTCCCCTCCCCCTGTTACAATGTTGTGTATGATGTTGTGTATAATGGGACATGTTTAGTGCGTAATTGTTCTCTGAGATCCCAACATTGGATAGGGGGGTAGGGGGGACTCAGAAATTTAACTAATTATTTCTATTTTATATAAGGAGAACATTGATGTAATTCCCCACTGCGTGATGCTATTCATTTTCACAACCTTTTGTCTGCAATTTTAGGAGTTTTAAGAAAATACTACACAAAAACCGAAAGAAAATCGGCTCCTGATAAATCCCTTAGTTATTTGAACAGAAATGCTCGAGTTGAGAAAGTAAAAAAAGTTTTGTGCCTTTTTATACAAACGGGCAATAAAATGCTCGAAAGCTTGTCAGCGTTGGCATGGAATGGGCGTGTCTATTTTTCCTACTGGAAATGTGTATATGAAAATAGATTCATGCGGTACTGAGAAAGAATTAAAGTGAATGCGATCATCGCAGATATTCAAAAAAATTTCAGACCTCGACGGTATTCGAACCCATGGCTTTTAACACTGGCCCATCCACAAGCTGTCACTAATCAAATGGTATAGTTTATTTCACGAATATTATAAACAACTATACCTCCCTGTACCGCAACAGTGTCAGTGCCTCTAGTATTACTAAGACGTCACGTGTTCTTTCGCTTCCATTATCGATATCTCTAAATTAAAAGGAGGCAAAGGATTTCTTCGGGGAGGGGCGGGCGGAAGAGCTTTGTATAACAATGTTGACGGAGGGTTTGGAGGTGGCGCTGGTGCCCATGGATCTGGTGGAGGTGGTGGTGGAGGCGGAGGCTACTCTGGAGGAGGTAGCGGAGATAATAAATCTGACTCCTGTGGAGGAGGAGGAGGATCTTACAATACTGGAAAGAATCAGCAGAATGAATGCTGTTACAATAAAGATGAACATGGTCAGGTCACCATAACAACGGCCTAATTTGCACGGAACGGAAACCAAGTCGATCTTGTTCTTAGGGGCTTCTTGGTTTTGAAATTGATGGCGATAGAAAAGCCTAGCGAATAGTAAATCATTTGATAATAAAATCTCCAAAGATCTTGATGGAAATTTGAAAAATAGATAATTTAAAATAACGTTGAACTTTAATTTGATCTGAAGATTGACGTAAAGTAGCTATAACCGGTTATACAAACCAAAAAAGCTATATATATGAAAGATTGATTTCGTGTTTTATTGTTATCGTTTGTAATTTTTTTGCACATATGTTCTTTCAACAGAAACAGCGAGAGTAGTGGTAACAGTATTGTAACAGTCAAAAATTATATTCATAGCATTTGTCTTTGCTTTGTAATGTAAATGTAAGAAACAATTCTGTTCATAAATGCTGATAAATTCGCTAGGAGTGATTTAAAAACGTTATATTTCGCCAAAAAGCCGAAATTTAGCTTTCCTAATTTCCATGTTATATTGCTAAATGCCACCAAATTTACAACTAAAATTTGATTTAAAAGTTTTAAACAGAACAAAATAGAAATGTAGAAACAAAACAGAATAGTTTGGAGGGAAAGTGTAGGATTACAAGGGTAGAAGTGGATTACAGCTCATCACTTTGATTTCGTGACAGGCGGTCAACTTTACGTTCTTTTAGCCGTTACTTTGGCTCTTTCTGTTTATATTTGTTTTCTTGCACCACTTTTGGCCTTTTTTCCTATCTCAAGATAATAAAGCAAGCTTAAGGCAAGCTCATGAAGGCCTTGTAAACTCATGCCTTGTGCCAGCTTAACTGGTTATCAGTCAGAGACGTGATAGCTTATAGAGAAACAGTCATGACCATTTTTTTTACATAAGCGCATGAGTGATTTAGCGCCACCTTACCTGTGAGATAGTTTTGTTAAAAGCACGAATTAGTGCACAGTCGCTGTACGCGCAACAGTGGGAGGTTGGAAATCCCTCATTCCAGAACTGTTACTGGACAGCCATCATGTCCGAGCTGTAAAGATCATTACAGGGTAAGAAGGCCTTTTTGGGGTAGGTGCAAGTTTGGATCTGTAATGTTCTCAAATTGCATCGCTGCAATGCGAACACCCTAATCGACTCCATGTTCGTGTCGACTTCGGCTGCGAATACAGCCGCCTCGCGGCCGGGAGCGATGAGAGGCGGTTGTATTCGCAGGTGTCGTCTGTGACGTTAATTTTGCTGCAAGCTTAATGCAATGTTCAAATGAATAACAATACATATATAATTAATAAAAGTGTGTTACCCCTGGTAACTGGATTTTTTTGGCCTTATATTTTTGTATTGAGTATTAAACGGACGAGCAGAATTGGATAAAACACACGCTTCCGTCCGGCTTTTTTTGTCCGCATACCGTAAGAAAGAGTACCAGTCCAATGCGAACAAGAACTAAACTTGCACGGATCCGATCTGTACCTGCACAGATCCAAACTTTACCGGTGCAAAACAAGAATTGGAAAAATTACGGAATATTGATCTTATAAGGGTTGGTTCCCACTAGCGACGTAATTGAAAGCGGAGTCGGAGTCAAAGTGTAAGGAGACTTACGTTTTGGTGTAAATCACGGAGTCGCAAACGGAATCGGAATTCGAAGGATCAGAAGGTTTCCTTTTTCTTCCGATTCCGTTTCTGCTTCCGTCGCTAGTGGGAACCAGCCTTTAAGCTTCCGACTCTGCTTCCGATTACGTCGCTAGTGGTAGCCACCCCAAAAGATGCGCAATCAACCGATAACGATTAATAAAGCTACACGATGCAATATGACCCCATTAACCCTTTAAGCCCCAAGAGTGCCAAATGGCACTACAAGACCCACTGCTTTTAAAAAAAAATTGCAATTTCCTCAATCGTGCGAACATTGCCTTAACTATCAGTTGTGAGCATTGACTAGTAGAAGTACAACACCTAACTCGCTTCATTGAGAAAGTGGACTCTGAACTACCTTCAAGCTTAATGATGCTCATCAGGCAGCTACTAAAGATGAAAAATGGCTGTGAACTTACCAAAAATTGCAGATACACCACATTTAAGACTTTATTGCAATTCCACGAAGTAAAATCACAACGTCACAATGACGTTTCCAGTAAACTCGAGCCTTCAGTGTTTTAGAACAGCAGCACTTTCAACGGTAACTTCACATATGGAGTCACGAAAGCCTATGGCGCGTGTGTATGCAGGAAATCGCTCAAAAACACGAAAACCCTTGGGGCTTAAAGGGTTAATACGGACACCGAAGGGGCTATACGAAAACTGTCCGTATTAACGGGAAAAACTGTCCGTTGTCCCTACTAACGAACTAGTGTTCGTATTAAGCGAGTAAATTTTAGAGAAAATGGCAGTTTTTATGCCAGAGACGTTAAATTCGTTTGGACGCATTTAACGTCTCAGACGTTAAAGTCGCCTGGTATAAAAAAGGGACGCAGCAAAGTAGACGGCTAAACAGAAAAAAATGCAAGATTTTCTAAAAAATACAGGCTTCTATTTTCGGTAGAGATGCACACGACTAACCTCGCGCCAAATAGAAGCCAAGCCACTCACAGAAAACATTGTAGAGACTTGGCTTAGTTCGCAGTTTCTAAAGTCTGTAAACGAGTATCGAGCTCTTTTTTTATACTTCCAAAAGCATAAACATTGGCTGCCTTTTTTAGCACCAGAGTCTCTGAAATCAATACAAATTCAGCTTGGTCATCTACAAGAACAGATGCGAATTCACTTAGTTCACTTTACTTACAACCCCGAGGCTCTTTCGTGCATTTAATCTGCATATTGGCCGGCACTTAACAGTGTTTAGGGTTGAGAATCGATTTTTTACAATAGACGTTAAAGTCGTCAGGCGTTAAATGTGTCTGATCTAGCTTAATACTAGACGTTAAAGTCGTTTCGACACGACTTTAACGTCCTAGCATAAAAACTGCCAGTGTATCGGCGTTCGCCCGACACCAAGACAACTGTCCGTAATACCGGGGTGTCCGTATAAAGCGAGTGTCTGTAAGCAGGATTCGACTGTACTTGGTTTTGACTTAAAAGCAAACTGTTAACCCTTTAACTGGCAATCGTTCATATTTGTACGAAAATCACTAGTAGTGATTTAAAATTCTGCAGCTTTCATATATCTACAGAAATGGTAGTAATAATCCCTTGTTAGGGCAAAGCAATAAGTTTCATAGCATGAACAACCAACTACTTGACTACAACTATGGATTTCCGCTGCATATGGTTGTTCATTCGGCAGCAAATCCAGAAATGCCCGTTTTCAACTTCCCAAGAAAACAACAAAAAACGCACATCTTTGCATCAATTTATTTTAATGAAAAAGTAACTCTAAATCCAAAAGTGTACATTTGCATCTAACTTCGAACCTATTCCTATGCATCCACTTAGAAAAATTCCCATCAATATTTCAACAGACCGAGCAATTTCCATTCAATCAGAGCTATTCTTGCAAACTTATAATATCCTTATGCGCGACCGAAAGGAATTCTGGGTAATGCAACCATACCGGCGGCATGCAAGTCTACCTACCTCTGTTTGATATATTTTTTATAAGTGTCGAGCCACCCAGACCAACTGGCAAAATATTGCACCGATTGCATTCTTTAGAAGTCAAAAGTCGTCCAAATTGCCTTGGTAGGTCTCGAAATCCAACCACAGAAGGGCCAGAGAGACAACTTCACTCATGGACCGCCATGTTTTGCTACAAATACTTTTGGCGTTCCAGTCATAGTCAAATCATCTCTCACCTCTGGTTTCTTTCAGACGTTTGCCTCTGCCCACCATTCCAGCTTAATGATGCCAGTCTGGGGGTTTCTGCAGTGAAAAATGACTCGAAAAAGCACTTATAAACCAAATTCTTATCCGATTCGAGTCCGTGTGATCGCTAATCGACGAGCAACGGCTGAATACTGACGTCACAATGAAAATTCGAGCCCACGTTGATTTGAAACAGCGTATATTTTTATGTGAGCTATTTATATGCAGTCACGAAATTCTACAGATTGCCTAGCCCCACAAAACTGCTTTGGGAACCCAAAGAAATTTGCCAGTTAAAGGGTTAACAAGAAAATGAAGGTCACGTGACCAGAGCTTTTGACACCGCCCGGCGGAAGCAAGGGTTAAGGATAGTTCAAACCTGGGCTTAGGGTTAAGATTCTAGGGTTAGAACAATTTCTAGGGTGGGGGGTAGCTTAGTTCAGGGCCAAGCCTAACTTATTGTTAGGTCCTAGGTTTAAGGTTAGCCAGGTCACGTGATAGGCAATGGTATGAAACTTGATCACCCTAGATGAACTGACCCTCTACTACTAACTGTCACTAGCTGTTCTAAGTCCTCATCTCTTGTCTAGTTTTGAAAATCATCGCCCCTTCAAGTTGGCCTCCATGCAACTTTCACCTTCACACGAAATATTGGCCAGCAATCAGTACCCTCCCCCCAGATCTTGATGGATATGCTTGTTTGCAAATAAAATAGTGATGATATGTTGCTAGTCTTAATGGTCTTTTGTTTGAGTGGTTTAAGAATCAAAATTATCAATAGTAAGAAAAAAATTATTTTTTGCTTAAAGGCGAAATGTAGACCTTTAATGACTGGCTTCATTTGTCTGAAGATGGAGTGCTATCGATTGTTCACGTGTCGCTTTATGTAGCACGTCTGTTCACTGCTATTGGTGCATTTCGATCCTCATTATTATTCCGACTAGATGTTGTTCCCTCACAGGTGCTCTGTTGCAAATGATTTTGGCTTTTATTGCTCTAGTTTTCTTTAAAAGAGACATTTACGACTTTAGAAAACGGTTAAAGATCCTATTCTTCTCTTTAGATAACGCTTTATGTCAAGACCCAATTGTTCTATTATACAACGGGACATTTTTGTAGAAAAGAAACACTATATCACTTCTCTTAAACGACAAAGGTCAGTCAGGCTTCTTAGGTTTTCTTAAAATTGATATGTAAACTTACTGGCTATTTTTAAAACTATTTCCAGAAGGCAATTTTAAAAGCTTATCAGATACTGTTTATTTTTCTTATAGTTAACCGAACTGAATAAACATCGAAGTTTCTCTAAATCTGATATCCGATTTAAATTCTGCTTACTTATGTTGTTTAGAGTTCAGACTAAATGCCCAGGAAAGCGCTCGGAAAAATACCAATGTGAATGTGACTTATACTATAGACCATGAGCGATGCCACTACATTCAGAAAGTAGTTGTTGGGTAGTATTCGGGCACCGTAGCACTTGTCTGCACACAATGTGGCGAGTGTCAAAATTTGTTCTCGTGCCTCACGATCACTCAATGGAAGAAAATAGAAGAGTGGCTCCACAGTGTCTGGAAAAGTTTCCTTTCAGTGTTCGGGAGCAGAGCATCAAATTTGAACAGGACCTTACAATAATAGGACAGAAACCAATCATAATTCCTACAGGTAATATACTGGTGCACTACGATTCAGCACTTCCATTGCTTACAAATGGACACTTACAATACAAGGTCTTGAAACAAAAAATTATAATAAAAATACTAACACTTCTGTCTTGAGCAACTGCCAACAATTACACAGAAGTAAAACATGGTTCATATTCAATTGGTGTACTAGCATTTTTTACAAAACCTAACGATAATTACTGTATCCTATCAACCGATAGGTCAATAACGAACAGCATTTCTAACATTGGCATGGAAACTATAGGAATAATAAGTTTGTTCCTACCGAAGCTTAACATCATCTCTTTCTGTGGCTCAAAAAAATATAACAGCGACGATTGGCATTAAGTTATAACACTAACAATAATATTTTTTAAGACAATTTCACTTTAGAGAAAGCGTTAATTTTTTAGGGACTCTTCGCCTAACTTGTCCCCAAGACCTTCTCGGTATTCGAAATGGTGACGAGAGAAGACCACGTAAAATAGCATGTCACGTGACCTTAAAATTTCTCTTTAAAATTCTCCGAGGATACCGATGGCTATTATGAATTAAATTATATCTCCAACAAATTTGGAAAGTTCAGGGTTACGTGATCTGCTATGGAGAACAGTCCTCTCGCATTCATTTTGACCACCGAACAGATTCTGGGTGAGGAGGTTGTCTCTTAACAGTAACTGTTATTAGTGTTTTGTTGTGTGTAATCTAGATTAATGTTATGGTGACCTGACCATGTCCATCTGTATTGTAACAACATTCGTTCCGCTGATTTTCTCCAGTATTGTAAGATCCTCCTCCTCCCCCACAGGAGTATTTTTTGTTCTGTCCGCTACTACCTCCAGTGTAGCCTCCGCCTCCTCCACCACCTCCAAAAACCCCCCAAGCACCACCGCCACCTCCAAACCCTCCGACAACATTGTTTTTGCGGGCTCTTCCGCCCACACCTCCCTGAAGAAATCCTTTGCCTCCTTCTCCACCATTCAGAATCGTACCACCGAACTTCTCTCCACTTATTCCATTGGAGTAAAAGCCACCACCGCCACCACCTATTGAAAGCAAATAAAAATATAATATATTACTTATTTTTTCTATATTTCAATGATTGTCAGTCTATAGTTTGTTGTTATAAAATGCATACTTACTTCATAGATAACACATATTAACCCTAAAAATGGAGGAAATAGATGTTAAACTTACTAAATTTACTACTGATGGTTTCAAGTCCCCTGAATCAGATCAATTACCGATCCAATTAAGGGAGAGACTATTTTACCATGTTCGGTCATTCAAATTCTAACCCTTAGTTTTCATTAAATAGCATGACTTCAGATGATAATCCATAAAATCAACTGCAATTTACACATTTAAAAAGATCGATTCTATACACCTTTTCGTATTCTGAGAAAGGAATGTTGTCTACGAGGTTTACCTCACAACCTTTCTCCTATAAAGAACCAAAAACCTTTCTTAACTGTTAACGTCTGATAGAGCTAAAGAGCTGAAGTCAGTTGAGGAGACAAGGAAATCAAGTCAGTCTGTATTTCACTCTCACCTGAAAAGACGCCGTTGTTGGTTTTTGCACCGTGTCCAGCTCCCTCTGGTGTGCCCGTGGAGGCATCACATTCTGTGTGTCTTGACTGAGCAGCATGTATGCCTCCTCCTCCTCCAGCTATTATCAAAGGCGTGTCTTTTCCTCTCACTACAAAAGTACCTCCACCGCCTCCAGAGCTTGGATAAGCTGGATTTATTCCACCTTCCTGACCAACAAGAATCTGAATTGTTTCGCCTTTGGATAAGTGAAAAGTTCCTATCATTCTAGCCCCTCTTCCTCTGTACTGAATGTTACTGTATTTATCGTACCCCCCTGCGGCTCCTATTGTTTCTATTTTGTAGTCACCTGTGTACGGCACAGTCCATCTTTGAATACCGCTGACCACTGTAACTTGACCGTCATGATCCTGACCATTGTAGTGACTGCCAAGTGATGTTGGACCCAGTCTCCCACTTGCACCGAGGTTTGTAAAGACAGCTTTAAATTCTGGTTAACGTCAAAAAAAGAACAACCGTTCAGCCTCTTAGCAAACGTTGAAACTATGATCAAGTTGCAAATATATAAATAAATTGCTGTTATTCAATGTCTCTTCTTATCACTGTATTATTATTTTAATTAAAAAAATTCTAGGTTAATAAACTGTAGTCAAGTCTTGAATAAAAATCACACTATGACGGGGTCATTTCACCCTGTGTCTGCTTGCTGCTCCCTACTAAAAAAATTCTAGAAATTGCAAACGATATACGAAAAAATTTCACCAACCAATTTTTTCGTACATCGATTTTCGTAAATTATAAAAAACATAATCGGAGACCGCAACTTATTGTCATTTCTTTAGAGCTAGCTGTCCCCACGTGAAGTACCATTCGTGCTATTTCTTTTGCACAAATTGCGCCATCGTTTGTGACACGCGCGAGTCCGTGAGGATTATGAATTTTTGACAACTTCAACTTCAACTTTATAAGTCTGTATTATTATTATTATTATTATTATTATTATTATTATTATTATTATTATTATTATTAAGTCAGTAAAGCCAATAGACATTGCACTAACTGTAAAACTATGTAATACAATACATAATAAAATACGATTAAGATATGTACAATTATGGATACGACCTGATACGATCCGAAAAAATGAAAGCACGATACATAGGACAAAATTCGACGAGGCGTGAAATGTAGTTGTCGAATAGAAAGTTGCATCTCACAAAGAGGCATAATTTCCAACATGTTTTAGTTTATTAGGAAGGTGTGAAAAGGGGTGTGCAAATCCGCTGCTCCCTTACATTTTGATATAGCGGAATCCGTTGATCTGCAATTTTTTTGTTTGCCCAAATCCGAATCTTTAGCGAAAAAAACTTCTGAGATGTAGTTTTTTTTTTCTTTTTTCTTCTTTTTGTTTTTTTTGATCGTCAATCTTTATTGAACAATACACTTAATACTTGGTAAGGAGTTGACACTGGCTTGAATAAAAAACGTAAAAGCTGCTAAGAACTAAAACGTTTTCTGTTTGTAAAAATAGACGTTTCGACTACTAATTGAGTTCTCAAGTCGTCACGTCGCCATGGTGCTAATATACCAGCATATCTGCATAATTTACAGACTATATATATTTGCATGTTATGTGTTAATTGTCATCACTGATGAAGACTCGAGTTTTTGTAGTCGAAACGTCTATTTTTACAAACAGAAAACTCCTTTCCAGTTTACACTTAATACTTACAATACAAAAAAAAAACTTACAATACAGTACATTGCTCTACATACAATACCAGATAAAATAATACTACACATAAAACCTACAAACAGTATCTACGTTAAATTACAGAGACGTATAAATAAATAAATAAATAAAATAAAAATAAAAATAAAAAAAATAAAAAAGAGGGGTAATTCGGCCATTTGGAACGCTGCAGGATAAACAAAAAAAGGGAAGCTGCATATTTAGCTTAAATAGTTTAGAAAAGGGTGCCACTTCTTTTTGTGAAAAACAAGCCTGTTATTCTTAAAAGCAATGTGGTTTTCAATGCGTTCTATATACTTTAATTTGGCTATAAGGTGAGCCAGGGAAGGTGGAGATTTTCTTTGCCGATTGTAAAATATGATTTGCTTACAAATGATGATGATATGATTCAGGAGTGTCCAAAACCGAGTATTAGTAGTGTATCCAAGCATGATATCAATTTTGTCAAGTGCGTTGATTCCAAAGCCAAGTTTATTTAGCCACAAGATTACTGATTTCCAGAAGTCCTGACTGGCCTTACATTCAAAGAATAAATGCTCGAGGGATTCTTCCGCCTCCTCGCAAAAGGAACACAAATTCGAATTCGTAAAATTCATTTTGTACAGCAAATTATTCGTATATACTATGCGATGAAGAAGATTAAACTGAAAACATCTAGTTCGGACGTCCAGAGTAACCTTGAAGGGAATTAAAAATATTTGGTCCCACTTGATTATGTGGTTGGGAAATAGTGTATTATATTTATGCATTGAGGTAGGAGAGACACGTGCTTGTGCGACTAAATGCCAGTATAATTTCTTAGAAGTTAAAAGCGAGAGATTAACAACATCATCGCCTAATTGTAGAGGGAATTCTAAGTTTCTATTTTGTTCTTGTCTCAAGTTAACATTAGCTGTACATGTATTGAGTAAGTTCTTCCAAGGAAGTGGGAGCGCCTTTGATAGACCAAAAAGCATCAAGTATTCGTTAAAATTTAGTCCATTGCTACTAAAGTGATCCCTTGATCGGAGTTTTCCATTATCGGAAAGGATGTCGGAGACTTTAGCGATTCCCTTTTGGAGTAGCCTGTTACTGAATATGGGTTTGTTTTCAATACGTAAATACTGATTGTTCCATATAATTTCCTCTAGGACATCTTCACGAGAAGATATAACTTTATTATTGATTGTTGACCACACTGTTAGGCAATCATGATAGAATTTGGGAAGATTATCAAAGGACAAGTCAGCCGGCCTAAAGTTGCATTTCAGAATAAAAATACCACCAAAATCTTTCAGATAAAGTGACAAGATATGTTTCCAAGGGCTGAAATATTCTTCAGAGAATTTTTTGAGGCAGGTGATATGCTGAGTCGTAATGGCAGATTCGATATGAGGCATGCGGAGACCGCCTTCTTTATAATCGCTGATGAGAGCTAACCGCTTGATTTTATCCTTTCCTTTCCAAATGAAATTAAACATTATGGAATTGGCTATTTTAATTATGGATTTATCAAGACAAGTCAGGGAAGCGCGGTACATAAATTTGGGTAAGGCGAAGGCCTTAACAACCTGAACTTTACCCATTATAGTCAGGTTCCTCCATTGCCAAGAATTTAAGGATTTTTTAAGAGCATCGAGGATGTTGTTGAAATTTAGTTCTTGTTTTAATCGCCAGTTATAAGTGAAATATATACCAAGAATCTTCATAGGTTCATTTACTTTCTCTGTATTGAGCGGCTCTCCACAGTTATGGCTGCTACCCAGCCAGTAAGCTTCAGTTTTATTTTCATTTAGTTTTAAGCCGGAACATTCACCGAAATGTTTTATTGTAACGGACAAGTTCTGCAATGAAATTTTATTTCCTAGAAAAGTGGTAAGGTCGTCCGCAAAGGCCGCCAGTTTAAATTCTTTGTTACCTATTTGGATGCCTTTGATGTCTGGGTCACTGCGGATTTTGATTAGTAGTATTTCAAGAGCTATTATGAATAGATAAGGCGATAGTGGATCACGTTGCCTAACGCCTCTTTGAATCTCAAAAAGAGGAGTCGAAAAGCCAGTAACACAACTTGAGATGTTGGTAAAAAGAGTAGAGACCCATTTGATAAAGGATTCCCCGAAATTAAAGGATTTTAAAGTCTTCAACAGAAAGTCCCAGCTAAGTGAATCAAATGCTTTTTCAAAATCAAGTGCAACCATCAAACCAGGAAGTTGTTCGATCTTTGTAAAATCCATGATGTCGTCAATAGTCCTCACCGCGTCAAAAATGGTTCTTCCTTTAACCTAAGCATACTGATCTTCATTAATAATGTAAGGGAGTACCTTAACCAATCTAAAGGCTAAAGCCTTTGAGGCTATCTTAATGTCAACGTTTAACAACGAGATTGGTCGCCAGTTCTTGATATATCTCCTGTCTCGGGTTTTCTTCTCAATAAGCCTAATGACGGCCTGCTTTTGAGAGTTCGATAATTCACCATGTGTAAAAGAGTAATTAAGTGAATCTGTTAGCAATTGGCCAAGCAAAGGCCAGAATTTCTTATAAAATTCTGAGGTGAGGCCATCGTTTCCGGGCGATTTACCGCCGGAAAAATCCTTCAGAGCAGAAAAACATTCACCATTTGAAAGGTGGCCTTCACAGAGAAGTTTAAGTTCTTCAGTTAGCAGAGGTATGTGTTCGGTTTCATGGAGGAAGCTGGAAACTGAGATGTTATCAGTGCTTGTTGAATCTGTTACGGTGTAGAGGGATTTGTAAAAGTTTTCAAGCTCTTTCAGGATGCTTTGAGAGTTAAGAATAAGCTTCCCCTGGTCGTTTAGGAGCCTGCGAATTGCTGTTTTCCTAGATTTATTGTTTTCGAGGTTAAGAAAGAATTTAGAATTTTTTTCGCCATTTTCATACCAGTTCGATTTAGACCTTAAGATTTTACCTTGTATTATGTAATCGAACAGAGTCTCATATTCATTTCTGGCATTTTCCAGTTCCGAGACGGTTTTATCCGAAGGAAAAAGATTACATTTGTCCTCGCATTGACGGATTTTAGATTCGGCCTCTTCCAGCTGGGCTCTGCGCTCTCGAGCTTTCTCTTTACTGTACTTTATAGTTATTTGTCTAATTCTGTATTTGACCAGATCCCACAACAAACGTTTATCATCGACCTCCGAAAACTTGTCTAACCACTCATGGTATTTGAAATTAATTAGCTGAACGTAAGTATCATCTCCTAAGAGACTGGAGTTAAACTTCCAGTAAGACGGTCCGAACGGTAGATCTTTCATGCTGTTGATGCAGAGCGTTATTGCCGAGTGATCTGATTCCAGGCATAACTAATCGATGATCAATGACATCAATTGGTAATCAATGAGTAATCGATGATATTAAGTTGATTAGTCATTGATTATTGGCGATGATCAATGGGTAATCGATGACTAATCGAAGCCCGAAAACTTTGTGGCCTATCGATTACTCATCGATGATATCGATTTCTCATTGATGTAATTGATTGACCATTAATTCCATTGATTACTCATCGATGAGCCATCGATTACTCATTGACTATTATACCGCGCATCAAAGACAGATTTCCTGCTTTTAGGTACCAATATTTCCTTCGCTTGAGTTTCCGTAATACGTTCTACGCTTTATACATGTAACTGAATTACGCCTTAAAAAAAATAAAGGTCAGTTAATGCGGTTTCATTTTTCCCAAATGAACTTTTTATTTAATAACAAAACAACTGAACAGGAACCAACCAGTTTATAAAATAAACTAAAAAGTACGCTGACAAGAATCTATTGCGTGGTTATGGATTGATAAATGTTTGTCAGCAAAGAAAAACTGCTTTGGCTTAGGCAAGGAGCCGTCATAAGCACCTGCGTTAGGCAAGGAAACAGATGCAAGCACTGTCACGTTTTGTGCTTTCTTCGGGTGTGACCTTAAAATATTTACATTGTTGGCCTGTGTACCAGCTTGAGCCTTAAATATTTCTACAAGATCCGATTTTTTTGCCTTTGAACTAAACGCAATTCCTTTATCTTTTAATAGTTGTTTGAGAACCGCCACAGTCATATTTTCGGCAGGTCCCTGCTTCATACGTTCTATTTTTTTTCATTCTTCGCTTTTTCTTTCGCTTCTTTTAATTTCTTTTCTTGACTCTCCAACCTCTGCCGGTGGCCCTCGATTTCTGAGAGGATTTTCTCATCTAGTAGTAGAACTCCATCAGAAGATGGAGTTGCTGGATTTTTTTGTACAAACTGAAAAGAGTCCAGAATGCTGTATTTTCTTGACCGGGACATCTTGTTTGCAATCTTTGTAGAATTTCCACAGTCCAAGCCACAAACAAAAGAGTTAACCACCAGTCTAATGTGGTCCGTTTTTGATATTTTCCAAACAAATAGAGGATGCGCATTTTTTCCTCTGGTCGGAATGGTTGTCATTCTTTCGATTTGCCCAACAAGAAAGTCGTGATTGTTCCTCAAGCAGATCACCTCTTTGTGCTTTAGGTTTGCGGAATTGTTGTCCTCTGTCTCCTCTGTACTTGAAAGAAATACTTTGTAGCGTTTATCGTGAGCAACAAAAAAACGATTACGGCGTCCGGTTGAAGGAATATATAGCCTCCCTTGCTGCCAGGCGAGAAATTCGGCAACATGATAGATTTGTCCTTCGTGACACACATATGAATGAGGATTTCTTTTTAGGTGTTTTGAGCCAGCATTAGTATCCGTCTCTTTTAAGTTTCTCTTCCCAAATACCATTTCGGGAGAATCGTCGCTGAGAATGTGGTCATTTTTTGTTCTCTTGTGCAGTAATTCCGATTCTATGGACTTTACAGAAGAGTTCGGCAGCTGGGTAGAATTTGAGTTCTCTAGTTGTTGGGAATCCGAACACACTGAAGGTACTTGACTAGTAGAGGCAGCAATCTCAAGCATGTTAAGGCATGGACTGTCCATTGATCTTAGACCCCCGCGAAGAAAACTATTTTTTCTAGTAGACGTAATGTTCTTTTCGTATTAACGGCCATTAAAAGTTCAAAGCAGAAATATTTCAACGTCCTTAAACCTTTTGAGTGCTAACATTTGTGATCACGTGACTGATGACGTCATAATTAAGGAAAAAAGAGCAATCTGAAACGGGCCAAGAAAGGTTTATTGTGGCGGCCAAAAAACCATGCCGCATTTATTGACTTGGTACATAGATACAATCTGGGTCCTGAATGGAGAAATATCTTCTTTCATTAAGAAGTTATTAAAAGAATAAAAGGGTCACGTGACCTATTTTTGAAAATTACTCTTTAACGGTAAATCGCAGTCAGCCATTCAGGACAGATTCTTAAAGGGGGAAACCACAGAATTACATTGCTACTTCAATATATACCTATTATATGTCATTTCGGCGGCCCATTTTCACTTTTCTCTTCGCGTAAGAAAACTGTTATAACAGGTCACGTGATGCAAACATTCCACACATAAAGTAAACACTAATTTAAGGACATCAAATTTTATGTTACTACCAAGTTTGAGGATGTTCATGTATATTTTTTTAAAGTAATGACTCTTGACGGATTTTATGCAAATTAGGCTCTGGGTCATGCCTTAACATGCTTGAGATGTCGATGAGGTCGTTTCTTGTGGTTTGTTCTTGATCATTTAGCAAAACAGTCGCCAAGGTATCTTCTGCTGATAGACTCTCAATCTCATCTTGATCAATAATTTTCGTTTCATCAGGGCCATCGCCAGAAGACAACAACTCTATCTCATCGTTAACAATTTCAAGGTTTCCATTACACCGTAGAATTCCGGATGATTCTTCTAAAATATTTTCTTGGAGTAAACTGCGATCCACGCCGAGAAGTTTTATTGTCCCCATCACCTTCGCTTCAGCGGTTTTCATTGAACGTATAATGGTGTCTTCAAGGTCTTCAGGCCAATGCGGCAACATATAGTTTGATTCTAACTGATCGTCCTCTCCCTTAGACCTTTTTGGAAGTGTTATGGCTGTCTGGTTTTGTTCAGACAAAGCATGTTTTTCAGACAGCTTTCGTAGCCTGCCACATATGTCAATCATTTCAATAAGTGCTACATTTGTTTTCGTTGTTTGAAAACACCATATTTTTGCAAACAGTTTTTCGCATTGATCGCTGCCAAACAGCCACGGTGCAAATGGAGCTTCAGGATAGTACTTCGCAAACACTTTGACAGCGAGTATAAGTGAATGATCGCTGATAAAGTTAGTGTTAACGTCATACTTTTCAATTTTTAACCACTGCCTCCATAGCCTAAGGAAAACCACCGGCATCCACGCCTCTTCAATTCTTTCGGCTATTGTCAAGTTGTTGCATGCGTAAGCATCGCGCATTTTCTGTCCAATTCTCAAAAACGCCCTAGTTGCAACTGTCTCATTGTCGTCAAAATTCAAAAGACACGATCTCACACGAGGGTGAAGAAGCCTTAAGGCCGCATCAACGTTCTGCTTATCCTTCACCCAAACGTCTGTTTGCCATAGTCCCGTCGCCAGACGATAATTTTGGTGCACTTGATTTATGTGCTCCAGCATAGCACATTTTGGCCCCGGTCATGACTAGAAGACGTGTGGTATTTAGCAACTGATTTCGCCATTTTTTTATCATGTGCAACTGGTCAGGAAACATTAATTCAGGTATGTAATTGCCATTATTTATTTTTTCCAATGGTGCAAAAAACGTAAAATCAGGTTCATCTACGGACAAACCATGTTCCTTGTTCCCTGCACCGTGGCAACGAACATGAAAGTATTTTCGTATCTTGCTGTCTCCATCTGCACCAAGCCCTAATATATTTATCCCCGATTCTCCGGCCCAAGCTCTAGAATTCCGCATCCACATATCAACAGTATCTGCTGTGTCTCCCTTTATGAACGGTTGTACTGCTAAAGTAAATGATGGAATAGACGGCTGAAGCGGAACCAGAAGAAAAGCGTACGCCTGGCATGCTTTCTCGTATTTTTGTTCTTTTACGCAATCAATTATATCTTGTGCGGAATTTATTCTCACGTCTCCATTTGTGGCATATCCAATTATTCTATTTCCACGACATCGAAGGATTTGTGCAATAGCTGTTGCATCAACGGCAAGAGAAAAAAGGCCTTTATAACCAATTTTTTCATAAAAACATTTTGCATCTTTGAAGCTGTCGCTAGTTAACGACTCAGCAACGGCTTTTTCACTTCTGGCTTCCCTGTAAACGAAGCTTACGGAAGGCCCACCAAAGTTCTTAGCTACTAGCTCACAAACCATTGGGCCACCATAGTCAAGAAGCATTGCAAATAGCGACTTGGTGGTTGAGCTCCAAGTGTTTCTGCCTTTCCCCTGACTATTCACAAGATCTTTCAAAAATATTTCAAGAAACTTAGTGTCCACATCACCATCTTTGAAGAGGCTAGCTAGTCTGGGCAACACCTCTGGCATATCTTTATGATCCTCTGCAGCCTGCAAGGCTCTCTGAAGATCTGCGATTTTTTCCTCCTTTTTTACTAGCTCTATACTCATGTGGGCCATTTGCTGTTCACATTGTATCAATCGCAATTTAGCGGCTGCAAGTTCCTTTAAAAACATCTCGGTATGTTTAGTAACGATGGCTTGCGTGTTTTCTTTAAAGTCGCTAATACGCTTAAGTGTGTACATTAACATCTCCTCTATTTCTTGCTCCCTTTTTTGTGTTATTGTCGCGACTAGTTTTGCACAACTGTCCGAAACAATTTCTCTTACGTTTTGCCTCCAGCAGACATTCGCAGCGTCAGTTGCCTTGATAGCTATTTGCAAAGATTTATCTTGCGAACTAGTGGTGACCTCGTGAGATTTGTGTGTGGCTTTTAAAGTTACTTTGCTTGCTGTTGCTATGTTTTTTGCCGTGTTGAATAACTCATTCTCCTTTGACTCACGTTTATTGCTTTCGATCAAATAATCAGCCTTTTTTTTTTAGCTGACAAGCTGAAATCGCATTTTCCAATTCCTGGCGATGTTGAACACCTTTAGCAAGTTCTGCCGCTGATTCTTTCATTACACCTTCTGTTATCTCCTGGCGCATTTGTTGCAACGCTAACAGAGATCTTGTCGCCAAAGTAGACTGCGAAGAATCCCGATTTTCACATGTTGTCAAAGTGGGATTGGTGTTCGGCAATTGCTCTTTCTTTGAAGTTGTGGTGCTACTTGATTTCGAAACAGTTCTCATTAAACGGGATATCAGAAGGTTCCCTGGCGGTCGACTGTCAACTACTTCAAAGCTCCGCGATCTATCTTTTCCAGTCTCCGTTATTGTCCAGCCAGTCTTAACTTTGTGTCGCTCCTCGCAAACATGCCGCTTAAGAATGTATAACCTGTGGTGGATTCCAGAAAAACGAAACGTTTTTGCCGAACATTTGCATCGAAACGACATTTTGAAATCATCGTCGGAGGTGATATCGTGGACTCCACGAGAATGTCGAAAGCAACTCAAAAGCCTATCAAAGTCACATTTATCATCATTGTCATGATCATCTGGTGCACAATACAAGCCCGTGGCAATTAACAGTATGGTCAATACCAGAGTCAATAAAGGCAGATGCGAGATCTTTTTCCTAACCATTGCTGATTTTGAATTAGCCAAAACAAGGTAAATACCCGCAGGAAATAACATCGAATACAAAGAGCATATTGAGTTCTAACCCAGGGGTGCCCGTTATCTGTGTTATATCAACAAAACAAAAACATGACTTTTACAACAATTTATTCAAGTTACATCGTGAAATCAACATAAACAATAACTACCAAATTTAAGGCTGTCAGGCTATTTTTTTAAAGTTTCTTAAGAATTGTCTGATTCCTTTCACGCATTGTCTGAATGTCTAGTTCCAGTGATTTTACAGTCACAGCAACTTGATTTCTACAAATTCTTCAAATCCCTTTTCAACAACCACATTGCGCATCCATTCCAAAACCTCTTCAGTGTAATGACTTGGGACTTTAAAAATATAGTCGCATTTGCACTGCAATCCTCCAGACTTTTGCCATCTTTTCCCATACGGTGGTCTGCTAAGCTCACTTGGTGATGACGCTGGAAGAAAGTTGTGAGTTGTGAGTTTAACAGTTCTGCAGTTACAATGCTGACTGGCCAGTGACTGGTAAACCTTGGGTAAAGGACCTTTTAGAAATTCGCCGAATTTTAAATTTTGCAAACTTACCATCTTATGCTTGCATTGCAAGAATCCATGATTTTAACGAACAACTCAGAGAACTGAAGCGGAACTCTGCCTCTGATGCGTTCCTGTGAATCTTTAGCGACAGGGAGGCAGCGTGGTCGAGTGGTTAGGGCGTCGGACTTGTAATCCGGAGGTCCCGGGTTCAAGTCCCGCTCTGACCACTTGCTGGAGTTGTTTCACGGCAGACCCGAATTCAACTCCTCGACCACGCTTGTAAAATAGCCAACTCGTTTGCCTCCTGCCAGTTGGGATTTTTAAAATGTTATGTTCTATTTGAATATTTGTTTCTTTATTTAGTGTCCCCAATTAGTGCTCGCGCGCTAAATACCTTGACACTTAAATAAAGTGATTATTATTATTATTATTATTATTATTATTATTATTATTATTATTACAATAGCGCACTTATCGTACGCGTTCTCCGGTTCCCTTTCGCATTTCAGCTTGTCGCCAATGGAGTTAGATAAGCATGCTTCGTGCTGCCCCTTCAAAAGGGCTGCAAACTGTATTTTTGTGGCAGACATGACTTAATTCTTGCGAAACAATTTCCCTTTGCCGAAAGAACAGCTCAGAAGAGGCAATCACTCACGGAAAGGCTCGAATTAAATGGCCCATTGTAAAAGAGTGTCATTTTAACACCTCAAATTTTCGGAACTGAAAGCCACGTGGATCAATTTATAAACATTTCCTGTGACTTCAAGTGGTATCGTCTCTGCCTTTCATTTGAGACGACGAACTCATGTAACTCCCAGTCGAATGCTGGCGTTTTCACTAATTTATTTTCGTTCAAATTCAGGTAGAAATCTGTCTTCCGAGAAATAAGATGCCGGAGCTCGAAGAATTCCTTGTAAAGCATGGAGGAAATATCACGTCTGGCATTTCAGTTCACACACAAAACACTGGTGAGAAACCCTAAGTACCCAAATTGAAATATGGCATGGCGAATCTAGTGAATCCACGTGAATTTATGCCTGCATATATTTCAGTACAATCACTATGCATTTATTCGTATGTCTTCTTATAGATTCACCAAACTGCGGGCAGAACAATTTAGACACAGCATCACTCTGCCAGGAAACACTCCGCCTTTTAAGAGAGAACAAAATCCCCATTGCGCAGTTTGCTTGCCATGTGTTGGAAAGGTCCCAGGGCAGTGGTTCCGAAATTCTCAACAAACCTAAGACCTTTGAACAATTGTCGGAAGAGGGAAGAGAGCCCTACCGAAAGATAAAGAATTGGCTACAGCAAGAGGATCCTATAGCAGATCTTAAAGGAAAGATCAAAGGTACATGAAGCGCTTATGAATATATGTAATGGATGGATGAATGGATGTAATTTAATCAGCTCGCAAGAACTTAATTTCCGTTGCACAATCCAACAACAACAACAACAATCCAGGCACATATGCATTGTGTACTGAAAGGGTACACTGACATCGCTACTGCCAGTTACTGGGATTGTTTTGATCAGATGGTTTTTTTTTTTTGGTACTGTTTTTTTCATCAGTGCTCCGTTGCTTTGTATGAAAAACCTTCAACTAAATAAATATATTTAATTTTATTTTGTTTTTTTTTTCTTAATAGGAAAGAGGAAACGTGCGGCTTCATCAACCACAACTACAAGAACAAAATTCTCCAGTCTACAAAAAATGGCCCTTGAAGCCCTATATAAAGAAAGTAAATATCCATCACAAGGCGTGATGGAGGAGTTTGGAAAATTGAACAACCTTGACGGGGCAACCGTCAAGGTTTGGTTCAATAATAAACGGCAGCGTGAAAATAAGCCTCCCGAAGTCAGTTAAAGTTTCAAATTAGTTTATACCACCCTGTACCAGAGGAGGTTGGACACGGGCCGAAAGGTATCCTGGTAGGAGTAGTCGACCAATCAGATCAACGTATTCGTTCACAGTCTTTTCTGCGAGAATTTCTCCACGCAACATTTCATGGTTTTTTAGTGTGTTTTTCTTCAAAAATGAAGTCCGCTTTTTCCAGTAAAGGAGTTTTCATGAAAGGTATGTTGCTACTTTTTCTATTTACTTTTTTTATATTACAACTTTTGCAGTAGAATTAGTTATTATTAGGCTTCCTCGCAAGCCGGTCCAATATGGCGGCTTTCGTCCACGTTGTGTAGTCAACCATCGCGTTCGTTTCTTGACGCTATATCGCGTGGGTTCTAGCCACGAAAATCGCACCATCTATTGTAGAAAAAGTTATTCTTTTAATTTAGGACGTCGTACCACATCGTACCTCTCACCAATTTTCTGTTATTTGCGATTAAAGTTTGGTCATTTTCGTAGGTTATCACAAGTGTGCGTAAGCTGTAACTTCTATGGTTGCTTCGACCTTTTGAGATCAAAGTTTCTGTCTTCTGAGGAAAAACATGATATTTGATTCATATTCTTGTGCAATCTACACTCTAATCATGAGATTTGGACATTGCAATTTATATATGAGAATTTATAACCTTAATAACCAAAGGCTTATATGTTTGTTATTGTTTTGCTTTCATGGAGTGGCT
Source organism: Cladopsammia gracilis (assembly GCA_022457155.1). Lineage (NCBI taxonomy): Eukaryota > Metazoa > Cnidaria > Anthozoa > Scleractinia > Dendrophylliidae > Cladopsammia > Cladopsammia gracilis. Next base: position 468,309 of record JAJGOT010000237.1, on the reverse strand, counting down.
TCCTAATGAAGTCTATTATTTTTTTAGGTTCAACAGAAAAATGTGGAGCCCTTCAGTCTGCTCTTTTTCCTGAAAATAGCAGCCAAACAAGAATTGCATTTTTATTGCTTGACCCAAAATATTGGGGCTTGAGGCATGGCAGTGAGGGTTTTGGTCTGTCATTATCATGTCTTCCAAAGCTCTTGAGACCCACAATTGGGTTGAGAACTGTGAATTATTGTCATTGAGTAAATGCCCCCATATTGTCAGTTGCAGATAATTATCAATAAGGTGTTATTATATAAATAAAATATAAACTTGTATAGACAAAATGCATCATTTAATCAGTCTGTTAAATATATTTCTTTGTTGATAAATAATAATTGTCTATACCGATATTTGATGGATTGTGCTCCAGCAGTAGCCTTCTAGAAATGCACAGCAGCCCCGGGTTGCTTACTTTTGTCTTCAGTTGACAATGAAAACTTATTTGTTATACCTCGTTCTACAAAGAGTTCCGACACATATTAATGAGGTGGACCAAAGTGGCCCTGCATTCTGTAATTGCTCCCTTGTTTTGTACTTAAGTTTTGCATGGTGGCATAGAACATACCTGCCAAGTCTCACGCCTGCGAGTCCAAAACTCCGATCTCATACCAACTCACGCCTATGGAGCAATTTCTCACTCCTGACTTACAGATTTGAGCTATCAGCCTTAACTGATCACATGATCCAATTAAAAATATAGTTATGTTAATGAAAATTTAGCACTTTTTTGTAGGTTTTTATTTGTAGTCGGTGCACGAGTAAGTCTTTCGATCGGCGTAGAATGATACCTCAAGTTATTCAGTTGTAATAATAAATGGTATCTATACAAGAGTAATCGCATAACCTTCAATTTAGGCCGATTTGTGCTTCCATAGCGGCTAAAAGTCTGAAAATTTGTAGTTCCTCGAGGTCCTCACAGCTCGAAGGTTCATTGAAACTGAACGAAAACGAAAATTCATCCCATGATGCCTTTCGGCCCGTGTCCAACCTCCTCTGACCCTGTACTTAAAAGGACAAAGAAAATAAACATCCGTTTAAAGAGTTGTTTTCGACATTTGTTTTTATTGCACGATCGATGACTAATGAATGGAATCAATGACTAATCAATGCAATCAATGACTAATCGATGCAATCGATGACTAATCGATGACCAAAAATTTTGTGGCCTATCGATTAGTCATCGATTACTCATTGATCATCGCAAATAATCAATGACTAATCAAATAAAAACCCATCGATTACCTATTGATTACTCATTGATTTCATTGATGTCATTGATGTCATCGATTAGTTACGCCTGGCTGATTTGATGGACATCTTTATGTCGGTGTTATTTACGTCATCTTGTAAACTATCAGAAATGAGCCAGTAGTCGATGCGACGCTGGATTAAAGGGTTTTTTTGCCCACGTGAATTGTTTTTATCTGGGTTACGCAGTCTCCAAATATCAACTAAATTAAACGCAGACATGAGATCTTCAATTAACCGTACAGATTTTTTAGTTTCAATTCTTCCCCCAAAGTTGTCTCGATTCGCGCTGAGATGGACAATTAAGTCTCCTCCGATGATGATTTGGCATTGTGAATCAAAGTCAGTTTCATCTAAAACATTTAAAAGGTTCTGATAAAAAAAAGTAGTTGTTCATTTTGTTTGGTCGGAGCATATAAGTCATATAAGTTTAAAAGGAGGTATGGAGATTCTTGTATCAACGCTTCGAAGAAGACAAAACGGCCGTTTTTTAATATTGATTTGCGCCTTTGAAAATCGCGAATTCCTCGAGCATTTAAGGACAAAAGCTTGAAATTTACGGCTTATGTGCGGTGTAAAACGCACCAGTGACGTCAGAGATCATAACGTCAGAGATTGATTGGAAACTTAAGGTATAAGGGTCACTGGCTCTCTTGCTTCTCTGGTGTCTCTGGGGTCTTTGGGGTCTCTGGGGTCTATTGGGTCTCAGGGGTCTCTGGGTCTTTGGGTCTTTGGGTCTTTGGGTCTTTGGGTCTTTGGGTCTCTGGGTCTTTGGGTCTCTGGGTCTCTGGGTCTTTGGGTATCTGGGTCTTTGGGTCTCTGGGTCTTTGGGTCTCTGGGGTCTCTGGGTCTCTGGGTCTTTGGGACTCTGGGTAAAAATACTGATCACTAGTATTGGTGGTTTGCACGTCGGCCATATCCCTGTCGGGGATCAAAAACAATATAAATCATTTGCATAAGAATATAAATTTATTCCCAAAGCATGACAATTTCATTGTTCTGACCCCAAACATGCCGACGTGCAAACCACCAATTGTGCGTTGTGAATGATTATTCAAGACATGTAAGGGACGGACCATTTAAGTTTTGTGGGGAGGTGGGGGGGGGGGGTCAATTTCTTCTGAGTTTGAATTTTTTTCGGCATCACTATTTGCAAGAATTTTTTTTACTCAAATGCTTGAATTTTTTTTTTTTCACGTACTTTCTTGTGCACGATTTCTTTTTTCTCTTAAATTTCTTTTGCAGGAATTGCCCAACCCCCCCCCCCTCCCCCACAAAAATTAAATGGTCCGTCCCTAAATTACACTCAGTACAGCTCAGCGCATAAATCAATTTACAACACAATTTGCATCTCCACATTTTTCTGTCAACATCGCGGCGGCATATTACCAGATATCCTGTCGCAAAGAAGTCGCCACGGGATAACAACAACAACGACATCTTTATTTATAACGGACGAACAATTTTATTTTTAAGCGGGGGAAGGGGGGGGGTGGTGTTGGGGATTTTTTTTTTTTCAGCTTGAATTTTTGGGAGTGACTAAATGCCCCTTTTTGTTATTACTTTGCAATATAATTTGGTTTGTTTCGGTGTGCACGACTTTTTTTCCTTCGTCAAAAGCTTTGCAGATGTTTTTTGGGCAAATTGTATACCCTCCCCACCTCCTTCAAAAATATAATGGTCTATCCTGACATGTGCGCTCAAGCATGTAAATGTCTGAGTTCAATTTTGTCGCTGTGCTAACACAAGGAGTAGGAAAGCAAACAAAGTTTGTCGACATGTTCCTAAGCTTAATACTTCTTTTAAAGTCAGTCGTGGGGGTCTTTCTCATGCTTTTTCTATTACCTGGCGCAAGATCAGTTAAATTATCTGAAGAATGCAAGACCTTCATCGGGCGCGCGCTTGAGGCATGGATGAAGAATCCGGAAAGTTTTCCTTGCAGAGTTCATGGAGCATTCTTTGGTTCACCTCAGGATTATCATCATAAAACTCCTGATATTATTATATGGGATCCCCAAACCCAATTTCAAATCACCTTGGAGTGCCCTAGCTGTCATGAGCCTAACACATTATTACGAGCAGTCAGATGGAAGAATGGACAGACTTATTATGATCAGCAGAGAATGTTGTTTTGCATTCAAATGCAAGTCGTTTTAGTCAGCCGAGTCTACCGTTGCTGCAATGACCATCAGATTTTAGCGCACGACGCCGGCATTCTTAAAATGGTTGCAAAGAATAATGTACAGGTCCCGTTTGTTCTTTTTCAGAAACAAGGTGTCACGCGGGATCTTTTTCGCTTCGTTATGTCGCATGTCCACGCGAGATTGAGATTCACCGATATTGGACACCTTCTCCGACAGATGTATTACTATCGATCTCAGACGTCCTTGGACAAGGGATTTTTTTCGGCCCGCTTCACGGGCCGTTGGTTTCAGTCTGCGGTTAAAAAAATGTCGTCACGTGATGACATTTTTTTGGCTCTGCGGTTTCAAAAATGTTGATCACGTGACGCCATTCGGTTACTCGCGCCAAAAAGAAAACCAGCAAAGTGATCAAAGATGTTGGGGAGTAAAACCGGCCGAAGCTATCATCCAGGGAAAGCTTTGTCCAATGACATTAGAAGCGAAATAATAGATACGATAGTACAGACCGGTGGCGACTTTACCACAGGTAAAAACGAAAAACTACGCCGTAAAAAACCTTCAATTGTACAACGGACATGTTGGCGCGAAAATGAATTCACGGCCGTGGTAAGTCGAAATAAAGCATCACGTGATCAACATTTTTGAAACCGCAGAGCCAAAAAAATGTCATCACGTGACGACATTTTTTTAACCGCAGACTGAAACCAACGGCCCGTGAAGCGGGCCGAAAAAAATCCCTTGTCCAAGGACGTCTGAGATCGATAGTACGATAGATCTGTTTCTCTTACACCAGGATACGGACAAACTAATTTAACTAACGCAACGAATGGAGCAAACCTGTCCACTATCAAGCCCGAAATTGAATATCCCGGAAGAAGGATGGTCACAAACTGTTTTCTCCGTTCTTATTTCGAATTAGAACACATGTATTCTCACCGCATGTCAGAATTACCTTGCATTTCGTTATCAGCTGATCACACCTTTAAAGTATCTGCAAACATTGGTGCTTGGAATCAAGGAGTTTGGGTCAAGCAGTTCGATTCGCTTTTTACTGTTTTAAACGAAAAAGGGCAAGTCCTTACCTGGAGAGTAACCAGAGGTACCTCCTTTGAGAAAGTAAAGAGCACGATTCAGAATCTCAAGAAGCGATTGGACAGCAATGGAATAAAAGTGACATCAATTTACATAGATAACTGCTGCCAATGGAGAAATTTACTTCAAAATGTATTCGGAGGGGAAGTATGCGTCAAGCTAGACCTTTTTCATGCTGTTCATAGAATAGTATCGAAAATACCAAAACGTGGAAAGAAAGGTTCTGTAAGAAAAGACCTTCGCCGACGCCTTAAGGACGAGCTGAAACTCCTCAGACCTAGGAAAAGTCAGAACAAAGAGCACGCCCTCAAAATAAACATTAATGGAAAATTTAGAGCAATTCCTTACGAAATGGAATGGTGTTGAGAGCGACAGTGAAGAAATTTTAACACAAGCAGCTAAGAAGGAAATAGAAAACTTGAAAAAAAAAAAACATTAAAAATGGTTGTTTGTGCAACATTCCAGTTTCGTGCGGATCAAACAGAAACGAAGCACTTCACAAGAGCCTTAAGAAGAACATTTCAAAACAGAGACTCGGTATCCGGTTGGCACTAGCAATGCTTGGTGTGTTTTTCTTTATGTGGAATGAGAAAAAAGAAACATACTTTTCAAAATCAGCTATAATTAAAAACGTCCAGGAATACTTTCAAAGCTCTCTTAAAATGGGAAAGTCTTTGTGTACGGAGGCATTCGGGGTGGAGCCAGATGTGAAAACCTGCAACTCTTGGAATGAGGCAGATATTCCAACAATTATTCAGTGCCTGCCAACTGGTCATAGTACGGATTCTTGTAGTTCGTCCGACGAGGAGTCGTACACAGATAGCGATACAGCCATAACCAATGAAGAAGTGATCGAAACCATAAAAAGTGCAAAGTTAAAATATTGTGTAGCCAAAGAGCTAGCTTCTAGGGCAAAAACTGAACTGCACTCCATTGTCAATTCGTTAAATGCCACAAAAAGCGTCCTACTCTTGCTGTCAAATTCAAGTTATAAGGAAAGCGAAGAGGAAAAAAGTTCAGCTCGTCGAGTTGATGCTTTGCTTAATGCACACGGTCTTCAACGAGTTGCGATGTTAAAGGACGGTGACTGCTTATTTTCAGCGGTCGCTTTTCAGCTTAAAAACCGATACTCCATGGAAGGTATAGACTCAACACTAAACCAGCACCTGCGCTTCTTAGGAATTGAAGCTGACAAGACTGACGTTCATACTATCGGACAAACGCTAAGAGAACTTACCGTCAAGGAATTTTTAGGTGTCCATAGAGATGAATATGCCTCGTATCTCGATTTGACACACCGTGAACATTTCGAGAACATGGCTAATAAGTTCGTTAAAAGAGGATTTTTTGACTGTGAACTGGGCAACGCCACCCCACTTGCTTTAGCAAACGCCCTGCAAGTCTCTTTAGTTATAATGTCCTCTACTGAGAACTTCCCTGTGATTCCTGTTATCCCAAGGGAAACCTTGACCAATTCTCCCATGTATTCAAAGAGGACAGTCCTCAAATAAATGTGGCTACTAAATATATCTGAATTTCGTAACTGTTCATCAGTAGGATGCCCAAAATGCGTGCAATTCCACAATTGGTTTCGGCTCCATTAAATCCTATACCAATTGCAGAACATTTTAGGAGGAGCCACCCACAGTGTGAGCACAGTTACTGACAAGACATATTAGTAAGGAAAACAACGCAAAATAAATGTAGTACGTTAAATAACGAACTAAGCACACACGTCAACTAAATAAGCTCACACGTCAACTAAATAAGTTAAGCACGCGCACAACTTAAAGAAAATTGTGCGCGCGCACCTGCATTAACCTGAATAGAAGCAATATAGAAATTAAATAGGGGCGCTAGGATGATAAAAAGGATCTAAAATAACAAAGGATACGGCGGTGTTTCTCAATTCTGGATTGCTTGTCTAATTTCCCGTAGTGTAGTGCCATACTTCTCAATGATAGCACCGTGGCGTTTGAAGAATTTAGTAAATGATTTACGAAGGAGCGTAGATTTGAACCCTTGGTGAAGGAGACGTGACATAAAATCCATCTATAACGTATATAACGTATCAAAGGATCGGCGCAGGGCATTATGATGCCACAGTCGAGGCACACCAAGAACGTATTGCTTTGCCTTCCTCCGCGGTTACAACGCCAACTACACCAGGTCTGGTTGAAGATCATTTGCCTTCCGAAAATGTGCACAACCAATTGGCTGCTGTAGGCTATAGATGTGGAAGGGGAAATGCAAAGAATAAGCAAGAAAGAACATTTTGTCGTGTCTACAAAGATGGATGCAAGTACTTTCAAACTATCAAAGGCTGTATAAGTACGTGTGGTTGTTTTAACTGTGGAAACCCTTATGGTGAGCGACCTGTAACACAGACAGTAATCTCTGAACCTGTTCCCAGAAAACGTAGGAGGCATTTTCCGAAGGAAGTGCTGACAGGGTCAGAGCAAGAGTTTATGGAAAGCAGAGGTATAGGAGTAATCCCACCACCGTGGTCAACCTTGGAAAAGTTTCTTTTCAAGGAATGCGCTTTTCATCTAACCGCTATGGATGCTCTAGACTTCGATCTACTAGAAAAAATGTACAACCTCGCTATCAAAGACTATTCTAGCAATTTAGCCTCCATTCCGTGTACAAATTCCGCCCAATTTGACATTATTCCCAGAGAGCGTAGCTCCAAGTAGATTCAGAGAATGTTATCTTGGATGCAGAAAGAAGACAAGGTCTTTACAGTTATCTTTAAAAACCAAATAAAGTTAGACTTTGAGGGGTGAGAGCTCTATGACAGTACAGTGTGTTGCCCAGTTTCCGGCCAAAAAAAACTTACGTCGGTTATGTTCGTCGGAGTTTTAAATTTTCGTCCACCGAAGCGTTTCAAAATAAAGACTTACATTTCCGCTATACATTGGTGGTTTTGGCGTTCCTTTGGAACAAGAAACGGCCGAGAAAGGACAGGCTTTGTCCAGGTGATTAAACGTTTATCGATTAATTTTGGTTCGTTTCACTGCACATCAAAACTACCGTAGATAAAGAAATAGTTCGTTTCACAGGAAATATCTCAAGGAGCTTCATAATTTTTGGACAAATGTTAGATGAAAGAGGAAAGTGATTAGGGAATCTATCATCATCAGCTGGAATACGGCTGTTCCTGAAATTTTAGCAGTCAAACTCTAGGCGAAGATTTCGACCTAGTGTGCCAGTTTCCGGCCACTAAAAGACACATTGCTCAAAACCTATTTCTTATTGAATGAAAGAACCGAATTTTAAAATTTTTTGGTCGAGAAATTAAAGATGCATGTGTAAGTGTAACAAAGATTACGAATTAACAACAGCTAATGGATGTATAGCGTGACTAAAAGTACGCAACTCATATGTATTTGTTTTAGTAGTCTGTCAACATACCGCGGAAGACACGCTTCCGGGTCACTGAGGTCACACATATCTTGAACACTAAGTAAAACGGTAGACGGTAAAGCTTAATATTGAAACTTGCCTGATATTTATAATTAGGCGACCACTATTATCAAGAGGCTTACAAGTCGGTTTACGTCGTGAGGTTTCAAGGAAAATTTACTTTAAGTCGGTGGCCGGAAACTGGGCTAGCTGGCCGGAAACTGGGCAACTTACTAGCTTTGCGAAAAATGATATAATTTCTTTAATACTTGGGGAAAGCCGCCAACCATTGAAAATTTTAAAGGTAAGTAAATGAACTGTCTTTGACAGAAAATTGAGAAATTTTCCGTACAAAAACAAGAAGTTATAGCGACTACAAACTAAAGTGGCCGGAAACTGGGCAACATACTGTACTCTCTAAGGCCCAGTTCAAACGTCGAACTTCACATGTGCCGAACCTAATGCAAATTAGCAAGAACAATAGATTTTGCTCATTTGCATTAGGTTCGGCACATGTGAAGTTCGACGTTTGAACTGGGCCTAAGCCGAACAACAATCACGTATGTTGCATTTCTTACACGTTTGAAGGTTGTGTTAGTTGCATGACCTGTAATCTGATCTGTAACATTGCCTGTAAATGCATGTTGTCAGTGAGACTTCAATGATCTTCCACAAAGTTCTCAATTAGAGACACAAACGCCAAGAAAAATGTTAGTATTTGCCCTTTTACAGATTCCACGATTAAGACATAAAGTTACTGTTCTAGTGCAACTTTCATTTCGGGTACAAGCTTATCAGTATTTTTAAAAATTGTTAAATTGAAATAAAGTTGTTGTTGTTGTTATTGAAAATCCGCTCTAAGGAATGTTTTTTAATTTCACATAGTTCACGCTTTGCGTGCAAATAATATTTTAAAAAATAGGGATCAATATGCAAACCTTCATATTATAAGCGCCAGAAGCTCCAAAGTACACTGTTGTTATGGTTACTAATGATGATATCATAGTAGCATTTTCCGGTTCCCTTACAGTTGGGCAAATGAATGTCACCAAAATGAAGTAATACAATTTCACTGACCTGTTTTGTTAACCCTTCAAAGTATACGGTGATGTTATACTTGCAAACTGTTGTGAGCCACCTTTAAGCGCCTTTTTTCTGAGGATACTTTCGTTAACGTAATTTGACCAGGAAAGTCGATCTAAACAACTTAATATGATCAACTCTATTGATTTTTGTGGCTCAGACACCCAAAGACCCAGAGTCCCAAAGACCCAGAGACCCAAAGACCCCAGAGACCCAGAGACCTAAAGACCCCAGAGACCCAGAAACCCAGAGACCCAAAGACCCAGAGACCCAGAGACCCAGAGACCCAGAGACCGAAAGACCCAAAGACCCCAAAGACCCAGAGACCCAAAGACCCAAAGACCCCAGAGACCCAGAGACCCAGAGACCCAAAGACCCCAGGGACCCAAAGACCCAGCGACCCCTGAGACCCAATAGACCCCAGAGACCCCAAAGACCCCAGAGACACCAGAGAAGCAAGAGAGCCAGTGACCCTTATACCTTAAGTTTCCAATCAATCTCTGACGTTATGATCTCTGACGTCACTGGTGCGTTTTACACCGCACATAAGCCAAATTTACCTCGCCTATTGTGTTATTAAGGTGTCAACTGTCAAAGTGGCAAGACAGGTGTAAATAGCGCAGCAGTTTCTTTGAATAACAGTGGTCCAGGTCGGAAATGTCTTCTTCATTAAAGTTAACACTTTCATCAAGCTCTTTGAAAGACTCGTCCAGGCGTTTGGTTTTGACCTTTAAGGTTTTAACGTCAGTTTCCAACCTGTTAATGGACTGCTCTATATTAGAGAGCGACGTGAAGACTTCGTTTAGTCGGCTTTCGATGATATCTAACTTTCCTAGTTTGGCGAGTACGTCTTCGATCATTTTGCCCAGATCTTCGGAAATGTTGAGCGCTTCAAAGGCTTCGTCTGTTTCGCTTGTACTTTCAATATCTTCCCCTGTACGTTTTTCATTCGGTGAACAGCTAGTAGAAACGTCAGAGGATGATGTTCGGACTTAAAGAGTCATTTCAACCGGAGCACATCGCAACACGTCTACATAGTCGCAATGCTAGAACCCAGTTCTGAGATGTAGTTAGAATGTTCTGACTTGAATGTTCTAACTACATCTGAGATGTAGTTAGAATGTTCTGACTTGAATCCTTGCAAATGCTTTGTGTGTGATTACTTTTTTTAGAAAATATACCCGTTTAAAATCTTTTTCTGAATCCGAAATCCGGCTAAATTATTTACAAAATCCGCAGATCCGTGGATCTAGTCACCTCCCTCGCTCTTGATGGGTTGTTGTTTCGTTGGCCCAGTTCCAGGCATTAAGATTGTGGGGCCTGTGAGCAGCTAAAAACCGGTGCGCGAACGAGTGGAGAAAACGAGTAAGACTGGGAAGAGTGGAAAGAGAGCCACCTATCCTTCGCTACCCGCTATTTGAACGCCTATTGATTCGTACGAAAATCTGATGTAAAAAGGTGACCTTGCAAACCAGCCTCTGTTCAGGGACTGGCAAGACATTCCGACTAGAAGTACTTTAGAGCATTTTTGACTTGAAAGAAAAATTATGAACTTTAATGTGGTGAAGTTTTTCTGTCAAGAAATTCTTCCGTTTAGATGAAGGGAGAATGATCCTCCTAAAAGGTGGATCACACTAGTGCTGAGTGAGATATGTTTTCTGTTTTTAGGTAACATTTGCTAAATACAGGTGCATTTCAAAAGGTCCTAAAGCGAGGCGAACACGTATGATACAATCAAAATGGCGACCGTTTCTAATTTATTAGTTTTATTGCTAATACCTGGTCTTTCCACTCTTAACTGGAATGGACTGTCCATGATAGCTTCGCCCGCTACTGTTATGGACAGGCTGAATTCTTCTGCTGTTTCCGGTTTGTACGTCACTTTATAGCGTCCATCTTTGGTGTCTGTTATGCTGGGTTTCGTGATCCTTCCGGTCTTCAATGACCGGATGTCAACATTCACTTCATCAATTTGACTGTAAGTTGTCTGTCCCTGCGAGTCCTTTGTAATTATCGTAAAGGTCGAATCTTCGCCCAGACGACCCTCTGTCAGACCCTTATCTTGCGCAATTGACAAGGAAGGCTCCGTGTTGGTGTAACCAAACTTTCCCAGTGCGTTTTCAGTTAAGGCCGACATATCACTTGGCACATACTTGACTTTGGAGCAATTTAGTTTGACGCGATATTCATCAGGCAAAGATGACAGTTCCTTAAATCTTTCATCTAGTATTTCTTCGACGTTTATAATCTCCGGTAAATTATTTCGTTCGATGACATCTTTGCCGAATTCCAAGCTGCTGTCTATCTCCACCAGTTTCTTATCTAAGGCAGTCATTTGGGCTGAGAATGAATCTTGCAAACTTGCTTTCTGCTTGAATAACTCTTCGGTCATGGTGGCTTCACGTTGTCGAATTAAATTTATGCAGAGCTCAGCGCCTCGGTGAACTTCATTCGCCGCTTGATCGATGCTGTTGTTCATTCTTTCCCTTTGCTTCTCTAGAGATTCTTTGCGATTTCTTAGACGAGAGCAGTTTTCTTCAACCTCTTGCATTTTCTCTCCAATTTCTGATTTCTTGTCTTCAAGTGCTTGGTCGAAGGAGATGAAATCATGGTCTCGATGTTCCAACATGGCGCAGTCACGACAAATGCAAATGTTGCATTTGTGGCAGTAAAACCTCAATTCATCTTTGTGTTTCTTGCAAACATTTGTCTTGCGAGCGTAACCTTGTACATCGCTTGACACAAAGTTTCTAATTTCTTTGACAAGATGGCTACTGAGAACTTTCATCTTTTTGTGGGCCCCAGCACAGTCTTCACATAAGAAGCTGTTACAATCAGAACAATAAAACTTCAATGTTTTCTTTTCATCGCAGTTTCCACAATGCGGTGAATCTTCTTGCTCTTGCCCGTCGTAAGCCTCTACAATTTCCACCATCTGCTTGTAAAACAAGTTGGATGGCAGGCTTTGAATGTTGTTGTTAGTACATTGGGTGATTTGACGGCATGTCGGACAACTTAATTCTCCTTCACGCTGCTGCCGTAGCCAAGCTTCGAGACAGGTCTTGCAGAAAGTGTGGAGGCATTTTAGTATTTTCGGTTCGTTGACTTGGCTGAACTGTTCCTGACAAACAACACATTCTAATTCCTTGCGAACATCGTCGAAAAAGTTTCTGCTTTGAGCCATAGCTTCTTATGGCAGGAAAGAATAATTACCATTCTCGGAAAGGCGGAAGTTATATTAGTTTCACACACCCAGTGGCGCTTGTACCCAGGACCCTTCTGTTGGTATTCGCTCCAGTCCCTTACAGAGCGAGCATAAGTAAGAGCTGTGCATCTAATTTCGGCCCAGTTCAAGTAAGAATTCTTTGGTGCTGTTACCTTCGTGTTCTCACCATGTCCGGCGAGCAAGCTCCCGTGGCGGAGGTAGTTCCAGATAGTTCAAGCGCTTCTTCAGTCAGCTCAAGCGCCTCAACCAGGCCCAGCTAACCAGAACCCTTACTGGTAAAATTTTCTTTAGTATATTTGTCCGGCTTTTTAGCCGTTTCATCGCTTGTTCCCCCGCGGCTCCACGTGCTCGCCGGTTTTTATCTCCTCACCCTGCTCCTTGTCCCTTATCCGTTAGCCTCGTTTCTTTCTATAGTTTTTCACTTCCCTACAGCTTTTATGGACATTACACGCTTTTATATTTGGTTGTTGAGCTATTTATAGCTTTGCGTGCTTCGCTTCACAAACACCGGGTTTGTGCAGTGCTCTTCCCTCGGTCCCCCTTTTAAGTTTGTACGCTTATCATGTTTGTACGTTTATTTTTTGCGTTTTTTGCCTCATAAACATCGGGTTTGTGCAGTGCTTGAATCTCTTCATTTCCCATTTTAGTTTGTACGCCTGTATTTGTCCAGTTTTGTTATGCGTACTTTGCCTCACAAACATTGGGTTGGTGCAGTGCTTTTCCCTCCGGTCCCTTTTAGTTTGTACACTTGTTTGTGACGTTTTGTTATATATATATATAACTAGTAGAGGAAAAATTGAACTCTTCATCTGTTATAAAAGTGCTCAATGGATATAAACCAGAGCTTTGTATAGAAATAAAAAATATGGACTAGTTCAAACACATATATTTGCAACTCCGAGTTTCATGCTTCTCTCGAAGCAATCATCAGGCAACTGCCCAAAAATAACGGATACATTCAAGATATACAAATTTGAAAATTAGGAACAATACCTTCTAGCGTGACGTGTCAAGATACAATTGGTGATCAGCTTAAACAAATACGGTGCATGTTCAATAGAAATTTTTTAGAATGTCTACAGGACGACGTCAGTTCATTTCTATTGTTGAGAGTTGACATTTCCGGTTTACAAATTATAAAGTACTTCTCCCATAAACACAAATTACATTTTTTGTTAATTTTTGAATACGATCTTGCTTGTTTCACAATTCGCCACTTAATTTCATAATTGACTTTTCTGTTCTTCAGGCTCCATATATATTTACTTAATTCAGTTGCGTTTTTGTAACGTTCATTCCTGAAAGAGCATGGTTTCTATAACGTTCCTTAAATTGAGTGTCGCAAAGGCCAATATTTGTTGCTCTTGTGTCTGGTGATGTGACCTCGGCTTGATAGATAATATTTCTCACGTTACAATTTCCGCTCATAGTCCGTTTTACGGATATCGGCGCCATTTTGAATAATTTACTTGCGCAAAGGGTTATGGGTCAAAAAGGGGGCATTAATCCAAGATGGCGGCACGAAAAAGCACATAGTGAGACTGGAAAAGAAAACCTCGGCGCCTTTTTAGACTCAGGGAAGTCCAATGAAATAATGGGAGGAGGGGATTATTGTGCAGTTTATGGTTGTTCTAATAGTCGAAGAAAACTTGACAGGTATGATTTTTCGCTACAATTAAAACTAGCGGATATAAGTTGTTTGTAAGTTTTTGTAAAGCCACTCGTGAACACGATTCATGTGGCAAGAAAGTTGAATGGATTACTGCATTTATTGATTAACAGAGTAATTGATACCGTTTGAAAACCTTTATTTTGTGTTTTGTAGTTATAATTGCAGACGCACATCTGCCACAACACAAATTTAATTTTGCATCTACTGAGAATAAATATTATTAAACTCGTATCGTGTGAATCAATTGTCCCACGCAGACAAACACATAAAGCTTAGTCTTACTTGCACACTGGCAAGTTTTGATCAGAAATGTAGTTGCTTGATGCAAATGAAGACAATGCCAATAACATATACCTCTCTAATTATTATTCGTTATTCAGTAAAATTTTTCATTTGCAATATTAATGGTTAATGTCTTTTTATAGATCATACACGCCTAAAATCCTTACATAAATTAATTCATATGTAGTCTCTTAAGATAAGCCAACGTCAGTAATCTAACAGATAACCTGATAAGCACTAACAACTAATTTCTGATAAGTTAAACCTGTTTGCATTGTAATTGTTACAACAAAATAACTAATAATGCACCAATTGATATAAAACGTCTACATCCCCTGAATATTTGGCTTGTGCATTCCCACCCGTCGGCCGTGCAAAGTTTTATGAATGTAGTTTCAGATTTACCTGTGAACTCCAACAGCGCGTATCAAGAAGAACTGTAACAATCTCTTTTAAATGCCTGTAGGTACTATTGCCTCTCAAACAGGTTTAATTTCTCCTATCTGACAATTCAACCATAATTATGTTCACATGTCGACCTTGTCACATTTTAAATCCCTGATAAACGTCCGTGTCAAATTGTCCACGTCAGGGTGTGGTTAACAGCCGAATTTCCCTAGGATATATTGAAGTTTAAAATTGAGCGGTTTGTAATACGCTAACCTGTGGAGTAACATCAGCTAATTATAATTCCAGGTGTGTCGTTAAACCACATGTAAAACGCCTACAATGGCACAGGCCATCAGCAGAGCACTTTAATTTATGGGAGAGGATAATCAATCGTAGCGATCTGAAAGTCACAAAACACACTAAGGTGTGCAGCAACCACTTTGTACACGGGAAACCACTAGGCGATCATCAACACCCTGAACTATGGTTACGTGGTTACAACGGAAAAGAAACATCAAACGTTAGAGTTTCGCAAACAATTGACAAATTGAATGAATGTAAAGATCAAAATAACGATGTTTTTGTACGGACTCGAAAAGGCCCAATCAAGCGAAAAACCGCAACAAAACCCCGAACGGAAAATAATAAGCGCAAAAAGATCGAGGATCATCATGACCAGTCTGAAAAGTCTATCTACCTGGCCAGTTCTCGCGGCATTCCTGATAAGGTAGCCGTTCAAAATGACCATACATACTGTTGTCTAAATGACCAAGTTTGTGGAATCCCCGCTGCAGCAGGTAGTACAGAATGCGGCTGTCAAGCTTCTCTCTGTGCAAAATGTAGATCAAAGATTTTGCAAATTATGGAAGACAATGAAAATCTTCGAAATGAAAATGCTAAAATAAAAGAATCCCTGAATACTGTCACAGAAAACACGTCAAGTGACAACGTTTCTATTGATAAAATCAAAGATTTTGATTTTTTGATGAAACTTCACACTGGCCTCGATAATTATAAAGTTTTTCTGTGGATCTTCGAGCAGGTGAAAGACAAAATACCTTACTTACAATACTACAAGGGTTCAGAATCGCACAAACCGAAAAGGTACCAAGTGCACAAGAGCGGAAAGCCAGGCCCAGAGAGAATTTTGTCGGCACAAAACGAGCTCCTTTTAACACTTATGAAGCTTAGACTAAATTTGAATAGCTAGTTTCTTGGTCACGTGTTTGGAGTTTCACCAAGTCTTGTGACAGTTATTCGATCTACGTGGCTTCCTTTACTTTCCCTGGAATTAAAACCCTTAATCCACTGGCCAACTCGTGAGCAAGCACAAATGTACTACCCTGATTGTTTTAAAAAATACAAAAATGTAATTGCTATCATCGACTGCACTGAGGTGCCCATCCAGAGGCCATCATTAGCTCTGGCTAATGGCCAAATTTATTCGTTTTATAAAGGAAGGCCCACTTGTAAACTTCTAGTTGCCTGTACACCAGCAGGTACTGTTTCGTTCGTTTCACACAGTGCAGGAGGCGCTATGAGCGACAAGCGTCTCGTCAAGGAAAGCGGAATTATGTCAAAGTTTGAACCCGGGGACACTGTTCTTGCTGATAGAGGTTTTAATATACAGGAACTGCTTCTTCCCCGTCAAGTAAACCTTGTCATCCCCCCTTTCTTGAAGAAAAAGAAGCAATTCACCATCGACGAAGACACACGTACCAAGCAAGTCGCAAATGCACGGATTCACGTCGAGCGTGTGATCGGCCGTCTTAAAGACTACGACATTTTAAAGTGTGAACTTCCCTTGGACATGGTCGACTTGTTTGACCATATTGTAACAGTTATCTGTGCCATCATTAATCTGCAAGAACCAATCATCCCGCTTCACTGCCGTTAACGTTAACTGAAAGCTACCTTTAACTTACTATTTTGTAGCGACAAGTGCATTTACGATTCGTTACGTTTCTTATCATTTTTTAAAGTATAGCTTAACATTAAGGATGGGGGAAGAGGATGGTCAGACGTAAGAGATTTTGATCCAACTTTCCATCCCCATTCACGGAACGTTGATTGAAATTTATGACCAGGGTTTACTCATATCTTTGGTCCCAGGGTGAGAAATTTGAAGCAAAATCCTTAGCGACAAATGTCCGGCATCTGATTCCCCCCCCCCCCCCCCCCCCCCCCCAATCCAACTCCTCTCCAAAGAAGCCTTATATTGAACCAACATTCTGGTACATTACAGCCGATTTTACCGCTGTGTAGCAGACCCGGGTTTTGTCAAATACAACTTTCCTGCGCCGTTGTGTGATTTTGGGTGTATCGTGACGGGCGAATCATGCTCGCAAAACCCTGTTCAGCATACAGTGAAATCGGCTGTAAGCAGTTTACAAGAATTCAACTTCACTCTCATCAGAGTTGACCGCATCAGGCTGAGCAGCGCTTGTTTCATCCATTCTCTTTTTTATAGCACCAGTCATCAGCTCAGGAACCACAATTCGTTTGAAGAAGAGCTTGGCCTTTGCTACTGTATCATCCAATAAGTCTTTTCTCAGAGTCACTTGTTGGCGGTGAAGGTTAGGGCTTGGGCCAATAGTCCTTACACAAAAATACCCCACATCTGAACTGGTTGAAAGAAGTTGTAACTGTACTTGAAAATAATACGTGTGTGTGTCTTTGAGCGAAATAAGTCCATTTAGTTGGATTTCAAGACATGCATCTTTCTGTGCTGCGAATTCAGATATTGACATGTTCCTGTATTTGTAGGGATTTTTTACCTCCAAAGGTCTCCTTCCACAGCAGTCACAGGTCACCATAGCATCAGGAGATGCAGCAATAAAGGGGTACTGGGCACAAACAAATACACCACAACGTTCTACTCGTAAACGTCTATGATTCGAACTTTCCGCTTTTACAAAATCTGTAATAGCTTGAGACTCGTTATATATTCCCCAGTCAATGGCTGCAGAATGGGGTTGCGGGTAATAATTCATGATACGTTTAACATACGACGTAGTTTCCCCCCTTACAATTTGTTGTTGCAAGTCAACTTTATCAACGATTTGCTTGATAATGCTGGCTGTGAGCCTGCCAGTTCTTATACTAAACCAAAGCTCGTTACCGCTTTGGTTTAGTGTTGCTTGGCAGATCCTTTCAACTTCCTCCCTGGTGATAGGTTTTGTGACATCCTCTATAAGTTCCTCTGCTGAGCTTGAGTGGCTGGCATACTCCAATAATGTTGGTGGAAGTGGCTGTACCTCCTCGGCAGTTACGTCCAATAGGAACGTCTCTTAGGTCTGGAGCGTCAGCGTCCGAATGTGTAGAAGGGAAAAAGTTTAAAATAGCAGCTTTTCCATCAGTGGCTGTTCTAAGCTTATCTAAATCCAGGTCTTCTATTTTCTTGAGCTTTCTGTCATCCAAAGCCCTGGGATCAAAATCAAACCGATTGCTCCTCGGCTCGGACTTACTCAGCTCCACTTGGTAGTTTCCTTTTAAAAATATAATACGGAAATTTTGTATTGAAAACTTTGTTATCATGGACGGATACAGGGAGGGAAGGGGGTGGATTAGGTGGCTAGCCACCCCTCTTTAGACCGTCGGCTTTAACAGTTTTCTTTTCATTGCAATAATGAACAATTTTATAGACATACATACCCATAGCCACCCCCATGAAAAATCCTGGATCCGCCCCTGGTTACTCTACTATAGCTGATTCCAGGCAAATCTAGGGGAGGGATCGGGGTTCTTGACCCTCTCCTTTTTGCCAGAAAAAGTAAGGCCCGGGGGCCGAGAGTTTATTATCTGGACCCGCTCTTAGGCGAGGTTCAAGATCTTCACTGAACACATTTACCTTTAATTTTCTTTATGGTTATGTTTCTAAGAAAATCTGGTTCGTGTTGATGTTTTCCTGCTGGCTGACCCCATGACTGTTCCTTGGATGTCGCAGACTTGTTCTCACCCATCATTACTTTTTGGATAACATGGTGGCAAATTCCTGCGACATGCTTGCAGCTGCCTCTGACTCTACAAAACGCAACAGGTTTTAAAACAAGTAAATTTCAATACTTGGCTTATCACCCGCGTTGTACTAGACAAAATCAACATGTTTAACTTGCTGTAAAAATTATTTTATACCCAGCAGGACATGAACAGAAAGCGTCACAAATGCTTCCATTTTGTTTATTAAAAATGAGCCAAGCAGAGTATGGAGCGGCAGACACTGTCGTTTCACGTACAACCTACAACACAATAGATGATCATTAGACCTGTGTTACCAAAAACGCGCGCAACGCGCCAGACTTTGACATTTTGGGTTTATTGGGTAGCTTTGTAGGTCTTTTAGATTGCCACAACAAGAGTGGGTAAAAATGTGCTGAATATACCTACCTTTGCTCTAATAAAACAGTATGATATGTTCCCACTTATTCCATTGTACTGTGGACTTCTTATGTGCCCAGACAAAAATAGCGATTTTCCATCTCTCATTGCTTCTTTTCCGGAGGTTTTCAGACCAATAACCTTGTTCTCTGTTTTTAACGTTATCAAAGAAAACGGGTTAAATATATTCCATGCACTGATGCACTCTATGGGCTCACGGCTGATGTCAATGTTTCTGCAAAAGTCAACTGCTTACTGATAACCACTGATAATCAAAATGGTTGCGGAGGTAACGCATTTTCTAGCAAGGGCATGGACAGCGGAATTTGTAGGGAGGGGAATTTAAAAAAGCATTAGCCTCAAGAGAGGTGGGGTCTGACACGCAGTCATGCCAAAAATTATTTATTGTTAATACAACTTCGCTTATTGTTGAAGTGTCAGATTGTCACCAAGGCCCCATCCCACCACCCTGGAGATAGAAAAAGATCTCAGATTAAATGCCCCCTTCCCCTCTCCCCTTCCCACTACGGCTTAACAATAACAGAGGGACCTGGGATTTGCCCCATTTTTCATTGGGAAAATGGGATTTTATCATCAAATTTTAAAACTGGAAATGGGACCGGGGAAAAAATTTGGGCGCGATACTGGGATATGAGCAAAATTTGGGCTGGAAAATGGGATTTGTACGCCCCCTTGAGGGCCCTCTTGAGGGGTATCGCTTTTTATGCAGTAAATAGGGGTGTATCATCCCCCTGATTCGCTACAATTTGAGCTTGTTACGGCGACGGTTGAGCGTAATTTCAATTTGGGGGGGGGGGGAGGGACGCTTGAAAGCGACCCGAGAAAAATTTGAAATCTAGGAGACCCTAGAGGCTTGGAAATGCTCGGGGTGGGTGGGGGGGGGGAGGGAGGCGCTAAAGCTCCCCGGTTCCGCCGCCCCGTAAACTGTCAATGGACCTCTTTAGCTTGTATGTTTTTTTCCCAATGTAGATCATGTGATGTTACCCTAGAGAACTGTTTCTTTTAAATTTTGCTTTCTTCACGTGCATATGTATGCCCCGGGGGGGGAAGGGGGGGTACTCTCTATAATGGGCTATACGGGGATGCTCCACCAGAAAGACTATCCTTTTTGAGGCTGGAGGTATATGAAAGGGTCAGGATTTCACGAGTTGAAGTGTATAAAAGGGTAGAGATTTCACGAAGAACAAGAAAGGGTAGCGAAAATACGAGTTGGAGTATAAAAAAGAGTAGGGAAATCTGCCATTTAAGTATTATAAAAAGCGCCTTTCAAAAGATATCAAACAGATGCACGTATTCCCCTCCCCCCCCCCCCCCCCCCCCGAATGTATGCATAATTTGCGAAAAGACAAAGGACAAATTCCCTTGAGAACATCACATGACCTACATTGGGAAAACAAAACAAACAAGCTAAAGAGGTCTGTTCACGTTTATTTTTGCCAAAATCTTAATCCGCAAGGCTTGCAAGGTTTTGCGATATAATAAAGTGTTTCCACTGAACTGTAGTCCCATATATTTGATATACTCCTTTACATACCTTGGATTAATTTCTTCCATTTTTCCATTTCCATTTTATTTATTTTGCCATTTACCACATTACAAAAAAAAAGCGCGAAAAAAATTCTTTCGCGATATTTAAAACTTGAAATGACTGGTATTCAAAAGAAGGTCTAGATCCGTAGACCGGTATTAAAGTCACGCTCAGAAAGACTGAGAAAGCTCGTGACAAATTATTTACTCACTTTCATTCCAATAATTCTCAGCATTTATTTGAGACAAACTGGGATAGCTTGCCGAACTGTCTTCCCATCCTTCGTGTAACGTATCGGGGTCAGGAAGAATGATCCGTCCCTCCTCCAGCCGTAACTTAGCCATCCTCTCACGATCTACTTCCACCTGGCACTCGATAACGGTTTTTTGTGGTTTCAAACCTAATTTTTGGGCAAACACGGCGAGATTGATCAAACCTTCTTTATTTGTGGTTCCGCTATTAAAAAGGACTTAAGCTTTTCGACTCCCCATGATTTAAAAATATTTCGGGTTTCAACCTCACTCACGCAACCGTGTTCACTTTGCGACGCCATCTTGGATTTTAATGCCCCCTTTTTGACCCATACTCCTTTGCGAAAGGAAATTATTCAAAATGGCGCCGGTATCCGTGAGACGGACTATGGGGCAAGAGTTCTTGATTCGGCAATAGCAGGCGGTTTCGGTTTCATCTGAGGGCTTTAAGGATTTATTAATTTCAACTTTGTTATGATTGGAGATAATGCTTTTGACATTGGTCATGCAGCTGTAGCTGTATATATATATATATATATATATATATATATATATATATATATATATATATATATATATATATATTTTTTTTTTTTTTTTTTTTTTTTTTTTTTTTTTTCCCGAGAAAAGCCAAAAATTTTATTTCACAATACAAAGCTTACATTTCTTACAAATCAATACATATACTTCTTACAGTACGGTACTTACAAAACAATACATATACTTCTTACAGTACGGTACTTACAAAACAATACATATAATTGTTACAGTACGGTACTTACACTACTTACAATACGATACTTACGCTAATTACAAAACAATACTTACAGAACGATACTTAATATAAACTTAACAATATTTTTAACATGCTTAAACACTTATAACTTGCATACCAAGAGAAAGTTATAGCTATTGTTTCAAAAGAGGAAGGAGGGGCTCCCATTTTTTGTTGTGGAGGAAAAGCTTTTTGTTCCTTCTCGCAATAAAACGTTCGATTTGATACGTTCTCTTACATTTTTCTAAAAACAGACTAACGGAGAGAGGGGATTTATTAAGCCTAGAACGGTAGATAATAGTATTTACCCTCGAGAATGATGTAATTAATAAGAACATTGTTGTTGTTGACCGCACGGACAATTCCAAAGAAAATATCCTTGATATCGAAAGGAGCGGAAATAAGCTTTTGCGATTTTAGGATGTTATTTACTTCATTCCAAAAAAGAGACAATCTCACACTGGAAGAAAAAATGTTCTATCGTCTCTAACTCTTCCTTACAGAAGTAGCATAGCGATGAATCAACTATTCTAAATTTGAAAAGCATTTTGTTTGTATAACAAATTCTATGAAGTATCTTGTATTGAAATTCTCTTAATTTAGTGTCTAGCGTTATTTGGAAGGATAGCGAGTAAATTTTTTCCCAGTCTAGCTGATAGTTCGCTGTATTGTAGATTTCATTGTGATTTTATCATGCATGGCTGTCGGCGTTGTCGACATTTTATAAATGAGATGATCATAGATTGATCTAGCTTGGACCTTTTCTATATCTACTTTCTTTCCTTCAAGAAATAATGAAAATCTAGTTTTGTTATATGCGTACTTTGCCTCACAAACATCTGGTTTGTGCAGTGCTTTTGAAGTTTCTACGCCTTTATTTGTCACGTTTTGTTATGCGTACTTTGCCTCACAAACATCGGTCTGTGCAGTGCTTTTGAAGTTTGTACGCCTATATTTGTTCAAAGTGAATGGCAGAGCGTGCTAGTTGATGATAGTTCATGTTCAAATGAAAGCGCGAGTTGAAACTATCATTAACTATCATCAACTATCATCGACTATCATGCACCATTTCTTTAACGAATACGGAGCTAATATGTTACGCCGGCTTAGGACTTGGAAGAATGTTTTCATTTCCGTTGTCACATTGTTCTCACGATGACAAAGTTAACCGTTCCTGAAAACAGAAATTTGACCGATATTTTATGTCAACAAAAATAATTTTGTCCTTTAGTGCGATCCTAATCTCCTCTAGCTATTATTGTTCTTTCGTGTTTAACGACAAATAGAGGTCATTAAGTGTTCAGTTGTGTAATAAGGCTGGGTATAACTTTTCACTGAATGTGTTGTTTATTATACGACAATCACCTTCTATAAAATCTAAGTTTCTAAAAGTGTTTTTTTCCCTAGCCTGTACAAAGTTGTATAATCCCAGGGTTTATATACGAGACTTATACAAGTCATTTCATTGCTTCTTTGCATAGGGCTGTTTAGGCTTTGTAGAGCGTGTTTATTGATGTTCTTTTGTTTTTTACTTTTACGTAGTTTCTTCACATTTTACTCAAGTTCCTAACAGAGTTACAATTGCAAGAGAAGGTTCCACTGCAACTGTTCATTGTCGAGCCTTCGGCTTTCCACCACCAGTAATCCGTTGGTCCAAAGCATTCTCTTCATTACCGCAAGGACGATCCACAGTTGTCAACGGAACTCTTCAAATTTCACGCTTCAGTCTTCACGACACCGGTAGCTATCAGTGTAAAGCAACCAACAAGCTGGGATCTGTTACTACCGCAACCACGTTACATTTCCAAAAACCTCCAGGTAAAATCCATTTAAGTATATTTCCACCTATTGTACATCTACATCATGTCACGTGCCATTAAATTTTATTATTACTATTATTATTATTATTATTATTATTATTATTATTAGTAGAAGTAGTAGTAGTAGCAGTAGTAGCAGTAGTAGTAGTAGTAATAGTAGTAGAAGTAGTAGTAGTGGTAGTAGTAGTAGTAGTAGTAGTAGTAGTAGTAGTAGTAGTAGTAGTAGTAGTAGTAGTAGTAGTAGTAGTAGTAGTAGTAGTAGTAGTATATTAAGCCTGCTAGTTTATAACACCAACTAAGAGAAATAAAAAAGTGGTATTTTCTCTCTGTCACTTATGTCCAGAAATGCACGCAATAACGAAAATGGTAAATTTGACAAAATTTCACCATTGGTTTTGACGAAAAGTCTTCGCCGCTTTCCTGCTTTCCTGTCTTCACTCGCTGACTCTAATCTAACTCTTACTGGCGAAATGTCATCAAATCGTCTCTTTCTTTAAATCTTCCATTTTCGTCAAATTCGCCGCTTTCGGCGTGCTATTTTTACTATTAATTATTTTTAAGATGTCGTCAAATCCGTCACTTTCGCCAAATTGGCTTACTGAAGACCTTTCGTCAAAACCAATGGCAAAATTTTGTCAAATTCACCATTTTCGTTGTTGCGTGCATTTCTGGACATATCTCTTTTCTCTTGCACCAACTCCTCTAGATGGTCAGTTGAGAAACCTTTTAAAACCACTATGAAATACAAAAAGGAAACCAATATAATTACAAACAGTACTTTTTACGTAAGTGCAAAGTCGTTGTTTATTAACTGTTTGCGGCAGAAGGGGTGTGTGTTTCAGGGAAGGATTAGGGTTAGGGTTAGGGTTAGGGGTTAGGGAAGGGATCAAGCACACAAACAACAATATGACGTCTATGTGACGTCTATATGACGTTCTCGTGTAATCGATAGAGCCGCACATTTCCCCACAGCTCAAAATTAAAGTTTTGAATTACAAGCATAATTATCCGAAAAAGAACAAAAAGTCGAAAATCAAGCTCAACTGACGCGGCCGCCCCTATGGCTTGAACCTTTTTCTGGTGGGTAAGTGCGTCCGAACAACGTCCTTTTTTATTTTTTATTTTTTTTAAATGTGTTTTGTATAAGAAACGGGATGAAGCTAACTGGCTATTTTTACGCTACGCTTTTTAGAAATATGACATCGAACAGTCGTGTGTAGTCTCTTCCAGCCTTTTCATTAGAAAAATCGTTTTTTTTTAGTATCTTTCGCCTTTTTATGCGTTCTGTTTTTGTATGCATGCGCATAGCTATCTCATGGAATCCCTATGCAGTGATGACGAGATAGAAAACTGAACTACTAGTTCTTATTCTGAATCGTGCTCATATTGTCATTTTGTTACGCAATGCAGATTACACGTCTAAAAATGTACTTATACCATGGGAGGTAACATTATAACAGTAACAGTATCACTAACAAAACAATTAAAACCATTTTCCGCGAATTTACCTACCATGGAGGAGTCGGCTTTGAAAAATAATTTGTCATTTACAAAAATTGATCGCTTTGATATTGAGGAACAGACGAACCAGCATTATAAGTACTCGATTTGACATTGGTTGCACAGTTTGCTGAAAGGTGTTGGTTGGTCTTTATTACCTAGAGTTCAAGGCGATCTTTACAAACCTTGGTGCAAGTGGGAGATTGGGTCCAGCTTGGCTTGGCAGTCATTACAATGGTCAGGATCATGACGGCCAAGTTACAGTGGTCAACGGTATTCAAAGATGGACTGTGCCGTACACAGGCGACTACAAAATAGAAGCAATAGGAGCCGCAGGGGGGTACGATACATGCAGGAACAGCCGTCAGTACCGTGGAAGGGGCGCTAGAATGATCGGCAACTTTTACTTATTCAAAGGTGAAACAATTCAGATTCTTGTTGGTCAGCAAGGTGGAATTAACAGACGAACTCAGAG
Source organism: Cladopsammia gracilis (assembly GCA_022457155.1). Classification (NCBI taxonomy): domain Eukaryota; kingdom Metazoa; phylum Cnidaria; class Anthozoa; order Scleractinia; family Dendrophylliidae; genus Cladopsammia; species Cladopsammia gracilis. The sequence continues at coordinate 442,993 of JAJGOT010000237.1, read as the reverse complement.
CTCTGGAGGCGGTGGAGGTACGTTCGTAGTGAGAGGAAGCAACACGCAATTGATAATAGCTGGAGGAGGAGGCGGTGTGCAGAGTGTCAGGAGAAGACATAATGAATGCGACGCCTCCATGGGTAGGTGGAAGCGGTGGACATGGTGCACAGACCGGTGAGGGTGATGGTAATGACGACGACGATGATGGTGATGATGGGTCTGGGTCAGGAGGGAGCAGTGGTGCACCGACCAAATCAGGTAAGAATAACAGCGACATCATCAAGCTACAATCATAGACAAAAGTGTTGGGAAGATTAGTAGTTTTCACTATTATTCTCTTTCTCTCCCCTCCCCCCGTTACAATGTTGTGTATAACGGGACATGTTTAGTGCGTAATTGTTCGCTGAGATCCCAACATTGGATAGGGGGGTAGGGGGGACTCAGAAATTTAACTAATTATTTCTATTTTATATAAGGAGAACATTGATGTAATTCCCCACTGCGTGATGCTATTCATTTTCACAACCTTTTGTCTGTAATTGTAGGAATTTTAAGAAAATAATACACAAAATCTGTCTGTAATTGTAGGAGTTTTAAGAAAATACTACACAAAAACCGAAAGAAAATCGGCTCCTGAAAAATCCCTTAGTTATTTGAACAGAAATGCTCGAGTTGAGAAAGTGAAAAAAGTTTTGTGCCTTTTTATCCAAACGGGCAATAAAAAGCTCGAAAGCTTGTCAGCGTTGGCATGGAATGGGCGTGTCTATTTTTCCTACTGGTAATGTGTATATGAAAATAGATTCATGCGGTACTGAGAAAGAATTAAAGTGAATGCGATCATCGCAGATATTCAGAAAAATTTCAGACCTCGACGGTATTCGAACCCATGGCTTTTAATTGGAACGACGCATAAACATATGAAACACTGGCCCATCCACAAGCTGTCACTAATCAAATGGTATAGTTTATTTCACGAATATTATAAACAAATATACCTCCCTGTACCGCAACAGTGTCAGTGCCTCTAGTATTACTAAAACATCACGTGTTCTTTCGCTGCCCATTATAGATATCTCTAAATTGGGTCGGAAATTAGTACGTCTAAGTTCGAAAAGGGAGCTCGAGGTCCAAAACTGGAGCAGCAGCTCAATATTTAGGGTGAGAAAATTAGCTTTTAGGTTAATATATCGTAACTCTAGAAAGCTTATTTTCTTGTAACGATAACATCACAATAATTGATTTTTAGGTGGTGGTGGTGGTGGCTTTTACTCCAATGGAAGAAGTTCAAAGCAGTTCGGTGGTACGATGGGGACAGGCGGAGAAGGAGGCAAAGGATTTCTTCGGGGAGGAGAGGGCGGAAGAGCTTTGTATAACAATGTTGATGGAGGGTTTGGAGGTGGCGCTGGTGCCCATGGATCTGGTGGAGGTGGTGGAGGAGGCGGAGGCTACTCTGGAGGAGGTAGCGGAGATAGTAAATCTGACTCCTGTGGGGGAGGAGGAGGATCTTACAATACCGGAAAGAATCAGCAGAATGAATGCTGTTACAATAAAGATGGACATGGTCAGGTCACCATAACAACGACCTAATTTGCACAGAACGGAACGGCCAAGTCGACCTTGTCCCCAGGGTCTTCTCGGTTTTGAAAATGATGGCGAGAAAAAAGCCTACTTATAGTAAATCATTTGATAATAAAATCTCCAAAGATCTTGATGGAAATTTGAGAAATAGGTAATTTAAAATGACTTTGAACTTTAATTTGATCTGAAGATTGATGTAAAGTAGCTATAACACGTTGTACACAAAAAAACTATATATATGAAAGATTGATTTCGTTTTTTATTCTTTCCATTTGTAACTTTTTGCACATATGTTCTGTTACCAGAAACAGCGAGAACCGTAAGTAGTAACAGTATTGTAACAGTTAAAAATTATACAAGAGAACATAAAGCTATATATTAATACGGCATTGCTCATTGCTTTGCATTACCAAATAAGAAACAATTCTGTTCTTAAATGCTGATAAATTCGCTAGGAGTGATTTAAAAAGGTTATATTTCGCGAAAATGCCGAAATTTCGCTTTCCTGATTTCCCTGTTATATTGCTAAATGCCACCAAATATACAACTAAAATTTGATTAAAAAGTTTTAAACAGAACAAAATGGAAATAAAGAAACAAAACAGAATAGTTTGAGGAAAAGGTATAGGATTACAAGGGTAGAAGTGGATTACATGCCAGCTCATCACTTTGATTTCGTGAAAGGAGTCAACTTTACGTTCTTTTAGCCGATGTTTTGACTCTTTTTGTTTATATTTGTTTCCTTGCACCAATTTTGGCGTTTTTTCCATCTCAAGATAATAAAGCAAGCTTAAAGCAAGCTCATGATGGCCTTGTAAACTCATGCCTTGTGCCAGCTTAACTGGTTATCAGTCAGAGACGTGATAGTTCGTAGAGAAACAGTCATGTCCATTTTTTTTATGTAAGCGCGTGAGTGACTTAGCGCCACCTTACCTGTGAGATAGTTTTGCTAAAAGCACGAATTGGTGCACAGTTGCTGTACGAGCAATTGTGGGAGGTTGGAAATCCCTCTTTCCAGAACTGTTAGTTGACAACGATCATGTCGGAGCCGTAAAGATCACTACAGGGTAAAGATGATTACAAAGCTGTAAAGATCTGGAATGAAATAGATAGCAACTTTAAACAGGGAGCTTCACTTTATCAGGCTTTCAAAAACAAATTAAAAGATAATATGATTAAAAAAATCCGCAAACAGGCTAGGTATAGATTTTAGGTCTTAGTAGTTAGTAGATTTATAGCTCTTTTATTTACATCGTTTTTATTATATTTTATATGGGTTCAGTTATAGGTTACCATGTAATGTTGAAAAAACCGTAGAGGAGCATATAATAAAGTATGTATGCACTGTGTAGGTATGAAAACACGAAATTCCATAATCACGTCGCACCAATTCAATGTAGTTTGGATCAGTAACAAATTTGTACGTATCGGCCATCTGTCATCACATTTTGCTTACCTATCCGGACCGGTAAAAGAAGGCCTTTCTGGGGCAGGTGCAAGTTTGGATCTGTAATGTTCTCAAATTGCATCGCTGCAATGCGAACACCTTAATCGACTCCGTGTTCTTGTCGACTTCGGCTGCGAATACAGCCGCCTCGCGGCTGGGAGCGGTGAGAGCTAGAGGCATTTGTATTCGCAGGTGTCGTCTGACGTTAATTTTGCTGCAAGCTTAATACAATGTTCAAATGAATAACAATATATATAATTAATAAAAGTGTGTTACCCCTGGTAACTGGATTTTTTTGGCCTTATATTTTTATATTGAGTATTAAACGGACGAGCAGAATTGGATAAAACACACGCTTCCGTCTGGCTATTTTTGTCCGCATACCGTAAGAAAGAGTACCAGTCCAATGCGAACAAGAACTAAACTTGCACGGATCCGATCTGTACCTGCACAGATCCAAACTTTACCGGTGCAAAATAAGAATTGGAAAAATTAGTGAATACGGAATATTGATCTTATAAGGGTTGGTTCCCACTAGCGACGTAATTGGAAACGGAGTCGGAGTCGGAAACGGAAACGGAGTCGGGCGACGAATGGTACCTTCAAAATCGTGGGTCTCGGAAAATTTTGGTCCGGTCTCGAAATCTCGGCAGTTTTTGTTTTAAGTCTCGAAGTCTCGTTTGGCTGGTGCTTTTTCTGTCTCGGAGTCTCGGATATTTTTCCTCAAGGTCTCGGAGTCTCGGATACTTTTGTCAAGCATTCTCATTCTTCATCCTCGTTTGATGTTTGATAGGTGAATCGGATATTTTTGGCACTAGTCTCGGGCTCGGTTTTTTCCCGCATTGGGTCTCGGGCTCGGATTTTATAACGTAGCTGCGGTCGCGGATTTTGAAACAAGGGTCACGGCGTCTCGGATTTACCATTCGCCACCCCTCATATGGAGTCACGAAAGCCTATGGCGCGTGTGTATGCAGGAAATCGCTCAAAAACACAAAAACCCTTGGGGCTTAAAGGGTTAATACGGACACCGAAGTGACGATACGAAGACTTTCCGTGTTAACGGGAAAAACTGTCCGTTGTCCCTACTAACGAACTAGTGTCCGTATTAAGCGGGTAAATTTTAGAGAAAATGGCAGTTTTTATGCCAGAGACGTTAAATTCGTCTGGACGCATTTAACGTCTCAGACGTTAAAGTCGTCTGGTATAAAAACGGGACGCAGCAAAGTAGACGGCTAAACAGAAAAAAAATGCAAGATTTTCTAAAAAATACTGGCTTCTATTTTCGGTAGAGATGCACACGACTAACCTCGCGCCAAATATATTTTAAACGCGCGAATATACAAGCCAAGCCACTCACAGAAAAGTCTTTCTAAAGTCTGTAAACGAGCGGTGATCGAGCTCTTTCTTTATACTTCCAAAAGCATAAACATTGGCTGCCTTTAATTTTTTAGCACCAGAGTCTCTGAAATCAATACAAATTCAGCTTGGTCATCTACAAGAACAGATGCGAATTCACTTAGTTCACTTCACTTACAACCCCGAGGCTCTTTCGCGCACTTAATCTGCATCTTGACCGCCACTTAACAGTGTTTAGGGTTGAGAACCGATTTTTTTTATAATAGACGTTAAAGTCGTCAGGCGTTGAATGTGTCTGTCCTTTAATGACTGGCTTCATTTGTCTGAAGATGGAGTCGCGATTGATCCGATGGTTTGAGTGCTATCGATTGTTCACGTGTCGCTTTATGTAGCAAGTTGTTTCGCTGCTATTGGTGCATTTCGATCCCCATTATTATTCCGGCTAGATGTTGTTCCCTCACAGGTCCGATTTGCTCTGTTGCAAATGATTTTGACTTTATTGCTCCAGTTTTCTTTAAAAGAGACATTTACGACTTTGGAAAACGGTTAAAGATCCTATTCTTCTCTTTAGATAACGCTTTATGTCAAGACCCAATTGTTCTATTATACAACGGGACATTTTTGTAGAAAAGAAACACTATATCACTTCTTTTAAACGACAAAGGTCAGTCAGGCTTCTTAGGTTTTCTTAAAATTGATATGTAAACTTACTGGCTATTTTTAAAACTATTTCCAGAAGGCAATTTAAAAAAGTTTATACTGTTTATTTTTTTTTATAATTAACCGAACTGAATAAACATCGAAGTTTCTCTAAATCTGATATCCGATTTAAATTCTGCTTACTTATGTTGTTTAGAGTTCAGACTAAATGCCCAGGAAAGCGCTAGGAAAAATACTAATGTGAATGTGACTTATGCTATAGACCATGAGCGATGCCACTACGTTCAAAAAGTAGTTGTTGGGTAGTATTCGGGCACCGTTGCACTTGTCTGTACATGATTTGGCGAGTGTCAAAATTTGTTCTCGTGCCTCACGATCCCACTATGGTGAACCCTCAATGGAAGAAAATAGAAGAGTGGCTCCATAGTGTCCGGAAAAGTTTCCTTTCAGTGTCAGGGAACAGATCATCAAATCTGAACTGGACCTTACAATAATAAGACTGAAACCAATTCATAATTCCTACAGGTAATGTGCTGGTGCAATAAGATTCAGCAATTTCATTGCTTACAAATGGACACTTACAATACAATGTCTTGAAACAAAAAATTATAATAAAAATACTAAAACTTCTGTCTTGAGCAACTGCCAACAATTACATAGAAGTAAAACATAGTTCATATTCAATTGGTGTACTAGCATTTTTTACAAAACCTAACGATAATTACTGTATTGCCCTATCAACCGATAGGTCAGTAACGAACAGCATTTCTAACATTGGCATGGAAACTATAGGAATAATAAGTTTGTTCCTACCGAAGCTTAACATCATCTCTTTCTGTAGCTCAAAAAAATATAACAGCGACGATTGGAATTAAGTTATAACACTAACAATAATATTTTTTAAGACAATTTCACTTTAGAGAAAGCGTTAATTTTTTAGAGACTCTTCCCCTAACTTGTCCCCAGGACCTTCTCGGTATTCGAAATAGTGACGAGAAAAGACCACGTCAAATAGCATGTCACGTGACCTTAAAATCTCTCTTTAAAATTCTCCGAGGATACCGCCGGCTCTTATGAATGAAATTATATCTCCAACAAATTTGGAAAGTTCAAGGTTACGTGATCTGCTATGGGGAAGAGTCCTCTCTTGCATTCATTTTGACCACCGAACAGATTCTGGGCGAGGAGGTTGTCTCTTAACAGTAATTGTTCTTAGTGTTTTGTTATGTGTAATCTAGATTAATGTTATGGTGACCTGACCATGTCCATCTGTATTGTAACAGCATTCATTCTGCTGATTTTTTCCAGTATTGTAAGATCCTCCTCCTCCCCCACAGCGGTCAATATTATTCTCTCCGCTACTTCCTCCAGAGTAGCCTCCACCTCCTCCACCACCTCCACCAAATCCATAAGCACCACCGCCACCACCAAACCCTCCGTCGATATTATAATACAAGGCTCTTCCGCCCGCTCCTCCCTGAAGAAATCCTTTGCCTCCTTCTCCGCCTTTCACAATCCTGCTTATTCCATTGGAGTAAAAGCCACCACCGCCACCACCTATTAAAAATAAGTAAAATATATATAATATTGTCCTATCTTTAAATGATTGTCAGTCCATTTGTTCCATTTGTTCCATTTGAAATGCATACTAACTCCATAGATAACACACATATTAACCTTAAAAAATGGAGGAAATAGATTATCAACTTACTTAATGTACTACTGATGGTTTCGAGTCCCCTGAATCAGACCAATTAGCAATCCAGTTAAGGGATAAACTATTTTACCATATTCGGTCATTCAAATTGTAACCCTTAGTTTTCATTAAATAGCTCATCCATAAGAAAGCCAAGAAAAGCAACTGCAATTTACACATTTAAAAATATCGAGTCCATACACCCATTCGTATTCTGAGAAAGGAATGTTGTCTACGAGGTTTACTTTTCCATTTTTCCATTTTATTTATTTTGTCATTAACCACATTAAAAAATATATATATATATATATATATATATATATATATATAATAATAATGATAATAATAATAATAATAACAATTATAATAATAATACAACACACTAGAAATTTATAATAACTTAAAAGACGATAGACTACAAAATGTTTAATGTGGTAGTGACAAGGAAGCCTATATAGGACCCATATAGAAGCCGGGGGCTTATGCACTATAGGCTTTACAGCCCATCTCCTAAAAAGAAGCAAAAACCTTTCTTAACCTTTAACTTCTGATGGCGAAAGAGATAAAGTCAGTTGAGGAGACAAGGAAATTAAGTCAGTCTGTACTTCACTCTCACCTGAATATTTGCCTTTGTCGATTTGTGCACCGTATCCAGCTCCCTCTGGTGTGCCCGTGGAGGCATCACATTCTGTGTGTCTTGACTTAGCAGCCATTATGCCGCCTCCTCCTCCAGCTATTATCAAAGGCGTGTTTTTTCCTCTCACTACAAACGTACCTCCACCGCCTCCAGAGCTTCTAGCATATCTTTTATTAATTCCACCTTCCTGACCAACAAGAATCTGAATTGTTTCGCGTTTGGATAAGTGAAAGGTTCCTATCATTCTAGCGCCCCTTCCACGGTACTGACGGCTGTTCTTCCATATATCGTACCCCCCTGCGGCTCCTATTGCTTCTATTTTGTAGTCACCTGTGTACGGCACAGTCCATCTTTGAATACCGCTGACCACTGTAACTTGACCGTCATGATCCTGACCATTGTAGTGACTGCCAAGTGATGTTGGACCCAGTCTTCCACTTGCACCGAGGTTTGTAAAGATCGCTTTAAATTCTGGGTAACAAAAACGACAAAAAAGAACAACCGTTCAGCCTCTTAGCAAACGTTGAAAAATGATCAAGTTGCAAATCAGATATAAATAAATTGTTGTTATTCAATGGCTGTTCTTATCACTGCACTATTATTTTACTGAAAAACATTTAGGTTAATAAAGTGTAGTTTTGAATAAAAGTCACAGTATTAAAGACGGGGTCATTTCACCCTATGTTTTCTTGCGGCCTTGCTGCTCCCTACTAAAAAAAATTCTAGAAATTGGATGATATACGAAAAAATTCCCCCAACAAATTTTAACGGCTTTCGATTTTCGTCAATTTTAAAGAAACATAATCGGAGACCGCAACTGATTGTGATTTCTTTGGAGCTAGCTGTCCCCACGTGAAGTACCATTTATCTTGTGTGACGCGCGTGAGTCCGCAAGGATTATGAATTTTTCAGTTCCTTCAAAGTGGCGTCTAAATTTTGATATGTGGATTTTGCAGCAAAATTTCAAACAATATCTTTTTCGCTAGATTAATTGGGGAGACCGAGATCCATACTTGGCCAAAAAAATTGGGGTGAAAAGCGTTTTTTACTTTTAAAGATTAAGGGAAAGCTATTTTTGAATTTTAATAATGCTAATTACGCGTTGACAAGTTTCTGTTACTGCTAAATAAAATTCACCCAAAGCTGTAACGATGTGAATGCGTAATTTGTCGGGTCTAATAATGGAGAAATCGCGCGCACGAACAACAGTCTTCTAGCTTCTCTAGATAATATTTGCCCAATATTACGGTTAGACCAAAGTAACCTTCTCAGGGGCTAAGAAAGCTTAGGCCCCGTCCACACGTATCCGGATATTTTTGAATCCGCAACTTTTTTGTTGCGGATTGGCCTTCCGTCCACACGTATCCGGCGAATTTGGGCAAATACGGTTCGAATACGCTACGTGTGGACGCGAATATTTTCTAATCCGTAACAAAAAAGTTGCGGATTCAAAAATATCCGGATACGTGTGGACAGGGGCCTTAGTGAAGATGGAAACAAACGGTTATAGTGTTTGAAAAGGGCTAAGATATAAATGATACATGATAGGCTAATAAACAAGTAACGGTTGAAAACTAGTAGAAACGGCTGGTAATGATTATAACAATAAATAAGTGGGAGATTAAATTTTGTCGCGTCTGTTCATGCCATTAGGTTCAAGTGTATTGGCTATTGTGATTAAATATGATTCCTTCGCTTTACGGATCATGTCTCTATTAGAATTAATGAGTTCTAATGGGATGATTTGGAGGTCGGTAATGGAGTGTCTGGTGAGAGCAAAGTGCTCTGACACGGCAGTCGGTTGTAGTCTGTCTACAGACCGATTTATTTTTAGCCCAGCGTGAGCGAAGCGTCGGCTCAAAAGGAAAAGTCTGTGAACAGACTAGTCGGTAGATCCGGATGTTCTTTCTTCAAGGCCTTTTCAACTACACGTCTGTGTTCTCCAAATCGATCGCTGACTTGTCGTTTTGTCTCACCGATGTATTGTGTATGTCATTTGACGTCTTGGATCATGTAGATGACGTTCGTGGATGTGCAGCAGATGCGATGTCGTATTTATCGTTTTTCATCTGTAGAGAAGAAGGTGTAAAACGTGGTTCCTTCTTTGATAAAAGGACATGCTACAACGATTTCCGTTACAACGAAAAATTCCAGGTGTTTGAGGGGTGGTCTGCGGTACAGCTCTGACATGAATGTCACGCAAGTTCTTGGATCTGCGGTAAGAAATCAAAGTAGGGAAAGGGAATGCTCAAGTTGTTTGCATCTTTTAGAAGAATGACGAATGTTGAGATTTCTTTGAATCACTTTAGGTATGTTAGGGAGGGCTGGATTGAAAGTTTTCACGTTTGACATCTTCTTCTCTACAGGTGAAAAACGACGAATACGACATCGCATCGCAGTTTTTTTATTTAGTTCATTGCTGATCCTGATCTGCACAAAGATCCAGCCACATTTTGCTACTGTTTGTTCAAGTGGTCCTTGCATCGTTACAGAAGTCTTTGGAATCATGAATAAACCAGTATTGTATTAAGGATTTTTCCCCATAAATCAAGACCATTTAAGATTAGCACATGCCGTTTTCAGTAGAAGTTCATTTTATCCTTGAAACACATTTGGTAAAGTTTGGCGACAACCGGTTGCTATGGTTATGAGATATGACGTCATAAGTAACATGTGGTCAAGCCAGTTTTGAATAAAAATGCGTGTTTTTTACCTTTTTTTCAGTGAAAAAAATCATAAAATGCTACCAAAAGCAACTCTAGCAAACAATATTTGCAATTTCGGCATTTTTCCAAAAATTTTGAAATTTTAGTAAAATCCAATATGGCGGCCATCTTGGCGGCCATTTTGGATGACGTCACTGACCCCAGCAGCGCCTCAGCCCATAATATTTACCTTATCTTGTAGAGCACATCGCGGGCTATCTATTAGATGTAAAATATTTCCGAAATATTGCACCTTGTACCACGGTGGGGGTATAAGTTTGCGTGTACGTCCGCAGTCAATGCAGTCAATGCAAGTCAATGCAGTCAATGCAGTCAATGCAAGTCGGGCGGAATTGTCAGGAAACGGGCAATTCCACTTAGCAATGCGATAGGGACCATCAATCGATAACGCTTCGCGGGAGAACGATTGTAAGTGGCAAAATGGTACAGGACAGTTTGGCGCAAGTTGTATGCTGTCGATTATGTCACAGTAACTTGGCCAAAAAACGCTGGCGGTCGAAGAGCTGAGCTCTCGGCGCTACTGGCGGGGAAAATTTGCTGCCAAAACTATGAATGCTCCTCGCATTTCTCAACGAGTTCGTTTCTGACCACTGAGAGAAGGCTGCTGACATTTCCGCGAGCATTTTGTCCCCAATGGATTGGGATTTATATTGCTCACTTGTATTGTCGTCTGCTTGGCTTTCGTTTTCCGTTTTCTTGTTCGAGGCATGATCATTCTTAAAATGCTTGAAGAGAATCGTTGCGCGAGAGAAATAATACTAAAGCGGGCGACCAAATCTTTAAAAGGATCTGTAACAGATCTAGTCAGCCAAAAATAGAGGTAAAATCAAAAGTATAGAGCAAGGCTGATACTACGTAGAACATTCAACGTGACAACGACATGATAGAGCCCAAACTAAAAGCTAGAATGCAACCGTGGACAGCTGTTTCGACCTAGTCGGCTGTCTATCGACCGATTTATTTTTAGCCCAGCGTGAGCGAAGCGAACGCGTGCGAGTGCGAGCGCGTAGCGCGAGAACAAGCCCATAGGGCGACAGACCTCCGGGCTCGTTCTCGCGCTCCGCGCTCGCGCGCTCCGCTCAAAAGAAAAAGTCTGTGAACAGACTAGTTTCGACCTGGTTGCGTCTTGTCAGCACGGAGTAGCAGTAAAAAGATAGAAAAACTAGCGCGAACGCCAATTCAAAAAAGTTAAAAAAAAAAAGTTATGGTCTCTTTCGTAGAAAGATACGTAAACGTTGGGAATATCAAACTTTAGAAAGGTGTTAAAAGAAAACTAAGCCACATCTGAAAAATCGCCGACACCATTTTGGAGGGCAATCTGTGAGAAAACATTTCCGATGTGACTCCCATAATTCACGCGCGGAAACGAACGCAATTGAGGTGAAGCACAGGCAGCCCAAGCCATCAGTGTCGAACCAAAAAACAATTGAACACCAATCGAACGACTGGTGTTCGATTGCGTTGGGCAATCGATCATAATCGAACATCTAATTTGTGTGAGTTCGATTATCGAACAAGTCGAACCAATCGAACAAAATCGAGCGTAATCGAACAAAATCGAATTAATCCGAACGCAATCGAACCGAATCCGGTGCGATTTTGTTCGGACTGCATCTCTTGACGTTTAAACGCCGAAGTAATCATAACCTTTGTTAAATGAAATAAGGAGGAAAAATCCCAAAAAGGTATCAAGGCACACATGCCCAGTACTCTCGACTAGATTCCAGTGGACAAAACCTGGAGTCCAACGGAGTGATTACTTTAAACACTTAGCTCGAAGTCATAGTCTTTGGAATTTCTTGTTATCATACGCAAATTGAGCGATGTTTATCACAGAAGAAGATAATAAAACGATGTTCACGCTATTTGTCGTCACTATTATTAATAATTAACAAAAATAAATAAATTTTTCGCCAACCCGGATAACTCGAACACCCCCTAACTCGAAATGATTTTCGTTTCCCTTCAGAGTTCGAGTTAGCGGGGTTCTATGGAAGATGAAACCCGCCTTCCACACGGAGTTAATCTGATACTGGCTCTGTAAAGGCTCGAAGAACCACAAACCTAAACTAGTGTATAGAATAGATAATGTGATGCTGCGGCAAATAGGATAAACAAAGAAAATTTCTTTAACATCCTTAACATGTAAACGTGTACGACCTCTTATTCCGACGGATGTTGCAGTTCAAATTTACAATGCTTTAATATTACCACATTTTGATTACTGCAGCCCGGTTTGGGCATAGTATGAGTGGCTGTTTGAGTGATAAATTACAAAAATTACAAAATCGCGCTGCCAGAGTAATTACTCAATAACCTTTTGATACGAGCTCCAACCTCCTTCTTGCGATGCTTAAGTGGGAGAAGCTGTCTCTTCGACGTAAAAAGCAGAAAGATTTAATTATGTATAAAACATTGAATGAACTTGCCCCAGACTATCTTCAATGTCTCTTCACTCAACGTCACGTTAATGAGTATAACCTAAGAAATCTTGAAGGAAAGCTTTCGCTGCCCAAGCCAAATACTAATTACCTGAAACGAAGTTTTTGCTACAGCGGGGCCTGTTTGTGGAACAACTTGCCCCAAGATTTAAAAAGCGTTTGTTCTATTGGGCAGTTTAAACGGGGTATTAAGAAAACATCTGAGATATCGGATTCCCACACGGCAATCATGTAAAGCAGTTGTACAAGTTTTAATTTTTAATTATTAACTTAACTGATGATTCTCCGTGTTTAAATAAAGATTTACATTTACATTTTTTTTAACACGATAGCACCGTGTGACGATACAAACAATGGCGCGCGTTCGATTCAACAATTGAAAGAAGTATGACCGTGCAAAATGGCAAGCTAGTAAGCGAAATGGCACTTTAGCCGTGTGAAAATGTACACTTCAAATATGGAATCTCGACCACTGTAGAGCTCTCGCTTTTCTCGCTTATCACCAAAGCTCTCTCCTCCGCAGAGGCTCCTATCAGTAAAGAACAGTAAAAGAGAAAGGGAGCGCAGTGAACGGGAGCGCGGAGAACGATGGGAAGAGCGAAAGAGCGCGCGCTTTACTTTTTACCTCTCGCCCAGCCTCCGCGCGTTTTTTGTCAAGCGTGGAGCGTGATAAGGAGGCCTCCGAGGAGAGAGTCCGAAGCGAAATTCAAAGCCCTTGTGGATTGTACTGCTTGGACTCGGAACCTTGTTTACAATAACTGACTAGAACCTTTGTTGAGATAAATTCTGGAAAGCTTCTATTAGATTGGACTTTGCTTATGAAAGAAAGATATATTGTAGTAGATAAGAACCATGGTGGATTTTACTGCTTGGACTCACGAACGTGACCAAACGTGCTTTGACCCACATTGGATCTTTTCATTTAAATGCAGTTTTGCTTGACGTTTTCACTCCTTTTAAACTACATTTGAATGAAAAGCTCGATCTCTTTATAGCCGAGGAATTAGTCAGAGCTATTTGCAGGGAGTAATAATTTTTGTCTGCGGAAACTTTCTGTGGTAATTTAATGATAATTTGTGAAACCTATGGAATGTTTTGACCGCTTATATTTCAAACATGAAAAAAAAAACACTTGTTAAAAATGTTTTAGCGAATTATTCAAAATCGAACAGTTTAATTTGTTTGACATTTTCCCATTTAGTGTGCTATACTGTGTAGATTATAGTGCATTTATTAGCTTGTCGCGGGTAGCCCCAAAATCGAAAGATATTTTGGAAAAACTGTTTTTTCGCCATATTTGTTTACCGTTGTTATAGAAACGCTGACTAGCATAAAAAGAGCATCATCCAAAACTTTCATTAAAGCCTAACATCTGGTATCAAATTCAGATTTATTGAGCTAAAGTAAGATTATGCTCATTCAAAAAGGGAACTGTGACCCCCCAAAAAACTACTTGGAGCCACCATAATTCCGAAGAAGAATATTCTAAGTATTTCGTGCCAACAGAAATCATAAATTTCTTTACATAGCACGGCTACGAAAGCGCTTAGATTCTCGCATTATGAACAAACATATAGTACTCTATAACTGAAAAATAACACGGCCTTTAATTACCAAAAGCACTTTGATACGTAACGAAAGTGATTAACAAAAAGAATATCCTCGTTATTTCGTGTTGTTGGCTGTGACACAGTGATTTTCGCTTCAATTCTCGAAAAAGTGCTTTGATTCGGGCAAACACAAGCTATTGTTCTTGCACATGGAATTTTGGTAAAATATGGGGAGCCAAATCACGGAAATTTTGGTAAAAATTAGCCTGTTCCAGGCGATAAGTTTGTGGCGCGCGAAAGAAAAATCGGGCGCAAGAGAAAAATTCATTTTTATTAATATCTTACCTTTCACAACAAGTTCAACAACTTTCTCTTCTTGTCCCAGGAAATTTGCTGCCCTACAAACATACATTCCTGAATCATGGTAGGTGACACTCTTAATCTCCAACTGATTTCCAGTTTTGTTCAAAAATCCTGAGCCATTTAGTTTTCTCCAGGATATTTTAGGCTTTGGGTTACCATCAGCTGAGCAGTAAAATATGGCGTTTTGATGTTCAGTCACTGTCAGTGAAGCAGGAGATACAGTCATTGTCGGTGCAGATACCGACACTCCTGGCTCTCCTTTAGGTCCCGGATGTCCAGGGTTTCCTGGATCCCCTTAAGACAAAAGAATAAAAATGCAATTATAATGGTGGTCGGAGGGGAAGGGGAAGCTTTGCGATCTTTACTTGAATTAGAGCGGTTTTCAATTGAGGGTCGAAAGTTGATTCACGATTTTCTTTGGTTTTGCATGGCTGTCTGAGTCGCTTTGTGATTGGTTAAAACATTTTGCGCAATTTTCACAACCAATCAGAAGTAAGACCAAAACCAATCTGACTTGCTTGCACGCGTTTGGCGCTTGGTGCATTTTACATGTGTTTTCTAAGAGTTCTGATTGGTTTATTGGATTGTCTGCGTGTATTCTAATTGGCCAGAGTAATTTTGGCTTTAACGCACTCAATTGAAAACTGCCCTAAAATGGTAAAGCTAAACTAGATGACTTGCCCAAATGCCTCATCAGTACTTCAACTTTATATATATTTAACTATTATAGCGCGAAAGCGCGCGTGATATCGCCTAATACTTAGCCGACAAGGCCGTAGGCCGAGTCGGCTAAAATTAGGCGATATCACGCAAGCTTGAGCGCTATAATAGTTTTATAATTCAACACATTAATAACAAAGCACAGTTTGAAAAAAAAAATATCGCCGACAAGCTTTTTATTTATAAAAAAGCTGACAGATGTTTTACCGCGCGAAACTTGCAACATCACACAGTTCATAAATGAAAGTGGCGCCTTTGTCAATATTGTGCAAGCTTGAACACTATATAAACTGTTTTATAATTCAACACATTGATAACAAATCACAGTTTCGAGAAAAAAATCATTGAGATATACAACCTTTCATTAAGTAAAAAGGCTGACTACAATATTTTACCTCACACCATTTCTTAAACAACAAGCAATGAATGCCGAAACTTTTGCCAAGCTAAAATTAATTTAGCGTACACAATCAGTGACATCAGTTGAGAGTTTCTACGAAGAGCTTTCGTCTACTCAAAGAACGGGACAGAGTAGTGACTACAAGAATTAAAACACAGTAAAATGGCATAGAATGTCTTAGTTACAAGTGTTTCGTATCTTAAAAAGTTCAATTCAGAATCAAAACAAATTGAACAAACACACGGCTACGAACCTAAACATAGCAGCGAAAAGTCGGAAAGAACTGCAGCGTGGACAGTAAGCTTACAAAAATTCACAGCTAGAGGATACAAGAAACGGTTAAAACATCGTACCTGTAGTTGATTTGGCTTTTTAGTCCCTTCCATAAGCACCAAATTTTCAAACATCGAAGTACGAGCTGAGTCGATCAATGTTGTTTACAAACTTGGAATGCTCGTTTTTTAACTCCCACAGCCGTAATGAAAGAGATCAGAAACTTTTCTGAGGAAACATCAAGTCTATATCATATTCCAGAGGTGATTACCAAAGGAATTTCACGAAAATTGTGCTCCTTCATTCACTTCTTGTCGAGCGGTTAAACTTTGAACCAGTTTTCATTCAGCTACGCCAAGAAACAACACTGCGACCGCGACAACGCGAAAATTTCGCGCCTTTTCTGTCCAATCATGTGAACAGTAGTTTTCTCTTCTCTTTTCTTCTCTTTTTTTCTTTCTTTTCCCTTTTTGCGTTCGACGTTAGGAGAACGCAACCTAAACTCAACAAGCGAGAGGCTTGGGTACGAACATTTAGGGGAGAGAAACTCGATTTTGTGGGTGGGTCAAGTACCGGAAATACGTCATAGCCTCTTCCGGCAAGGTGCGCACGCACGTTTTTCTCCTTACGCGTAAGTCATAGACTCATTCAGCAAGTTGCGCGCGCACATTGGTTTGCCATTTTTTCTCACCTCTGCTCTATTCGGTAAGTTTAATCTCTATCATTTTTGCATGTAACCGGCAGTGTTTTTACAACGAAGCTTGATCGGAAACATGATTACTGCTCCTGAAAGGTACAGAAAGTCCTTTATTCCAGCTACAAAGAAGTGAATATGGCGCCTATTATCGTTCTGTGAGATGCCATCGATGAGAGAGAAGTCGGTAGAAAACAAACTAATACTAATTGATCATATGAGTCATTGTACTCTGACCTACTGCGGTCACAAATACAAATACAACTAGCGGTTCCATATTGGAAGTAAAGTGCTGCCACATTTGGAAGTTTTAGTTTCGGCCTCGTGAAGTGATTATTAAGTTTTGCCGTTAAAACTTGGTTGTTGTGGAATTAGTGATGTAAGGGCAACGTCACGAATGTAAATTATCAATCAAGTAACTTGGAATACGTCTTCGTGAAATTCAGGAAGAATTACTTAGTGAGTGTATGCTTGACATCATAAATGAATATTACAAGTTATAAAAGAACGAAATGTCACCCAAACAAGTCTCAAACACTTCTTACCCATAACAAACATTCGAACGCACTTAATAATCCCTGATTACTGCTAGTTTAACTAATAGTTCACGCACTTTTTCGCCAAAAAAAAAGAAATTGCAGGCAGCAATCATTTTCACTTTCTTTTAAAATGCGAAATTTACCGCCATCGCTGGTTATATGTCATGTAGACATAACGCATATCGATAACCTTTTTACCATATTTGGGCAGTGTATCAATGTGTTGAATTATAAATAGCATTAGAAGCACTTAGGATAAACGTTAGCCATGCACATGTCTTAATCCTTGGACGTACACGCAAGCCTATACCTCCACTGTGGTACAACAACCCCCCCCCCCCCCTTGGGTTTTTGCGATGTTGCAATATTTCGGAAATATTTTACGTCTAATAGATAGCCTGTGATGTGCTCTGCAAGATAAGATAAATATTATGGGTTGTGAGGCTGCTGGAGGTCCGTGACGTCATCTAAAATGGCCGTCATTCCACTTTTTTTCTAGATACATACAATCAAACATTTTGATGCTTTTGGCAGCATTTTATATATTTTTTCACCGAAAAAAAGGTGAAAATCACGCATTTTTATTGAAAAATGGCTTGACATCATGCTACTTGTGACGTCATATGTCGTTACCATAGCAACCGGTTGTCACCAAGCTTTACCAAAATGTGTCTCAAGGATAAACGAACAGCTACTGAAGACGGTATGCGCTAATCTAAAATCGTGTTGAAAAAATCGAAGAAAAAACTTAAAGGGCGCATCCATCCCCCCCCCCCCCCCCGTACATCCGAGGGTTAAAAAAGACAAAATTTGGAGAGGAATTTGTCCCTTTATATTCTAATAACAACCTACCAAATGGATGAATGAATGAATACCTTTTAGTCTAGAAATGTTGGATTACGACATATGTTAGGCGAAGTAGAATGATTCGTATGGACAGGATGGACAGAGTGAGCAGAGTGGTCACCACCACCGACAAGGCACGCCCAGCTGACATCAGATAGACATCTAACTTACCTTTCTCACCCTTGAATCCTGATGCTCCTGGAGGTCCCATAATACCTTTTTTACCGGGTTCCCCTGGAAGACCAATAACATCTGGCGTTAGCGGAAAACCAGATTTAAAAACTTTCTTTGAAACAGACTTGCGAAGGGCACAAAAATGACTCGACCATTGGCTTTTCAAGCATCTCAGGCATATAATAATTGATAAAAAAACTATATTGCCACCTCTTTCTTGGTTACTAAAGGTTTTCTACTTTTTTTGTCATCTATTTTATTTGCCTTTCGTCTTTCTTTACTTGCTTTAGAGCAATTAGAAGAAACACCATTACCTTATTCCTCCCTTATTGTAGATAATTTTGAATCAAATATCAATTAAAAAAGAGAAAAGTTATTATTTTTTTATTCGACTGTGACGTCATTTTACTTTATAAGGAAAAGAGAACACGCAAATATCCGAGGATATTACGCCGAAGATTGCCGTATTACACCATAGTATCCTGGTTTAAAGACGCAAGCTATTATAAATAAAAGAATTTTAGTCGAATAATAAATCCCTTTTTCGATGGTTTAACAGATAATACTTGCGGATATTTTACTCAATGCTCTCAATACTACGCAACTCGTAAAATATCCGCGCGTATTATCTGATAAACCATCGCATAAGGAGTATTTATTTACCTCTTTCTCCCTGAACTCCTGCTTCTCCAGGATCTCCCATCATTCCTTGTCTTCCAGGTTCACCTGGCGGCCCCATAATACCTTGCTTTCCCTTTATACCATCCGTTCCTTTTGGTCCTTGTTTACCGCGAGGTCCTGGGACTCCTTTCGGTCCAGGGGGACCTGGTACACAAACTTTGCTTGGAGGGAGACAAAATGACTTTAATAAAACCGAGTTCACGTATCTCCAGTATTTCTTGAATTCATCGTGAACTTCTTCAGTATTACTGCTGTTTTCTTTTAAGCTGCGACGGGCAATTTGAGATGTGTCTACCAGACCTGTTAGGTGAAAATAGAACGTTTTTGTTAAATTTAAAGAGAACTTGCAGTCCCCAGTGAGCATGCTTGGACTTTGCTTTTTCATTATGACGATACGTAGTATCTTGCGACCACTCACATGGCGCAAATTTCAAGTTTTATGAGAAGCTGAATGTTCGCCATTATGGATGGAAAGCTTGCGAAAGTAGCAAAGCTTCTATTCTACGATCGACGGTGCTGAAACAATTTAAGATCGGTTGATGCGGGTGACAAGTTAGTTCCAAGATACGGAACTTGATATTGTGAACGGGTCATTGTGCAATCTATTTACGACTGCATCCTTGTAGTCGTTCTAAGTTTGCCACAAGCTACACCGCGCTGACGAGCACCAACAGGGCGAAACAGCTGTCCGCGGCTGCTACCCTGCTTTATCGGTTTCTGTCGTATTGATTTCTCGTAAAATCTATTGTTTTACGTAGTCAGATCAGCCTTGCAGTTTGTCAGTTATGTTTGTTCATTTTTTGGCTGATTAGGTCTTTCGTAGATCCTACGTATCGTTTACAACATTATCGTTTGCGGTTTGAAGTTTTGAGCTAAAGATAACATCGCCAGCAGCCCGGTGGGTGGGACGGGTCTCAACGAAGTTTTGTACGGGGAGGCTCCGCCCCAAGGTCCAAACCCTTACCCTTTTATATACCGTTTTTGATAGAAAAGGTACCCCTTTCATATACCTTTTATTAAAAATGGTACCCCTTTTATATAGCCTTTACGTGCGTCTGTTTGACATATTTTGAAAGGCGCTTTTTACTGAACACTTAAATGGCAGTTTCCCAACCCTTTTTTATACTTCAACTCGTGTTTTCCCTACCCTTTCCTATACTTCGTGAAATCCCTACCCTTTCATATACTTTCTCGTGAAATCCCTACCCTTTCATATACCTCCAGCCTAAAAAAGGTACCCCTTTCTGGCGGAGCATCCCCGTATAGCCCATTATACGTAGTACCCCTTCCCCCGCGAATCAGCACATTCAACAGATGTTTCCTGTAGTAAAGTGGAAGATAAAATGACATTCCATCGTATGATTCTCACAAAACATTATATGCGCAGCAGGTACAGTTACTGTACGTGTTGATCCGCTGTTTTTAACAGAACTTTTAAAAATAACCTTTTCATTGTAACAAATGGACCCGTTTCCTTCCTCGCACTTTGCACTACAGTGAAAAGCGAACAATTGGCGACTTTATGGACAGTAAAAATGAAAACTAGAGATTCGTGCGGAAAAAGCACGCGCGATTTCGTCAAGCGCCGCGTGTTCCGGAAATCGGCTACAGTGTAGTGACGGATAGATGCATCACCAAATTCTCCTTGCAAACAGAGTCCAGAGGAGTTCTATTTGATCGTACAAGACGCTATTTTCTTCGAATCGTCGCCGTCTTGAAAGTTTAACTGATTGCGAGTTATTGCGTTACACAAAATATGTACCGCGGGCCAAATTACTAAGTGCGAATTATCTTCGAAAAGCGAAGCTTTCCGAACAATGCAAGAAGTACCGACAACAGGGCACGAAGTGCCGCAACACCGATTTCGCAGCTTCCGAGCCCGTAGTAATTGGCCCGCGGTACATATTTTATGTAAGGCAATCAGTTTAGCTTTCAAGACGGCGACGATTCGAAGAAAACAGCGTCTTGTTCGATCAAATAGAGCTTCTCTGGACCCTGTGCTTGCAGTGATAGGAGATACATGATAATAACAGTGAAATATCGATTTTTCGAACCTCATAGGGAATTTTGGTTCGAATAATCGGGAGGTTCGAAAAATCAAGGTTCGATAAATTGGGATTCTACTGTAGATGCAAAAACTGGTGTTCGATTTGTTATGATTTTGTTCAAATTTATTAAAGATCGAGTATAGTAAGCTTATGCCACCATATACATATTTTTTACATATGTGCTGCTTGTCCTGTATATGTATGTCAAATATTTAACAACTATTCACCGAAGTGGAGGTGGGTAGTGGTGACTAGTTGTTTTAGTATATGCTGAAACAGTGAGATAATATAACGAAAATGATGCTTTTTAACTCATTTATTCCTGTCAACGATTACAATTTTCGCGCGCAAATTGCTGGGAGGTGAATAGCACTTGCTATTCCGAGTTTCAGTAGCCAATCAGAGCGCGCCAACAATGCTATCCACTGTTTCAGTACTGGTTTCAGTATATACTAATCAATGTTATTCGCTTATGAATTTAGTCGAATTTCCCAGATACGTCACCGTAAAAAAGCAACACAGTTGTCACGCTGTTTCTTCCGTATCACAATAACACTAAAGCAAAATGTTGGCGAGTTGATTGTACTCTCAAGTTACGACTACGGGTGAAGAAAAACATTTAGCAGTGTCGAAAGCACTCTTTCTCTTTCCTGTCGAAATTCAACACCAGGCAGACTTGGCAGGAAATTTCAGTTTATTTTGACACATCTATTTATACTGGTAGGATTAAGATCCGGTGATAATCTTTTGCCTCTTAGCATGTCGCTGATGGATATTTTCTTTGCTAGAAAAACAAAGCCTAATGGTTCGCCCCTTGGGTTTAGCTGAGTTACAATAGTTATGACAGTTAGGGGCGGGCCCAGACTCCATCGAAAGGGTAGCGCCGGGATATGAAAATGTTGGAGACCGAAAAATTAAGTTCCGGTTGTTCTGGCGTTTTTTTTTTTTTTTTCTAAGACAGATCCGAGAAAAGGAGGATATTACCATATTCCCAGAGTGCTTTGGGTAAAATTCAGGTGAATGAATTCCGGTGGAACCGAAGAACGCACTTATTTTAGTCAAAGTTGTACATGGATTTCCTCGCTTTAATGTAAAGGCTTTGAAATAAAACAATACGTACCTTATTCCTCTATTAATAATGTACCAGGAAATGTTTTTCTTAAAGTGGAGTGGACCCGCTGAAAAAAAATTATAGCGGTGTAGTTTGACTGTTGTCGTGCATGTCTGTTTGTAGTCATCGATAATGCATATTTTAAATTGGTTGGATCGATTCAAAAAAGGCGAGTCAAAAGCCAAATAAAACCAAATTCCAGTCATTTAAGGTATAAACTTTCTCAAAAACCTAATTGACTCCAATTGACTCCACGATTTGATCCTAAATTTTCTCACAACTAGCCGGCAATATAATGCAGTATTGACGCATCAAAATCGAAATTAGTTTATAAGATTGTGGACCGATTCGAGTTTTATTTTGGTCACAGCAAAATATAAAATGAAATGAAGCTGAATAATTAGTGCTCGTATCATAGAAAAGTCAGAAAAAAGCGAGAAAAGCGAAAATCGATTTTGAACTAAAAATAACAACTGTAAACAAACACAGCAGGACAGTCGCGTCTCAAGTAGTTTAAGGCCTGTGCGAAACGAACGATATTTTTATCCCAGCGTAAACAAATTGTTTTAGTTCAATTCTGGATCAATAAACCGAAATTCAAAAGGAACGAAAAGTTTAGCGCCAGCCGTTTTGCGGCCTCAGCTAAAGATTGACCCTTCGAGATATACTTATCTCTTTCTGTAAGGTTTCTTTTATCACCTACCATTGGCAGCATTTTTGTTTGCACTGGACTGAGGTTTAGCTGCTTCTTTAAGAGAATCCTTCATTTGATGAATTTCCTGCGAGAACTTTGCATCCATCATTTTCATCTCTGCAGTAATCTCACGAACCACTAACTCATTTCTCACGAACAACACAATGGTTAACAAAATCGCAAGGACAGCTACAACTGAAGAACCCATGTGAAGATATTTGTAACCTTCTTGCTTTGGTGATATTTTCGGATCCTTTTCGCGATCCATTGTTCACTAATCTTCATTCAGCCACTATACGCCCAAGATTGTGAAAGTATAGCCGTGGTCGCGTTCGCGGGAAGGTTTATGCGTACGGAGAGTCGAAACTTGATCGCAACAATCTCTGTAATATCGTCATGATCCGGTCATGATCGCTAATATTAGAGAGAGCAGAAAATATTCAATTTACCGCATGCTGTGAGGATGATAACCTCCTACGCAGACCTTCTTTTGGATCGTCACGCGTTTCCCCTCAACGAAGGAAGGAATGCGCGACATGCTAAGAACTCATCCGAACTCATCCGAGGTCGTCTTCGACTGAGAAGCATAAATTAGCGTTCTAAGTCTAATTGTTATTTACTGTAATTATCTTTTAAAGGAGGAAACAGTTCTTTCTTTTTACAAATAAAGTTTCATAAAATCGCAATGAAGATGAATACCTCCTCTTCTAACAAGAAGGTCTGCATATTATAGGAAGCTACGGAGGACAACCAAACATAAAAAATCAAACGCCCAGGAAATATACCACAAAACGCTCGCCAGTGCAGAACTCGACGCACTAGGAATCATCGGGATAAAGGCTGCTGCATTGCTCGAAACTTCAGATTTTTCAGTCTTAACGGTGGCCAATTTACCTTAACAGCTGATCAACCCAGTTAATAAAACTAAACTTTTAAGTTTCACTCCCCCATCGACGTAGCCCCACAGTTTCTTTAAAATCTAACACCATTTATTATATTTGAGAGAGCTGAGGGAATGCACTTTTATTTGCTTATTAGTTCATTCATTCATTCATTCATTCATTCATTCATTTATTTAGTAAGTTAGTTAGTTAATTTACAAAAATTATGACGATACGCGACGTAGAGACAGATAAAACTGAAGCACCCCTGTGAACACTATGATATCTGCAACTTCTCTGCTTTGCTATGATTTTAGGATCCTTCTCGTAGTTTTCCATTGCTCACTTATTTTTATTCAGAAGGTACGGGAAGTCGAAACTCGATCGCAGAAATTACTGTTAAAAGTAACACTGCAATATCGTAACTCGTAATATTAGAGAGAGCAGAAAAGATTCAATTTACCACATGCAGCGAGGATAACCGTACTCGACTACGAGTAGTTCCTCATTTTTGTTAGGATTAGTCAAGTGGGCAAGCACTCAAGCAGACGCGAAAATCAACTCGCACGAGGGAGACGCATTCGAAAAAATCACTTCATTTTTCTGAGTATTTTTTGTTCTAAGTTATTTATTATTTATTTATTTATTTATTTTTAAACGATGGCATTAATTCCCTATCTTGGTAAACACTCAACTAACTAAACAAGACCTAATTGTTTTTTCCGACGTCACTTCAAAGAATTTTACGGCAAGACAAGTAATGCACAGAGCAACCTATAAACGAGGAATGGTCAGGACAACGCTTAGAATTAATGGCAATGTACTTTTTCCATATCATTTCAGTACCTTTAAAGGACACTAGGTGAAAGCTAAATACAGTTTGATCTTTACGGTTCTTTAAGCTAAATATTTGAAGACTTTTGAAAGGCAGAAAATTTTAGGGAAAAGAATTTTATCCCCCAAATGTACTGGCTGCTTTCTCCATTCCGAAGTCCGAGATGACCTAAATATTTGCTCTTCGACACGACATCTCTTATCCCTCCGAAGACAAAAGATGAAAAAGTTTCCGATTTTACGAAAGTTTGAGGCAACCATGATTTTGTTAAAGAAAACTCTTTTTTGTAGTCGCAACAAGGTAAAAAAAAAAAATTAAGTAAACTGCAGAAGACCGCAAACGATAATGCTGCTAATGATACGTAGGATTTACGAGAGACCTAACCAGCCTTCTACGCATTAGGTTTTACTTCCGGT
The DNA here is from genome assembly GCA_022457155.1 of Cladopsammia gracilis. Lineage (NCBI taxonomy): Eukaryota > Metazoa > Cnidaria > Anthozoa > Scleractinia > Dendrophylliidae > Cladopsammia > Cladopsammia gracilis. The sequence goes on along the minus strand of JAJGOT010000237.1, from coordinate 418,245 downwards.
TGAATTTCAAATGTTGCCATGACGACTACATCAACAAAACCAACGTTTTAATTTCAACGCATTCAACGACCAATGTCACCCAGTTTTGTTTGGTTTAGCAGGTAAAGATACGGCTGCTAAATTTCAAAGTATAACGGGATCTGATTGTCGCTAAATATGAGCGATTCGTTTCCGAAAATAATTGGTATGTGTCTTGGAAGACGAAGCTATAAGCGGCCACGAATATTAAAGAAGTATGTTGCTTGCTACAGGGACGAGTAAAGAGAGGCAGAAATCCTGAAGAAAGTCCGAGGGTGAAAAGAAATATTACCACTAGGTTACCCATTTTAAGTAACAACAACACAACAACGCTATCAGCATTCTATATTTTCTTTATTAGGTAGTACTCTTTGATAAAACTTGAAATACAAATCTAGGGAAACAAAGGTCACTTGAAGCCCAATTAAAATAACATGAAACGAATGCAAAACAAAAATTCCTCGATATTTCTTACCACTGTTTGATGAAATAAGCCTAATCAATGACCACAGCGTGTCCATCAACAAACTTAGCTGTCCCTTCAACTGATTTGGTCGGATATGATAGCGTTCAGTGGCGAAACGATAAACACACAGCTCCCAAACGACAGAAATCGGTTGACTTATGAGACAATATTTCTTCTTAATAACAGCAGCACGTAAAGCTTTTCTTCTTTCTTTTTCAGCGCGATGTTTTCCTGTAATTGTTAAGTCTTGTACAGTCCTTTCGAACGCCATTCCACACACACAACATTACCTCGTCTCCAGAGCTCAACCAAACGAAACGAGAGCTCTGGGGACGAGAATGCACACACGAAAGGCTTCATTATTTCCGGTTACTGGTACTGAGCAAGCGCAATAATACATTAATGCATTAGGCATGCGCTAACGGATGTCGTGGATTTTACGACATCCGGAAGGCTTTGGTTAAAGAGCCTTCGTTTTTATCCGCTGACCTAACGAAACGCGGGCTCTGGGGTCGAGAATGGTCAAGCCCCTCCAAAATAAACTTATTTGCCATGACACTATGTCTTTTGCTGTTGTGTAGTGGAGTCAAAATCTGGTCTTTTCTTTATGTCATTATTTCCATGTTGTTATGTCGTTATGTCGCTAGTGTGAACCAGGCTTAAGTCACGATTGGTTTTGGTTTTACTTCTGATTGGTGAGAAAGTGGCGCGAGATTTTTTAGCCAATCACAAAGCGTAGCAATGCAAAACCAAAGCAATCGCGAAATTACTTGCGACACTCAATTGAACTAATCGCTCTTTACAACCGAGTGCAATGCCACTACTTTCAAAAAGTAGGCTGAGTCGGGTAGTAGTCGAGCACCGCTACACTTGTCTGCACACGGTTTGGCGAGTGTCAACATATATTTTATGTGCTTCACGATCCCACCCTCAATGGACGAAATAGAAGAGCGGTTCCTCAGTGTGTGTAAAAGTTTCCTTTCAAAGCATCAAGTCTGAATTAGACTTAACAATAATGGGACTAAAACCAATTCATAATTCTTTAAGGTAATGTATGGAGCACTGTGTGAAAATCCACGCAATTTAAAAGGCAACGATTCAGCGCAGCCGTATCGTGCTTCCACTGCTTACTAATGGACACTTACGAAAGTATAATTTTGATCAAAAGATTGTAATAAAAAAAAAACTAACATTTTTGTCTTGAACAACTGCAAACAATTACACAGAAGTAAAACGTTGTTTATATTCAATCGATAGACTAGAATTTTTTTACATATTAACCAGATGACAATTAGTATCCTATCACCCGGCATAGGTCAATAACCAACTGCAGTTCTGACGTAGGCAGGGAAACTATGTTGAAAAATAAGTTTGCTCCTATCACAGCTTAACACCCTTTCTTTATGTAGTTCTAAAAAAATATAAGTTAAATGAGCGGCGATTTTCATTGATGTAAGACAACAACAATCGTATTTTTAAGAATATTTCGCTTTAAAAAAAAGTTTACCCTTGAGAGGCTCTTCGCCTATCTTGTCCCCAGGGCCTTCTCGGTATTCAAAATGGTGGCAATAACGTGACCTTAAAATCTGTCTTTACAATTCTTCGAGGATACCGCCGGCTATTATGAATTAAATTATATCGCCAACAAATTTGGAAAGTTCAAGGTTACGTGATCTGCTGTGGACAAGAGTCCTCTCTTGCATTCATTTTGAGCACCAAAAAGATTATGGGGACGAGGTTGCTCTTAACCGTTACTGTTCGCAGTATACGTAATCTAGATTAATGTTATGGTGACCTGACCATGTCCATCTACATTGTAACAGCATTCATTCTGTTGATTTTTTCCAGTATTGTAAGATCCTCCCCCTCCCCCACCAGAGTCACGTACATTATCTCCGCTACTTCCTCCAGAGTAGCCTCCGCCTCCTGCACCACCTCCACCATCTCCATAAGCACCACCACCGCCACCAAACCCTCCGTCAGCATTGTTATACTTGGCTCTTCCGCCCACACCTCCCTGAAGAAATCCTTTGCCTCCTTCTCCACCAATCCCCATGGTACCACCGAACTGCTTTGAACTTCTTCCATTGGAGTAAAAGCCGCCCCCGCCACCACCTATTTAAAATAAGCAAAAAAATAAGTTTTTCTTATGTTTACAGTTTAAACCATTGTCAATTCGCTGATATTAAAGGTCGATTTTATTGAAACATTTTCTAATTAGCCTTAAAATCTCCTGAACAACCTTTAACATAAATATAAATTTTCGGTATGAATAAAAGTCCGACTACCGATGGCCCTGTTCGACAACTCTTGTGTATCACTTGGTGTTACTGAGAGACCGACTTTTATTTCCATACGAAAACGAATTAAAACTATTTCATTCCCTTTAAACACATAAATTTTGGAAAGAGTCGCAAATCTATTGACATCATACAATAGAGTAAATTTAACTTTTGATGGAGTTGATGAGCTGATGAGCTGAAGTCAGTTGAGGAGATTTGTTCAGACTGTATTGTTTTCTCACCTGAATTGTCATCATCAGCGGTCTGTGCACCGTGTCCATCGCTCCCCCCTGACCATGACTTGTACCCAGCTCTCCCTGATATGCTCGTGGATGCATCACATTCTGTGTGTCTTGACTTAGCACCTTCTATGCCTCCTCCTCCTCCAGCTATTATCAAAGGCGCGTTGCCTCTGAACAACAAAGGCGCGTTGTCTCTGACCGACAAGAATCTGAATTGTTTCGCCTTTGGATAAGTGAAAAGTTCCTATCATTCTAGCGCCTCTTCCTCGGTATTGATGGCTGTTACTGTAGTAATCGTACCCCCCTGCGGCTCCTATTGCTTCTATTTTGTAGTCACCTGTGTACGGCACAGTCCACGTATGTAATTGGTGTATCCCTTATTATTTTGTATTTAAACACTTAGTTTTTATTTCAGTATAAAAAGAAGATAAAAACAGCAGAATGGGGAATCGAACCCGGGCCGTATGATCTACTCCATGCACACTATCCACTGTACCACCGAGGACTAGCTGCCGGAAATTGTAATTTTTAAGGGATATGAGATAATATGCTGCCAGCCCAGACCATATATAAGAACTAACCGTTTCGATACACTGGAAATACTGGAATCAGTGCTTAACCCTAAATACTAAAATCAGTGCTTCAACCCTAGATACTGTAATCCGACCCTAAATTACATTGCAATATATCTAAATACATTACAATAAGGGATACATGAAGTACCATACATCATGATCAGAGATACACCAAGTACCTAGGACAGTCCATCTTTGAATACCGCTGACCACTGTAACCTGACCGTCATGATCCTGACTATTGTAGTGACTGCTTAGTGATGTTGGACCCAGTCTCCCACTTGCACCGAGGTTTGTAAAAACCGCTTACAATTCTGGGAAATAACGACGTACAAAACAGTTTAACGTGTTAATTAGCAAACGTTAAAACCATGTTCAAAAGTACAAACAAAAAAACAAATTGTTGTTATTCAATGGCTTTTCTTATCACTGCACTCTGTTATTTTACTGAAAAAAATTATAGGTAAATAATGCACTGTAGTCGAAGAACGAAAGGGTTAAGTTCCAAGATCCGAACTATATCAGAAGCAAAAGCTAAAATCCGGGCCCCAAAACGGTATAAATTTTTAATCAGTTGAATTGGTAGGATCCACAAATCCGTTAAAATCTTTCTCTGAATCCGAAATCGGGGAAAAATTATTTACAAATTCCGATCCGTAGCCTCTACTCATCCCCCTCTCTAAGGTTGTTGATTCGTATAATATGATTTACGACTCCAAAAAAGAGTTGTCGATCGGAAATTGCAACTCATTATAGGGGCAACAGACAGGTTGTTGATTCCATGTGATTCGTACGACCGGTATGGAAGCGCGTTGAAAACATGTAAGCTTACGATAGCAAATCTGAAAAAAGTAAAATCAAACCAGCCTCTGTTTAGGGACTGGCGAGACACTCCGACTGACTACAAGTCCAAACAGAGCATTTTTGGCTAGAAAGAAAAATAATGAACTTAAGTTTTTCCGTCAAAAGAGACTTCTGACAGATGTGTCAGATGTGTCTTGAGGGTCTCTTTGCATGAAGACAGGATGATATAATCTTGGAAGGTGGATCATACTAGTGCGATATATTTTCTGTTTTCATATAACGTATTTATTTCAAACTTGGCCTAGTGGCCCCGGCGTTTCTTTGAATCGGCAGTTTTTTCGCGCCTGCCATTCATTTTTCTTGGCAGCCGTGTACCTTGCCCTTAAATCTTAAGTTTATTATACCACAAATAAACGTTTGAAGGGCTTACTTACAGCTTCCTTTACTATACCCGGCGTTTAATCGAGAAAATACGGTAAGCGCATTTCAAAAGGGCCTACAGCGAGACGAACATGTATGGTACAATCACAAAGGCGACCGTTTCTAATATATTCTTAATACCTGGTTCTTCCACTCTTAACTGGAACGGACTGCCCATGATAGCTTCACCTGCTACTGTTATGGACACGCTGAATTCTCCTGCCGTTTCCGGTTTGTACGTCACTTTATAGCAGCCATCTTTGGTGTCTGTTATGTTGGGTTTCGTGATCCTTCCGGTCTGCAATGACTGGATGTCAACATTCACTTCATCAATTTGACTGTAAGTTGTCTGTCCCTGCGAGTCCTTTGTAATTATCTTAAAGGTTGAATCTTTGCCTAGAAGACCCTCTGTCAGACCCTCATCTTGCGCAATTGACAAGGAAGGCTCCGTGTTGGTGTAACCAAACTTTCCCAGTGCGTTTTCAGTTAAGGCCGACATATCACTTGGCACATACTTGACCTTGGAGCAATTTAGTTTGACGCGATATTCATCAGGCAAAGATGACAGTTCCTTAAATCTTTCTTCTAGTATTTCTTCGACGTTTATAATCTCCGGTAAATTATTTCGTTCGATGACATCGTTGCCAAATTCCAAGCTGCTGTCTATTTCCACCACTTTCTTATCTAAGGCAGTCATTTTAGCTAAGATTGAATCTTCCAAACTTGCTTTCTGCTTGAGTAAATCTTCGGTCATGGTGGCTTCACGTTGTCGAATTAAATTTATGCAGAGCTCAGCGCCTCGGTGAACATCATTCGCCGCTTGATCGATGCTGTTGTTCATTCTTTCCCTTTGCTTCTCTAGAGATTCTTTGCGATTTCTTAAACGAGAGCAGTTTTCTTCAACCTCTTGCATTTTCTTTCCAATTTCTGATTTCTTGTCGTCAAGTGCTTGGTCGAAGGAGATGAAATCATGGTCTCGATGTTCCAACATGGCGCAGTCACGACAAGCAAGCAAGCACCGATCTTTGTGGCGTGACCATTGCGCAATTTTCCCTATCACAGCTCTTTCTAGAATGATTAGCGACATATATGAGATAGGTGCAGTGGTTCCGAGTCTCATTATGTTCTAGCTATGGCACACTGACGAGGGCATAATAAGCCCGAAACAGCTGTCTGTGTCTGCTTTCTAGTTTTGAGCGCTGATCATTTTAGGTTTGGCCGACCGTAGTGCCATTTCGAGAGAATGCCTTTTCACATTGTTTGATCGGTGCCTGAGTGGTCTGTTGCTTATCACTGTTTGTATTTGATCCAATGTGACGCAATGGATCGTTCACGGTATCTGCAGTTTAGTTGACTTTTTATGTAGTCAGATCAGCCATTCAGCCTTGCAGTTTGTCGTATCTTCTGAGGCTTTGGCCATGAGAACTCAAATCTTTGTTAGACTAAAGATTTTGCAAGTTTGGACATTTTAGCACGCAGATGCAGATTATATGCAAATTAGGTCAAGTGACCTGTCAGGGTTTAGGTCAAAAATATTTCAAGCAAAATGGCAACACTTTTCACCAATACCTGGAGGCTGCTAGAAGTTTTATGATTTTAAGGCTATTATGTACTTCATTTCTGCGCTTGGCCTTTTTAAGATTAGTTAAAAAAAATACAGGAAAATAATAAATTACTATAACGGCGGACTGGGTACTAGTGCAAATAACCGTTTATTTTCAAACTTAATGAAATAATCAACAAAGGCCAAGCGCAGATTTTTTGTTGTTGTTCTTGGGACTTATCTGGTAGCAATAACATTTGATTATGATCGGTATAAACTGTTACCATCTTTGCTCAAAATTTTTTCTGGATTTTGTGGCATATGTTATTCTTGAGCAAAGGACCACATTTGCTAACTATTTACTCTTTTAAAGTATTGAGTTCTCATGACTAAAGCCTCTTGAGATAGACCACTCCCGTAGCTTTTGGGCGTTAAAACTAGAGGCCCTTGCCTTAATTTACCTGAGGTATCCTTGACCGTCGGAGTCACGCAGATTCTTAGTCCATTTCTACCGTTTTCAGTCCCGATTTCCTTTTTTTCTTGTTTTTCTCTTGTGGATTAAAAAAAATTAAAAGTGATTCTAGCCACGTAAATGTACTTTTGTTTTGGAGTTTCAAAGCTGATTTAATGTGACCTCAACTAAAAGTGGGCGCACTCGTCTATGACAAACTTTGTCTCATAACTTTATCGTCTCTAAAGCGATGCTTCTAAAACTTTGCGAAAACCTACAACTATTACCTAGCAATAATATGATAGAATTCAATTTTCATGGGAAAAATATATTTAGTGATAATCTATTTATACCCTTGGTATGGATCGAATTTACTCGTTTTCTATTGATTTTTCAATGGAAATTTCGATCATCTCCGCATTAAAAAACTTACGTAAAAGATCACTGAGTCGTAGCGGCTTCTACGAATTATTCACTCCTTACGATCACTTCATTTATCAGTCCGTGATTTAATATCAGCGCAAGTCTGCTGTTCGAATAACTTATTATACTGTTGACACTGTTTCTTCATCACGACCGCAATAATCAATACTGCTACACTCCCGACACACCGCCCATCTAAAAACAAGTCAACAAAAAAATGGCGCGCTGCACGCGAGAAAACTCCGCGGTTCTCTCAAAATTACTACCTATGCCATTAAAAACCAATTACTATAACTGCGCCCATAGCAAACGTGACCGAAAAATGACCACGCAATCACCATTTTCCCGCCATTTTCACGTCAAAATAAATAAAACAACAGACTGATACTTACGACAAACAAAGACAAAGAGAAAAAAAAAACATCAGTCTACCATTTGATTTGTCTTCATGGTTTTTGCTATCCATTCTTTACATTTTTCACGTCACTACCCTTTACCCAAGCACCAAGTGCACATTACCACAGCATCACTCTCCGACACTTTACTCTACCTCTTCGATCGGTGTCCCTAATAAGAGAAATTAAAACGACCAATCTATAAAATGAGAAATAAAACTCACGTCACTGAAATTCAAACTACTGATTATTCTTCCAATTTTTTTCCTTAAAAAACATCACAAGCCTAACACAGATCCTGCTCGTCACTAAAACCATTTTAACCTATCTTTAGAATATTCAATAAGTCCACCCCAACTATGTCCCTCAAAGATTTTTCTTACCACCTTAGACGCAATAAGACCGCCGCCACCTAATACCTTTGAGTATCAACATTCTTTTTTTATTAACCTCACATTCTAACGCATTAACGAGATGGCTTTAAAAGCCCTTTGATTATACTTCATAAACATAGGCTGCCTTTTTTTAGCACCAGAGGCTCTTAACAGTGTTTAAGGTTGAGAATTGATTTTTTTATAATAGACCTCAAAGTCGTCAGGCGTCTAGCTTTATACTAGACGTTAAAGTCGTCCGTTTCAGACGATTTTAACGTCCCAGCGTAAAAACTGCCAGTGTATCGACGTTCGCCCGACACCAAGACAACTGTCCGTAATACCGGGGTGTCCGTATAAAGCAGGTGTTTGTAAGCGAGGTTCGACTGTACTTGGTAGTATTAGTTCGACTGTACTTGGTTTTGACTTAAAAGCAAACTGTTAAAGGCGAAATGTAGTCCTTTTATGACCGGCTTCATCGGCTTCATTCTCTATTTTCGAATTGCCCATAATACACTTTGTTTGCCCCCCAAATTTTGCATAAACTATTGTTTTGAAATTATCTTGGGAATATGCAGTCCTCCCAAGAGCATTTTATACAAACAATAGTTTATGCAAAATTTGGGGGGCAAACAAAGTGCATTATGGGCAATTCGAAAATAGAGAATTTGTGTGAAGATGGAGTCACGATTGATCCGACGTTTTGACTGCTATCGACTGTTTACGTGTCGCTTTGTGTAGCAAGTTGTTTCGCTGCTATTGGTGCATTTCGATCCTCATTATTATTCCGACTAGATGTTGTTCCCTCACAGGTCCGATTTGCTGACTTTGATTGCTCCAGTTTTCTTTATAAGAGACATTTATGACTTTAGAAAACGATGAAAGATTCTATTCTTCTCTTCAGATAACGTTTTATGTCAAGACCCAATTGTTCTATTATACAACGGGACATTTTTGTAGGAAAGAAACACTATATCACTTCTCTTAAACGACAAAGGTCAGTCAGGCTTCTTAGGTCTTCTTAAAATTGATATGTAAACTTATTTGGCTATATACCTTGACACTTAAATAAAGTGATTATTATTATTATTATTATTATTATTATTTTAAAACTATTTCCAGTAGGCAATTTAAAAACGCTTATACTGTTTATAAGCATCGAAGTTGCTCTAAATCTGATATTCGGTTTAAATTCTGCTTACATATGTTGTTCAGAGTTCAGACTAAATGCCCAGGAAAGCGCTCGAAAAAGTACTAATGTAAATGTAACCTATGCTATAGACCACGAGCAATGCCACTACGTTGAAAAAGTAGTTGTCGGGTAGTATTCCGGCACCGTTGCACGTGTCTGCACACAATTTGGCGAGTGTCAAAATTTTTTCTCGTGCCTCACGATCCCACAATGGTGAACCCTCAATGGAAAAAAAATAGGAGAGTGGCTCCACAGTGTCTGGAAAAGTTTCCTTTCAGTGTTCGGGAGCAGAGCATCTTTGAACTGGACCTTACAATAATAGGACAGAAACCAATCATAATTCCTACATCACTTCAGGTAATGTACTGGTGCACTACGATTCAGCACTTCCATTGCTTACACTGAATGGACACTTACAATAGAATGTCTTGAAACAAAAAAAATTATAATAAAAATACTAAAACGTCCGCTGTCTTGAGCAACTGCCAACAATTACACAGAAGTAAAACATGGTTTATATTCAATTGGTGTACTAGCAATTTTTTACAAAACCTAACGATAATTACTGTATCCTATCGCCCGATAGGTCAATAACGAACAGCATTTCTAACGTTGGCATGGAAACTATAGGAATAATAAGTTTGTTCCTACAGAAGCTTAACATCATCTCTTTCTGTAGGTCAGAAAATATAACAGCGACGATTGGCATTAAGTTATAGCAATAACAATGTGATATTTTAAAAGACAATTTCGCTTTAGAATTGAAAAAGCGTTCTCTCTTGAGAGACTCTTCGCCTACATTGTCTCCAGGACCTTCTCGGTATTCCAAATGGTGGCGAGAAAAGTCCACGTCAAATAGCATGTCACGTGACCTTAAAATCTCTCTTTAAAATTCTCCGCAGATACCGCCGGTTTTTATGAACTAAATTATATCTCCAACAAATTTGGATAGTTCAAGGTTATTTTATGCGATTTGCTATGGGGAAGAGTCCTCTCTTGCATTCATTTTGAACACCGAAAAGATTGTGAGTGAGGAGGTTGTCTCTTAACAATAACTGTTGTTAGTGTTATGTTGTGTGTAATCTAGATTAATGTTATGGTGACTTGACCATGTCCATCTGTATTGTAGCAGCATTCATTCTGCTGATTTCTTCCAGTATTGTAAGATCCTCCTCCTCCCCCACAGGAGTCAATTTTATCCTCTCCGCTACTTCCTCCAGAGTAGCCTCCTCCTCCTCCACCACCTCCACTCAATCCAAAAGAACCACCGCCACCTCCAAACCCTCCATCAACATTGTGATGCAAGGCTCGTCCGCCCTCACCTCCCTGAAGAAATCCTTTGCCTCCTTCTCCACCCATCACAGTCGTACCACCGAAATTCTCTCCACTAATTCCATTGGAGTAAAAGCCACCACCGCCACCACCTATTAAAAACAAGTAAAAATATAATATATTACTTATTTTCATATATTTAAATGATTGTCAGTCCATTTGTTGCTATGAAATGCATACCTACTCCATAGATAACACATATTAACCCTATAAAATGGAGGAAATAGATGTTCAACTGACTAAATGTACTGCTGATGGTTTCAAATCCCCTGAATCGGATCAATTACTGATCCCATTAAGGGATAGACTATTTTACCCTGTTCGGTCATTCGAATTTTAACCCTTATTCACAACCCATCTCCAATAAAGAACCAAAAACATTTGTTTAACCTTTTACCTTTTAATAGAGCTAAAGAACTGGATTCAGTTGATGAGACAAGAGAATTAAGTCAGGCTGCATTTCACACTCACCTGAACATCCGCCTTTGTCGGTCTGTGCACCGTGTCCAGCTCCCTCTGGTGTACCCGAGGAGGCATCACATTCTGTGTGTCTTGACTGAGCAGTATTTATGCCTCCTCCTCCTCCAGCTATTATCAAAGGTGTGTCGTTTCCTCTCACTACAAACGTACCTCCACCGCCTCCAGAGCTATACCATCCTCTGTTAATCCCACCTTCCTGACCAACAAGAATCTGAATTGTTTCGCCTTTGGATAAGTGAAAAGTTCCCATCATTCTAGCACCTCTTCCGCGGTACTGATGGCTGGTTTTATATATATCGTACCCCCCTGCGGCTCCTATTGCTTCCATTTTGTAGTCACCTGTGTACGGCACAGTCCATCTTTGAATACCACTGACCACTGTAACTTGACCGTCATGATCCTGACCATTGTAGCGACTGCCAAGTGATGTTGGTCCCAGTCTTCCACTTGCACCGAGGGTTGTAAAGACAGCTTTAAATTCTGGGTGATAACGACAAAAGAACAAATGTTCAGCCTCTTAGCAGACGTTGAAACTATGATCAAGTTCAGCCTCTTAGAAAGCGTTAAAGCTATGATCAAGTTGCACATATATAAATAAATTGATGTTATTCAAGGGCTTTTCTTATTACTGCACTATTATTTTACTGAAAATTCACCCTGTGTCTGCTTGCGGCCTTGCTGCTCCCTACTAAAAAGATTCTGGAAATAACAAACGTTACACGAATAAATTCCACCGACAAATTTTAACAACTTTCGATATTCGTAAATATGTAGAAGCATAATCGGAGACCGCAACTTATTGTCATTTCTTTAGAGCTAGTTGTCACCACGTTAAGTACCATTTGTGCTATTTTATCACAATTGCGCCATCGTGTGTGACATGCGCCTGAGTCCGTAAGGATTATGAATTTTTCGGTTCGTTCAAAGTGGCGTATTAAATTTTGTTTTAAGTTGGATTTTTGACAATACAGTCGACATGATACAATCTGAAAAAAAAATGAAAGTTAATACGTCCACAGGACGAAATAATGAATTTACTAACCTTTAAGAGAAAATTAAAGTTTACTTAAAGGTATCGAAAATCTTTAAGTTGAGACGTAAATACTCTTAAAGGTATTAAAGTAAGTAATATCTTTAAGATGTGTTTAAGAGCATTAACGTTATCTTTAATTCATCTTTTCAAGACCATTAAAGGCAACTTAAATTGTTCGTTACTTGCTTTAAGTGTTGTCAAGTAAAGGCTTATTTAAGTAATTTACGGTGTACTTAAAGATAGTCGAAATTGTTCTTTAAGTTTTCTTTAATGAACCTTTACTTGCACTTAAAGTCGTTAATTATTTCGTCCTGTGGTCGGAAAAAATTAGACGACGTGTTAAATGTAGTTGTCGAATAGAAAGTTGCATCTCACGAAGAGACATAATTTCCAACATGTTTGGGATTATTAGGAGGGGGTGAATAGGGGTGTGTAAATCCGCCGTTCCGTTACTAATTTGTCAGCGGAATTCGTTGATCCTTAAAATAGTTTGCCAAAATCCGAATCTTTAGTGAAAAAAAATTTCTAAGATGTAATAAGAATATTCTGACTTGAATCCTTGCAAATGTCTTGTGTGTGATTAGTTTTTTAGAAAATATATCCGTTTAAAATATTTTTCTGAATCCGAAATCCGGGCTAACTTATTTATAAAATCCGCAGATCCGTAGATCTAGTCACCTCCCTCGCTGTTCACGGGATGCCGATTCGTTAGCCCTGTTCCAGGCATTAAAGTGCCCCTGTAATCACATTTTTGATTTTCATTTTTTTACATTTTCGTGTACAATTAGACTTTCTTACTCATCTTGCCAAATTTCAATCCATTACGAACATCAGAAGTCATTTTATTTTAACATTAATTTCCGAGAATTTACGGAACTGAGGCAGATGATGAGCACACTGCTAGCATGATCTTACCAGTTATTTTAAGACCCTGGTTTTTGGTCCGGCCGGGGTTCGAACCCGCGACCTCCCGCAAGGTAGTCCGGCGCTCTACCAACTGAGCTAACCGGTCAGCGGTTATAGCAAAAAGACAACAAGCATGTATAAGCATGGATGCGCAAGCGGATCCAAGACAGTTTAATGCATCATCATCATCATTTCAAATTGAGTACAAAAACAATAGATATCTTTAAACATACAATTACATTTATCAATACGTCTAGTGGTAAACAACGCCTAATAAATAATAGACTATCAACGTGAAAAATACTATCGCAACCTAAATTATCAGATTACAATACTGAATAATCATCAACTTATATGCAATCAATTTATCCACTAACGTGCAACAAAATTAACGGAAGAAACTCTGTGTAATGACAGCAAAGATATACACTAGAAACATGCGATCGCAAATTACTACGCTGCATAACTATAGGTAATAATTAACTAATATTTCAAATTCCTAAATGCTTTGTAACCTCTAATCTTTTATCTATACTTTCCTGAACGTACGTATCTTTGGCAGTGTCTGATTTCCATCTACCGTGAATCTTCAGCAATCTTTCGGGTATAGAATTGTTAATGTTGTGAACTATGGCGGTGATGCCACCTAATCTAAAACTATGGAGCCCACAATCGTTCGGATTATGGCCCTAGCTTAGTTAAACCTTCCCTAATTATTCCTCTGCATAGGCTATAAGAGATTTTACAATTCTTTAAAGTATAGGTTCGAACTGCTTTTATGAAAAACAGGAGGTCGAAAAAGCGAAAGGTCGCTATTGGTTTCTATGTTAGCTAAAGACATATATCTTCTAAGTGCTACTACAGGACAATACTTTGTGCCAATCTTGCCGATAAATACGTAGTCCCCTTCCCCATAGATATCAGTCTTACTTCTAGGAACGAAAATTTATATATAATGATCAAAGAATTCTATATGTACGGACGTAATATTGCCGGATAAGCTCGTTAGAGTGCAAAAAATCCAGCGAAAGCTAAAGCAGATAATGCGGCAATCCTAACGTCCTTCAGAGTGGATACATCCTTCTTGAAGGCGTCTACAATATCTTTGATGATCTGGGCAGAAAAAGGTTTCTTTTTCCTGATGGGTCAAGTTCTCTCTCGTTTGGAAGCGTCGATAATATTTTTACAGAAATCATTATCTAAAGGATTAGGATCAGTCGAAGGAATAAAGGAATGAAACCATTTTAAAGCTGCATGCGTTAATACTAAAGAAGAACTGGATGAACAGGATTGATAGACTTCAAACAAATAATGGGAAATAACACCTACCGAAACGAGATCAAAGGGCTCTTAAAGCCATCTCGTTAATGCGTTGAAACATGAGGTTAAAAAAAGAAGAATCTAAAATAAATATAAAATAAATATGGTAAAGATGGCGTTGTAGAATCAGACATTATGTAGAAAATGCGAGGCGCAGTAGTCAACTGGATATGGTTCTTGGCAGGATAGAGAAGATTGAGAGAACTTGGTTTGAAAATTCGTGTTGGTGCAAGTCAAAAAAAGTTATGAGTAACAAAGAATCACGAGTGTGAATGTAAATAATTTTGATGTTAGTGAAGTGAAAGTGAAAGACTTTTCCCGCCTTGCTAGCTAATTGACGATGAAAATGTGTTGTTGGTTCAATTTACACAGTGCATTTTCAGTTATTCATTGTCTATTTTCGGTTGGGATATTTGACAATGGAAAAGACTTTCTAAATCAAATACAATAGATTGCCGCAATTTCAAAACAATTAAAAGCCCACATCGATAATACGTCACGTGCAATGACTTTATATCTGATCAGATGAGACATTAATATTAATTATCAAAATATCAATTGACACAACAAATGGTGACTGAATCTTTAATATTCTTTAAAGTAAGGCCCGATTCAAACATTGAACTTCACATTTGCCGAATCTAATAAAAGGAGGCCGTAACAACATGTCATTTCTCTAGAGCTGCCTTTCCCCATGCCAGGACAATTTGAGCTATGTTTAGCAGACATCGCGCCATCAGCCATTTCTTTTTCAACTCTCCAGCAGTATTCGAAAAAAGAACGAAAGTCAAAATTTATGGTATTTTGCTGTTCCTACTCTTGCATAATGAAACGGAAAGTTTTGTAGTTAGCTAAAGTATCAAGTCTGCTGTTTTATATATTTTGACATGAAAAATGGCGGGAAATGGTGATCACGTGGTCATTTTTCGGTCACGTCTGTTATGGACGCACTTATATAGAAAATATTGGGTCTGGAGCGGATAAACAGGGCACCACTCCTGGCGGTCACTTTTTTAGTTTCCCTTAGATCGAAATGAGGTTCATGACAGGCCTGCACCGACTCCGCTATGTGGTTTTGCGGTTGCGATGCATTTATATTAGCTTTCAAAGTTTGGCTGTTATGAGTCGTGTCGTTAAGTGATTTACGTCTTGTATGATGTGTTAGACGGCGTTTTGTAAATAGTTTTCAGGAATGGTTGGTTTTGAACGAAACTCCATTTTTCATCAGTATTTGTTTAAGGTTTTTCAGTCGTGGGTGAAATGTTGTGACAAAAGGCGTTATTATCTCGCGAGTTTTTTTCGTTTTGTTTTCATGCCAATTGCGTTCCGGCAAAAGTGAAATTTAGAATACCAGTGCATTTAGGAGGGTGCTGATGGGGTTAACAGTTAACTGACAACTGCCCAAAAATATAGTAGTTAACTGATAAATGAAAAGTTACCGTATTTTCTCTATTAAATGCCCCCGGCGTTTATTTCAAACTTGGCCTTGTGGACCCGGCGTTTCTTTGTATCAGCAGTTTTTTCTCGCCCGCCATTTTTTAAGAAAGGGTTATTATTCGTTTTTCTTGGCAGCCTTGTACCTTGCCCTTCAATCTTAAGTTTATTATACCACAAACAAACGTTTGAGGAGCTTACTTACAACTTCCTCAATTATACCCGGCGTTTATTCGGGGCCCGGCGTTTAATCGAGAAAATACGGTAACAGTTAAGTGACATTCTATTAATTATACTAAATGAACGATTGTTGTTGTTAATAAAAGCAACATAGTTTTTTCCTAACAGCAAAGCTATTTTGTGACTTTTACCTGCCTCGCTGCGTGACCAGGTGACATATTAACCGATATTATATGCGAAAGGTACCAGGGTCGTAGAGCGTTGACCTTGATCTCCGTGATGGCGTCGAGTGGCGTGGTCAAAGTTATTCTGAGTTTTTATCGAGATGATGACAAAGGATCGGCATTCGAATGACACATAAGTCGCATACCGTTTGACATGACAAAGCACAATTCAATGGACATATAATCAAACAATAAGCGGAAAGTTTGGACTCGGTGAGTTTGATTTAAAGTTGTTGCGATTAGAGAAGATCGACGGGAAAGCTGTTACAAAGGCTCAGTTGGAAATGGAGCTACCTTTTCTAATGGGAAGTGCGACAAGTGAGATACATGGTATGTATTCTGTTTCGTCATTTTGTCCTAGCACGCGAACGCGGGTTGACACCGGGTTTGACCACACGAGCCCTTTTCAGTCTTAGATTAAATGAGTAAGATTTCTGATTACACTAGAACCTGTATTAAGCAGACTCCAAAGTAAGTGGACACACCGTTGGTATTTTATTCGCTGTGGCTATATGGCCGGAATAGCCGGCAGTACTATATTCTCAGTAAATTTCTCAAAATCGAAAAATTCCAGCTAATCTAAACTATCATATGTCGATTTAGAAAGGTCAAGCGATCCTGAAATGCTTTATAGATTTCAAGTCTAGTGTTTGGTTTACGCTGGGCTCAGAAGACAAACCCATGTTTTGTGACACTGAACTTTTTTCAGCTCGACTGCAAAAACATGGTTTCGTCGGGGGTTTCGTGATATAGAAATCCCACAAAACCGGCTCGTTTGATCAGGATCACGACATATGATAGTTCAGAATGGCTGGATCTTTTCGATTTTGTGAAATTTACTGAAAAAATAGAACTGCCGGCCATTTAGTGTTTTGAAAACCTTGACCGGCAGTCGAGCTGAAAAAAGTTCCAAGTGTCACAAAACATGGTTTCGTGATATAGAAATCCCACAAAACCGGCTCGTTTGATCAGGATCACGACATATGATAGTTCAGAATGGCTGTATTGTTTCGATTTGTCAAATTTACTGAGAATATAGGACTGCCGGCCATTTAGTGTTTTGAAAACCTTGACCGGCAGTGGAACTGAAAAAAGTTTAAGTGTCACAAAACATGGTTTTGTCTTCTGAGCCCAGCGTAAACCAAACCCTAGACTTGAGATCTATAAAGCATTTCAGGATCGCTTGACTTTTCTAAATCGACATATGATAGTTTAGATTAGCTGCAATTTTTCGATTTTGAGAAATTTACTGTGAATATAGAACTGCCGGCCATTTAGTGTTTTGAAAACCTTGACCGGTTACCGGCCATATAGCCACAGCGTATTTTATTGGACACAAGCATCAGTGAAATTCGATTTTTTTCCTTCCCATACTCTCTGTGTACGATCCTGTATCAAACAGACATCTTTAATACTGACAATCCTTATTACGGTTTTGGAAGCTATCTTGACAGGTGAGAAATTATGGTTTTTAGATGAGAATCTAATGTCGAATAATTTTCGTAAAGCGGCTGTTCTAAGTCCAATCCCGAAAACGCATTCACTCTGGTCATTCTCATGGCCTTTAAAGTAACCTTATCTTAACTTTGCAAATTTAAAAGCCTTACTGATATACGTAATTTCCTACTTGTCAAGCTAAATCACTTGATAAGATCAATGAATGAAAATATTGAAATGAACCGATTTCCGACAGCGTGACCCAGTTAAAAAGAAAAACATAAAACTTTCTTATACAAGCGCATGAGTATAGGCTACCAGTGTAGCCTCTTGTTAACTGACAATTGGCCGAAAAAAAATAGTAGTTAACTGACAATTGGGTACCCCCATTAGCACCCTCATTTAGCAGTGCTAGACTAATTTGTCGTGTGTTTGGCCTTGTTTACAAAATGGTAAAGTAAGCTCACTGTAGCTGTCGAGAAAAAGCTGCGCCGGGTTTACAGCTCTTTACAGGCAAATTCACCGCGAGAAACAACTTCAAGCATCACGCTTCAGTGAATGTTCTGACACCTATAGAATGAATTGAGTTCTGGTCATTTCACGAACAGAAATCTAGAACCGGAAAGGAGGAAAGAGTTACGCGGTTAACATCGGAACGGATAGATTGCCGTCCAAAATGGTGGCGCTGTTCAGATGTGTGTTACTTTTCCTTTATACCCTCTTAAAGTTTGATGTTCCCAATGTTTACGTATTTTTCTACGAAAGAGACGATAACTTAATTTGTAATAGGAACGAAATTAAACAAGAGTGACAGGAGCAAAAGTTTCATTTGATTCAACAATATAAATTGATAAATTGAGACAATTAGCCACAGCTTGAATGATAATCGCATCAGCCCATGTTCCTTGACATGACATATTATTCAAATATTCTTGCCAAGAGTGTTCAGTATTACTCTCTATAAACTGTTCTGGGTTATATACTAAATATTCAATGCCAAGACTTCGTATATAAAAATGGTTCGTAGCATCGCCATACAATTGATGTGATACGGCACGAAAAAAACAATCGCCACCTCCTCCAACATCAAGAGCAATTCTATTTAATTCAGATAACCTACTTTCTAGTAGTAAAACTGAATCTATAGCACCTGAACCATTAAAAGCAACCATTACAAACAATTGATAATTTTGTTTAACGAAATAATAGATTTAAATATATTTTTTCTTGCTTTAAGTGTGCTATATTCTTTGCTAATAGAGCTACGTTGAGCGCTCGAAGGCAACTCTCTTGTGTCAGGATTTCAATGCAATCAAGCTACGTTGAGCACTCTAAGGTAACTCTCTTGTCCGCTTTAGGATTTCAATGTTATCAGTACGACACGCAATTGATATTCGTCTTCTTTTTATAGACTTTATACGCCAAGAACGTTAACGTTTTCTCTCTCTTACTTGCCACTCAAACAATACATTGTCTTTTTGTCAAATAGAGACAAAATCTCTCTCAAAAAAATAAACACGCTGAAATCGCTTATAAAATGCTTCTTAAAATGCTTCCTTGATAACTTTTATAAACAAAATCAGGAACATTTTTACGTCTTTTGCGTACTGTTGCATAATCAAACTGTAATAGCAATGATTAATTGTTTTAAAATAGCACAAAACCGAAATCCATACTCTTGCATAATCAAACCGAAACATTTTTAGTTAGCTGAATAAGCAAAATCTACCCTCTCTTGCATACTATTGCATAATCATGACACCTAAATATTTAATAACTATTGGAAAAGCAGACAAAGATTACAACTCAAAAAGCGAACAAAAATACAGCGTGAGATTTCTCAGCTTCGTCGAGCGCGAAAAGTTGACTCGTTTAACTTTAAGCGAGTTGACTTTAAACGAATCGTAAAATTAACTCTTTTCACGAGATTTCACTTTGACATTCGTTAAGCGACATAAAAAATCGCTCCTCGCTGTTCATCATACCGGGTAGACAACGTATAGCAGAACCCCGGAGGAGGACTCGCATATGTGGTTGGGTGGGGGTGCTCGTCGTATCTTTTAGGGGTTAAAATTAGGGGATCTAGGTATCTTTTAGAATATATGATTAAAAAAAACTCATTTTCCCAGAAAATGGTATCTTTTAGTGTGTTCAGGGTTTCACTTTTTTTCCTGACGAGCACCTCCGCTTGACGACTTATAGGAGTCCCCCCCCCCCCCTCCCCCCTCCGGGAGCAGAATATTCTTACCAATTTTTCTTTTCACGATATTTCCGGTTGTCACTCGCTAAGCGACTTAAAAGGCAGAGCAAAATAGCATGTTCTTTTGAGCGCAGCTATCAAATGTACTGAATAGGACTCAGTTAAACTTCCCATATGACTAAAAAAAAAATTGCCGGATTGACCCCTTTCATAAAATAGAAGTCCGTATAAAGGTGAATATTTTAAGTTCGTTTACCTACAGGTTGCAACTAATTTGATTGAACCTGCACTTGGCACCGGTAGCATAGTATTGGCTGACCCGTGTACTTTCGCTTTTGTGCTATTTTAAAACAATTAATAATTGCTATTACAGTTTCATTATGTAACAGTACGCAAAAGACGCAAAAATTTAAGCCATTGAAGGCTTGCCGCAATTCCATTCAACCGTCATCATTATAAGCCAAAAAATCAACACAACTATGACATGTTTACCATACTATTGCACAATCAAACCGCTTGGCCAATCATAATGCAGAACGTAGCTAATACAGGAAATCGCCTGCTGCTGCTCTCTGAGTTGATCTCTGATACGCTTGGTTAATTGCACGCTTACTTGTAACTCTAAAGTTTTCTTTCCACCAGTGATCGAGTGCATTGTTATTTAGAAGTTGCTGAAACCAATTCTGTGGTCGTGGAAATACCCAAGCCCTCCTTGGCGGCGAGCAAGTTCGTGGCGAGCTCCTAAATGTAAATAAAACGCCGACAAACCTTGAAGATAGCGTAGTTGAAGACGTCTTCTTCGGTGTCTTCTCGCAAAAAAAAACTGCCGGATTGTTATATTTATCGAATGATAAGCAGGAGAATGACTGAAATTAAACTTACAAGATCTCGATTCGTGTCATCCATGTCGATCTGTACGTTTTCGCGCGTAAACTGCAGTGTCAGTGAACTCGTATCTTATTATATTTTACCCTGGGGAGTCTTTTACTGTGTAACCGCATCCCCAAGAGTAAGATGAAACCTGAGATAAACCGAACCCAAGCCATTAACCCTTGGGAAGGCCCCAAACCCAAGGTGTGTGTAACCACAACTCAATAGAAAAAAACACAAAGTTCATGCTATTTTGCTCTGCCATACCGCTCATATTAACACACAAACTTTCCTGTCCCATTTAACTTTCTTATAACCTCTCCATTAGTAAAATACACCGTGAAATTCTCAAACTACGTTTCCCAAGAAAACGCATTTAACCTATTTTTACCCTTTTAAAGTAGCTACAATGGCTTTACGACAAATGATTGAAACTGATAGGTAACGTGAGATATCGAAATTTAACAAGGACTAATACCTTTGCGGTAACGTAATGTGAGATATGACAAGTTCATCACAAGTTCTGACATCCCAATACCCTAGGGAAATTAACAATAGGTCCGGGGGTGCTCCCCAAACATTTTAGTGGCAGTATGTGACGCCCTTCTTGAAATCCTAACCGCTTTAACCAACCATATCCTCAATGCCCTAATATAGCTTCTATAAAGAACGAACAAGAAACCCCCCCGGACAAAAGTCCACAAAATTTTGTTAACAACTTTTGTCCCTTTTTAGTACTCGACTCCGAAATCTCGCTTAATGCGCAAGCGCATTAACGAGATAAAAATTAAATAGGTATATTCTTATTGCTTAAACCAATTGACAAATTTTATGATAGGACTTAGATAAGCCTTCACTGTAGCATCGGCTTTAGATTCCAATAACACTTCCGTGATCTGTTTGAAATTAGGCTGAAGCGTAATAGGAAAAGCTTCCCGGCAACTTGAGATCATAATCTGAAAATAACAAAAACAAACTGCAATCTTTGCCAGTAGAACCAAACCGGGGCGCAGCCGCCCTTTTTATTGGCCAGCACCATGATAACATATGAACCGTACCAGCCAATGCCGCATATAGGTTCAGTTTGTAAAATTCCATTCTATATAAGGGCAATGATGTCTTCCGTGAAAAGGTCAGAACCTATATAATAATGTGTTAGGATTTCTTCTCTGCCTTAAAATGTCTTTACCCAGAAAAACACAATAATCCAACACGTTCATGCTATAGTTGCCAGCGAGAAGACCGAGAAGTGGCCAGTAATGAGCGGAAGGCCAATGGGGTACGATAACCGTTCCTGTGGCCTTTAGAATCTTCATACAGTGCAACACTCTCGAAACAATAGAAACCAGGGGAACAATAAGACAATTTTCCCCTTTAAGAGGCTGGATGAAAAAATATATCCCTGCTGTATTTGGGTTCCAAAACCTGGAGAAAAACCCAGATAATGTATTATTGTCGCGTTCGAAGAACGCAATCCTAATTTCGTGTTGGAGACAAATTTGAGATTTTTTGGTAGACGGTCTTCCAAATGGCCGCCCCTATTGGTTTTTTTCAGGGGCTCATTTCCGCCGGAAATTCCTTCGAGCGCGTCTCCATGATCTGTGATTACTGCTAGTAATAATTGGAAAAACAGTCTACTGAGTGGAGGCCCCAACGTTCTTCGAGACTGTGAAACAATTCAATCAAAATTGCGAGTCGTCCGGGTCAATCAAACGACTTAAAAAATCAGCTTGCTGATTTTCCGTACGATGTCCAAATAGATGGATCTCCAAACAGATGGATGTCCAAATAGATGTTAAATCTAATACAGATACAAAAATATTTTTCGCCATTAAATGCAAATCGAATTTCATACTCCCCACTTCTACAATTTTGACAACCGATTGGTTATCTGTAAACCACTTCACACGAGAGTCCGTCAGAAATTTCGCGAATGAATGTAGAGCGAACTAGATTCAACAGTTTGCAACTCCCTCCATGTAGAGCTCCGCAGCTCCTCATCCTCCGTCCACATTTTATGGCAAACAAACTCATTGTTAAGGCTAATGTAAGCACCGCAGCCGGTGGCGCTAGCATCTGAATAATGAAATAACTTGGGGATTTGCTGACAAAACAATTTCTGCTTCTAATGTTTTCCAGGTTATTCTTCAAAATAATATTTCCTCTATAAAGTAATTATCAAGAGAAAATGCTGAGTCCCATGTGTCCGCACATATGGTGGTCATTATGCAATGCCTAGTCATAATCCTGACAATATTATGCACAACAGGGCCAGTAGAAATAATTTGTCCCGTAAATGAAGCTAGCGTTGTAGCAGAGATCTTAAAGCCTGCCTCTGTGATGTAATCTATGGCTTTGCTTATTTTGCTCACTCTCCTGTCGATGATATGTAAACTACCCAGTTGTAGCTGGAGTAATACTGGGCACCGTTTGTCGGCCAACTTGTCAACCGACAGCCTCTCGCCCATTGATCGGGTTTCCCGCATCTGAAAGAACCGCAAAGCTCGATAGAAGCGTTAGCCACGGCCTTGAAAAACAATTAATCAAAAGGAAAACTGGAGCAAAATGACACAAAGCTTTAAAAGGGGTGGGAGGGTAGGAATGTAATACGGCAGAAAACTGTGCGAAGAGCGCGAGCGTGAGTGGTAAACAGAAGCAAGTGTATGCTATAAATACTGTCAAGTGACCAATAGACGAAGTCTACAAACAATGCCGGCGATGAAGGGCGCGGCAGAGGTGCGAAAAGCGGGAAACAGAATCTGCTTAAAACACTCGAAATACCGGCGGAAAATACATTTGACATTGAAAGTTCTTTGCATGCATGTAATTGTGAAACAATAGTAACAATTAAACACTTAAATTAAACAATAGGCGATGTGTATTCATTTATATTATTGAACGATTTACCCAGCTTAACTTTTAAGCTCGAAAAAATAACACAGAAAATAAACTACAGAATCAACAGCGCCATTTAATTTTGAAGCATGCAACGCTTTCTGCCACTGGACTTGATTTACACAACTCTCAGAATAGTGAAAACGACCTTCTATGGTCTATCTTAGAGACAAACTGCGCTGATAGTGACATTGATATGTTTTCTATACGAAACGAAACCTTATCTATCAACTAACTCAATCGCCATTCCACTACTTTTGGCTTTTTCGAACTACTCTAAAATTTAACACGCTGCATGTATGAAATCGTCAAATCGCAAATGATGATGAATTAAATCTCAACGCACTGGTTGAAATTTATTGCTGACTAGGGCTAAGAAGCGTTTAATCTGTCCGTCATTTTCTTTCCTTCTATCTTCTTTACTTCTTTGCTCCAGGGCAGTCAGAGGAAAAAAGAACGCCACTTTTTTCATCTGCGTTTTAGCCGCCTCGTCGCACTCCGCCATCGCGCTTTTGGCAAATGTTTCTCCACAGGTCGTCAACGTTTCTGTCTTGCTCATTTGTGGCGTACGCTACTTTAGCAGATAGCAATGATGAACAAGTTCCTTGCACGGATGATAATACCTTGCTAACCATGCCAGGGCACTTCGGATTCTCTGAGGTTAGCACAAGCAAGATATGAAAAAAAAATACATCAATAACGAACATGATCTAAAACGATGCATTCACATGTTTTAAAACAAAAGCTTGGCGGTTCGTGCATCACATCCGACTGCCTGCCAGAGTTAAACAGTTTAAACTTGAGTGTCTTTGCATGTTTTCATTCTTCATATGTTGCAGCGAGGCTTACTTTATCTTGAGTTTGACGAAATTTCTTGCTTAACAAATATACGAAATCCGTAGGAGAGAATTGGAAACTACGTACCTTACTGTTTAGTTGCCGCGCCGGTGACTGTAGCTGTGTAAAGTGCCAAGAGCGTCGTTTTCAGTCTACCTTTTATACTTTCTTGGGAGCTTGTTTGTTTTTTTTCTGACAAGATCCTTTGTTTGTCATCTCACGTAATACAAAATTACAGCAGAACGCTATTGTCGTAAAAAGGAACTGTTGCAGGAATGCCGATTCGATGTGTAAATAATTATGTAGTTTACAGTCTACCAGTAAAAAAGAATGACCGTTTTGAATCTCAATTTTGTAAAGTCGTTCGTTCAATCAAGGTTGGCCATGGCCAAGGCCAAGCATTTTTTGTTTAGTTAGCTCAATTAGCAGTTTTCGATGTCGGGTATTGTTTAAAAGTAACATCACAGAAAAAAGGAAATCAATGTAATTACATTACAGCTATGCCCTTAGTGATTATTTTTCTGGTTGATTAAAAAAATATATCACACTCTCTTTTGAGTTTGTCTTTAAAAGGAACGGTTGCAAGAAAGCCGATTCGACATGCAAATAATTCTTCTTCTTCTTCTTCTTCTTCTTCTTCTTCTTCTTCTTCTTCTTCTTCTTCTTCTTCTTCTTCTTCTTCTTCTTCTTCTTCTTCTTCTTCTTCTTCTTCTTCTTCTTCTTCTTCCATCCGACGCATTGCCCTTTCATATTCTTCATATGCGTTTCCATCATATAACAAGTATCTGGAGAATTCTCACCAATTCTATACTGACTGGTTATCTCTTCTTGTTGATGCTCTGAACGTTTATTACAACATTACTTCTCGTGTCTATCTCTGTTGTATTTTCGGCTAAATACTCTTTCACAGAATTCACAAGAATGCATATTAATCCACGATGGTTACTTGATGTTGACTTGTTGTAAAATAAGTCGCCTTGCTTATTGAGTCACTCAAAAGGGTTTTGATAATTGTGAATGTTCTTTTGCTACAAAGAGAGGTTTTACTTGACCTTAAGCCTAATAAAACAAGTAAAAACTATACAACGCGTTCCAAAATAATAGATAAATAAATAAAAATTAACAATTATGACACGGGATGGAAGGCATGTCAAGCATTGTAGCAAAGCTGGAAAAATGTTGGCGTTCTACTACTACTGAGCCTGATGCTTGACAATTATCACACGGGATGGAAGGCAAGTCAAGCATCAGGCTCAGTAGTAGTAGAAGACCAACATTTTTTCAAGCTTTGCTACAATGCTTAACATGCCTTCCATCCCGTGTCATAATTGTTAATTACTCATGCGCGTAGCGGCATGGGTTATAAAATGGGCTTCGTTTTTCTTCTTATTATTTTTCTTTTTTTGTGTGTCACGATTTTGCATGCAAATTTATTCACGCATATTTTAAATTGTACATTTCCGGTTCACAGCTTTGCTCTTTACACTTCCGGTTTAGTGACTTCCGGCTACTCTCACTTCCGGCAAAACATCGTTACTGAAGTGTCACGACAGCGTCTCCTACAACCCTACTCACAGTGATGTTCACGTCAGGTATATATTACTTTCACAAGAATGACTGCCTTCATTGTGGTACTGCAGCCTTCATTTATAAAACATTCAATAGTAATGTGGTTTGCAGGTGCGAGACTGAATAAAAGGAGTAACTCTTCTCCATGTCGGACGTCTTCTTATCTTGTTTAAATTATTACTCATGCGCGTAGCGGCATGAGGTAAGGTTTCGGCTCCGTTTTTCTTGTTATTACTCATGCGCGTAGCGGCATGAGGTAAGGTTTCGGCTCCGTTTTTCTTGTTATTATTTTTATTATTATTATTATTTTTATTTTTTGTGTCACGATTTTGCATGCAAATTTATGCACGCATATTTTAAATTGTACACTTCCGGTTTAGCTTTGTCACTACACTTCCTGTTTAGTGACTTCCGACTACTCTCACTTCCGGTAAAAGAGCGTTACTCAAGTGTCACGACAGCGTCTCCTACAGCCTAGCCTGTGAACAGGCTTCTTTTGGGGGAATTTGGTTAGGTTAAAATCGGCGAGCGAAGCGAGCCGAGCGCCGACTGGGGAAGAGGGAAGGAGCGGCGAAGCCTGTGGACTCACCTTTGATGCCGCCGTTCCGCCCCCTAGTAATTATCCTGTTGGATAATTGGCAACAAGTTAATTAAAATGTCAACAAGTTGTCATGTTTTAATTCGGTTGAATGCATCGGTAGTAGTATAAAAATAGACAGGCTAAACACGACTCCCAGTCTTCGCAAAAAAGTATTTAAAAAACCTAAAATATAAAGCTTTCCCAGCAAGACTTCAGAGAGAATTGCGCGTTTAGATCACAGTTATGAATTTGTTCTCTTCGATGATATTGACCTTTTGTTCTCGGCGGATTATAGTGTTTCCGGCCACACGGTAATAGGCATCTTAGATCCGAGTCTCAAAAAGCCGTAGTCTATAATTCCACTGCAATGAAATCATGAATTATTGCAATAATTTTTAGCTCCTTAGTATTAAAGTTCTGTAGTTGAGTAGCGTGTCCCAGTGGAGCTAGGATAAACCCCCGTTGTTTTGTAATAGCGTTTGATTTGGCATCCAACAGATAATCTGCAGCATGGTTGCTGTTTTGTAAATCCAGTCGGCAAAATTCCAGAAACATCTTGCTTTTTTGTCACAGACTTTAGACACAGCTTTTGCTCTTCTTTAAGTCAAGGTATAAGCAAAAAATTTCGCAACGAATCGCTCAAAGCTTTCTCAAAATCAAGATCTGAAAATTGCATACGACGAGTCGTCATGTTTGTTTATCATTTGAGCGAGCGAATGGAATAATTATGCAAATTTAGGGCGCCAGGCATTTGAGATGTCAACATGTGTCCTCTATCACGGCATACCTGTCAACAAGAAGTGAGCTGACCAATCAGCTCATGATATCAGATTCTGGTATCATAGAACGGCGGCATCAAAGGCGAGTCCACAGGCTTCGCCCCCCCTCCCTCTTCCCCAGTCCTCGCTTCGCTCGCCGATTTTAACCTAACCCAATTCCCCAAAAAGAAGCCCTACTTACATTAGCAATGTTCATGTTTGGTATATATAACACTTAGAAGAATCATTCCCTTCTTTGTGGTACAGCCTTCATTTCCAAAACAATCAATAGTAAACAGCGTGGTTTGCAGGAACGATGACTGAATGAAAGGAGTACTCTTCGCCATGTCGGACATCTTCTTATCATGTTTAAAATATATTATGAAACTAACTTACGCATGCGCATGAGTGTAGGCTGCTAGGAGCCTCTTGTTATTTTTATTTTTCGTGTCACGATTTTGCATGCAAATTTATGCACGCATATTTTAAATTGTACACTTCCGGTTCATAGCTTTGCCACTACACTTCCTGTTTAGTAACTTCCGGCTACTCTCACTTCAGGTAAAAGAGCGTTACTCAAGTGTCACGACAGCGTCTCCTACAACCCTACTTACATTAGCAATGTTCATGTTTGGTATATATAACACTTAGAAGAATCATTCCCTTCATTGTGGTACAGCCTTCATTTCCAAAACAATCAATAGTAAACAGCGCGGTTTGCAGGAACGATGACTGAATGAAAGGAGTACTCTTCGCCATGTCGGACATCTTCTTATCATGTTTAAAATATATCATGAAACTAACTTACGCATGCGCATGAGTGTAGGCTGCTAGGTGCCTCTTGTTAAAATATAAATTGCTTCTTTTCTTATGGTACATTGAAATATAAGACAAATGTTTGATACGCATGCGCATGACAAACATTTGTTGTCATTTGGTCTTATTGGTGTATAAGTCAGTCCTGTATTTGTCCCATCGCGGTGAACGTTGCTTTTATACACAGCATATAACTTGAGGCCGGATTTGTCGCGATTCTGAAAAAAAGTAAGAGCTATTTTTAATCAGAGTTCTTCCGAGGCAAAAATGCCAAACATCGATCTGATCTGATCTGATCGCACTGATAAGCATATTGTTAATTTATTTCCTTTTTTACTGCCGATTCTTTGCAATGTCTGTATCGGAGCAGTCCTCGCTGCCTGTGGTGAGTAATTTCAAGACTTTTTTTTTAAGAAAGAACAATAGAAACACGGCAAAACAGCGTCGTTACTTCAGCCCATCAGATTTAATAAAAAATTTGGACTACGGGACTGGACTTTTGTGGCTTGTGGACTGGGGAATGCGTGTCATATTAATGTCGAGTTTTACAGACTTTATTGCTTTTTGTGGTTACTAGGTTACTAGTAACCACTATGTTGTCACCTGTGTAAGTAAGTCCGACTTTCCGAAGCGCGAAGTTGTGCCGAGTTCACCAGATTGCTGTACAATAAGACAGTTCTGATAGCTTCGGATTGGACGACTCAATTGTCAAGGCAGTTTTTGTTTGTACGTGCACTCTTTGGATCCGTGAGAAAGGTAAACGAAGCTTTCTCGTTCTTTTCACTGCTTTACCAAGCACAGCTTTCACAAAATGTGGCCAAGTATTGTTTTCAAAGATTATTTTAGGTGTTTTCGTGGTTTGGAAAAAGGTTTTAGTGAAAAATCGAGCTGTAAATCGAAGTGTTTGTTTGCAGACCATGAGCCGATCCGAGCTCATGATTCAAACGGTCCAAACGCCGCCAGCATTTCATTTCGGTACCTTTGACCATTCAGAATTGTTTTTTTTATTAGCGAAAGCATTATGAGAATCCATTTTCCGGATAAGATTGGCATTGATTCTATTACACAGGAAAAGTCAGCAATTTTAGAAAGCATAATAAAAATAGGTTGCTGAATTGAATTATTTTGTGATGTTTATTATATTTTCGCAGATGCCAGCCGGTTCCGCGCCGTAATTAGAATACAATAAACTGAATAAATCGCCAAGACTTCCAGAAGCAGAAGCTCACTGAACTCTGATACGTGTTTGACTCTTTTCATCAAAGGAAAGACATTTTCATTCAAAGAAAATATGATTTTCATTCAAATGTTTCGACCTTTTATAGAAAATATATTTTGGATTCAGAGGTAAAAAAAAACAGCTTGCTATCAAATTACATTACACATAAAAAATTGCATAAAACAAAATTGTGTATTAATATTTTGCGACTTATTATGGGTGGCAAAATCGAAGCATTTTTTTTTAAAGAACCAGCTTTAAGTTATGGAAACATTTCATTTCGATTTGGTCTTAAAACCACGGAGAGATTTTAGTGAATGCATCACGCAACGTTTATTTACAAAATGTTTGACCAATTCATAGTAATTATCACCAAAGATTTGAAAACTTTGAAAATCTCAGATCTCCTGAATGCGATTTCCTGTTTATTTAGGGCCTACAAAAACTTAATGGCAATCCGGGCAGGAGGGGGTCTCTGGGTTAAAAATCAAGGTGCTGCCTGGCCGGGAAATCCGGGCGGGAGAGGGGGAAAAATATTCCATCCGTATTGGGGGGTGGATTTTTTCTGGAATAACCCATTATACATGGGTTGCATGCGATTTAGTAACACAAGAATACTAGTGAATTCGTTATATTGATTATCGATTTTCTTTTTACCGCATGTGGGCCACATGCAGTCCTCGACTGCCTATTTTTTCAAGTAGTCTTTTCAAATGTAACAGAAATAATTCACAGCTTGGAAAGTAATAGACGAGTGTGGGATTTGATCGAGAATCAATAAATTAAATATTAAAAGCGAGTACAGAAAAATTGGTAACTTCAATCAACGAGTCTCATGCGCATGAGTATAGGCTAAGTGTAGCCTCTTGTTTTTATTTATTTATTTATTTATTTATTTATTTATTTATTTAGGCAAACCATCTATTCAAAATTAGGTAAATCCAGCTCTGCAATACAGTATATTTCTACAATGTAATTATTTCATTGACAATAGAAAACAGCAGGAAAAAAAACATACAGTCAGGACAGCTAAACAGTCAAAATTTACGAAAATCGAGGCACCATTTACAAAAATCGAAGCACCATTTACGAAAGTAAATGCACCATTTACGAAAATCGAGGCACCATTTACAAAAATGGAGGCACCATTTACAAAAATAAAGACACCATTTACAAAAATAAGAGGGCCGAATTTTGGCAGTAATGGCACCTCATACATGGCAAAAGGTCCTAAAGCGAGACAAACACGTGTACATGTGCATGCATGGTACAAACAAAATAACGACCTTTCAGTACCTGGTACACGGTTTTCCACTCTTAGCTGGAACGGACTGCCGATGATAGCTTCGCCTGCTACTGTTATGGACACGCTGAATTCTCCTGCCATTTCCGGTTTGTACGTCGCTTTATAGCAGCCATCTTTGGTGTCTGTTATGCTGGGTTTCGTGATCCTTCCGGTCTGCAATGACTGGATGTCAACATTCACTTTATCAATTTTACTGTAAGTTGTCTGTCCCTGCGAGTCCTTTGTAATTATCGTAAAGGTTGAATCTTCGCCCAGAAAACCTTTCGTCAGACCCCCATCTTGCGCAATTGACAAGGAAGGCTCCGTGTTGGTGTAACCAAATTTTCCCAGTGCGTTTTCAGTTAAGGCCGACATATCACTTGGCACATACTTGACCTTGGAGCAATTTAGTTTGACGCGATATTCATCAGGCAAAGATGACAGTTCCTTAAATCTTTCTTCTAGTATTTCTTCGACGTTTATAATCTCCGGTAAATTATTTCGTTCGATGATATCTTTGCCAAATTCCAAGCTACTGTCTATTTCCACCAGTTTTTTATCTAGGGCAGTCATTTGAGCTAAGAATGAATCTTGCAAACTTACTTTCTGCTTGAGTAAATCTTCGGTCATGGTGGCTTCACGTTGTCGAATTAAATTTATACAGAGCTCAGCGCCTCGGTGAACTTCATTCGCCGCTTGATCGATGCTGTTGTTCATTCTTTCGCTTTGCTTCTCTAGAGATTCTTTGCGATTTCTTAAACGAGAGCAGTTTTCTTTAACCTCTTGCATTTTCTTTCCAATTTCTGATTTCTTGTCATCAAGTGCTTGGTCGAAGGGGATGAAATCATGGTCTCGATGTTCCAACATGGCGCAGTCACGACAAATGCAAATGTTGCATTTGTGGCAGTAAAACCTCAATTCATCTTTGTGTTTCCTGCAAATGTTTGTCTTGCGAGCGTAATCTTGCATGTCGCTTGACACAAAGTTTCCAATTTCTTTGACAAGATGGCTACTGAGAACTTTCATCTTTTTGTGGGTCCCAGCACAGTCTTCACATAAGAAGCTGTTACAATCAGAGCAATAAAACTTCAGTGATTTCTTTTCATCGCAGCTCCCACAATGCGGTGAATCATCTTGCCCTTGCCCGTCGTAAGCCTCTACAATTTCCACCATCTGCTTGTAAAACAAGTTGGATGGCAGATATTGAATGTTGTTGTTAGGACACTCGGTGATTTGACGGCATGTCGGACAACTTAATTCTCCTTCACGCTGCTGCCGTAGCCAAGCTTCGAGACAGTTTTTGCAGAAAGTGTGGAGGCATTTTAGTATTTTCGGTTCGTTGACTTCCCTGAACTGTTCCTGACAAACAGAACATTCTAATTCCTTGCGAACATCGTCGAAAAAGTTTCTACTTTGAGCCATAGCTTCTTATGCCAGGAAAGAATAGCAATAACGCAATTACCACAATTACAATTCTCGGAAGAGCGGAAGTTGTATTCGTTTATACACACACCTAGTGGCGCTTGTACACAGGACCCCTCTGTTGGTCTCAGGTAAATTAAGGCAAGGCCCTCCATACCAGCTATTTCAGTCAAAAAAGTGAGGGGGTAGTCTATCTTCTGAGGCTTTGGTCATGAGAACTCAAATCTTTGGTAGACTAAAGATTTTGCAAGTTTGGACATTTTAGCACGCAGATTATATGCATATTAGGTCAAGTGACCTGTCAGGGTTATTTTTAGGTCAAAAATATTTCAAGCAAAATTGCAAACACTTTTCACCAATACCTGGAGGCTGCTCGAAGTTTTATGATTTTAAGGTTATTATGTACTTCATTTCTGCGTTTGGCCTTTTTATCTCCTGTAAGTTAATGTTTAACTTACAGGAGTATATTGGGGTCTAACCTGCATTCTTTGTCGATCCATGGGTACATTTTTTGTTAGCTGCATTTTTGTTAGATACTATTAATAGACTTTATTGGACATGAGAGTCGAGTAGCATATTTTTTTTGGAAGGGGTTTAGCGAGTGCAGGTTTGTGGCGTGATGAAGCGATATATTCATAGCTTGATTTAGTTAACTGAGATTTTAGAGAACGTTAGAAGGGAGCAATTTATGTGGCGATATTTTAGTTTGTAGAGGTCTGAGAAGTATTGAGAAAGGGAAGGGTTTTAAAAGAGTTTGGGAAGGGTTTGAAAAGCTCAGAAAGCTTTAATGTTAAATGTGAGGAGCATGAAAATGTCTGTTTTTTAAGTTAATTTAAAACCTGTGACTTTTTTCTTTGTAGTTTACGGTATGTGCATTTTGAATTAACCTTTTAAGCGCCAGTAGTGATCAGTACCAAATTTCTCCTTGTAGTATCAATGTACTATTAAGTACAGAGGTGATAAGAATTACGATAATGATCACCCAAGATGAGTTGTCTTGATCCTTTAACAATTTCTCCTGATTTGTCTTATACGAAATGTATGGGGACCAGTAAGGAGAATTTGTGCTTTGAGTTGAATTAAATATTGAAAGAAAGATACTCACAGACAGTCGAGTCCGCGCCAGAAATCACTGGCCTGAATGATCGAAAGTTCTGGCGCTCTCAGCTTAGACATCTTGAGACATTCTTTTAACCTTAAACCGCTTATCTCAATGAAGGTCAATAAACACGTCGATTTTAATTAAATGCTCGAATTCATATAACGTCTATAACTAAAATAGACATTTTCAAACGAAAGGAAAATATGAAATGTAATTGTGAAATATAGGTTTGGGTTATTAAAATTCTGAGTTTTTAAGTTTAGGTATTAGTACAAAACGCGTTTTTAGAGGAAAATATAAGAACATATGTTATATTCATGATAAGTATTTGTTATCAAAGATTAAATCTGAACACCAGACATTGTGTTTGTGTGGTTGTTTTGTAAAGTGAAAAATGTTTCTTCCCAAAATGATAAATGGGGACTCCCTCGATCCGAATATGTGAGTTTTAGTGAGTATAGAATCCTTTGCATCCCATATTTTTCGAGCCGGAAAGTTCGAATTTGGCGGCCGGATCGGAAAGTGTCGATCCATTTTGCGCGCGATCAAAACGGTCGTATTAGGAGTGTCATAGCGAACAAGAGGGATTCGAGGAGATGAAGCACTTTACAGTGGCATGTTGCCGCTTTTTTTTTTCGAGCTACAAGCACTGGGATCAGAAAGTGAGAATACCTATATGTGATTTGTTTAAGGGAAAGGATTAAGGAAAGAAGCGGACGCATTTTGCCTGTGTACACGATTTATGTTCGGTCAACTTTGATAACTTTCAACCCGCTTGTGAACTACTCTTATCAACGAATGATCCAGCAGCCTTTTCTCTAACATGTCATACGCAAACAAAATGTGAAGCTATCCAATTATTGCCAAGGATTTGGGAATAGGTTCCATTACCACAAAATGGACGATTGTTTCATGTAATTCGGAAGAGTTAGTGTGCAAACTATTGTACTCGGACAGGACCCACCATTTTACAAAAAGACTGGTGGTCTCTTTATGTACCCCCTCTCCCCCGCCTAAAAAGATGGTGTCTTGTTGGTATAGCCCCCATTCTATCAGGAGTAGAAACTGGGAGAAAGATAAAAATCTTCCTGGGCCATTTTACTGGCAATGCAAGCTTCATGCACACAGAATATTAAGCTCTCATCTCTAACTTTAAGGCCAAAAAATTGTGTCCATTACACTCATCAGATAGGTGGTATCTTGTGTAACCACCCTACCCCTACACAAGGTGGGTCCTCGTCGAGTATTATCTTGTTATGACCACTTCCCTTACATGATTGGCGATCGGTGTTTTAAATATTTATAGGCCACTTTTATAGCTGCATACTGGTTTGAGAGAGTAAAGGACTATACAAAACAACAGTGTTATTACTGAATGTAAATATTTATTGTGAAATTCGAACGAAATGTTTCGTAATGAAAACAGCGATGAAACTGGCCCTTGCAGTGAAACAGATTCGGTGAGTGACGTAACCTCCTACGCAGACGTCCAGTTAGGGCTCGTCACGCAATATTTCCTCCCCCACGAACGTGGGACGTCTAAGGACGTCTGCGTAGGAGGCTATGAGGGACGTGAACCGCTGTTAGTTGTTAGTATATGTTAATGCCCTGTACTGTTCCTGACAGTATTTGTAAATGTCTCGTTTATATTAAGAAATGCAAACCAAATAAATGTAAATAATCATCAGTCAATATACATGTATTGCTTTCATTTTAATGTGAAACTTTGTGAGAAGTTGCATACTATGAGGATTCTAACTTGGTAAAGTGGTTGATTTTAATGTAGAAAAATTGTGCTCATCTCATGTATGAGAGGAAATTTAGAAGCATATTTCCATATCTGTAGGAAATCAGGGTTTTTATGTAGCAGTGATTAAAGAGTATTGGATGGACTGGTACATGTACTTGAATGAAACCAAATTTTATGAAATTCTTATGTAAAGGTCAAGGGCCCGGCTGTGGGATTTTCTGCAACCATTCTCTGCGTTTCGGAGATTTTCTTGCGCGTTATCATAGATAACTCGAACGAAGGCGCATTAACGAGTACACTTTATTTAATATATATGCTAGTATAAGAATCTTTTTATGGGAAGAATATTGAGGCTGAACTTGGCGAATATACCCAAGGCTGAGATTTTGTTAAGTACATTTTTTGCGTGCTGATGGAAAATAAATACAATAAAATCACATAATATTTTAAATGAACTTTAATATACCATTGAAAAGTATGGAAAATTCTTTCCATTTTCAAACAAAACTAGCTATAACAAAACGATAAAAACTAGTACTAGACATTCATATGATCGACATATCGGCAATTCGGATAAAAGGTACAAAAGATATCCATGGCAGTTGGTCGTTTTTATAATATTCTATAGACGTTTGTAGACGTCCATGAATGACAATTATATCGCGGTAGTACAATAACGTGTATGTCAGTGTGTATGTACATAAAGTGTAAAATAAATATAAAGGCATGGGTGTTATGGAGGCTTCATAAAATACTATACTCTGTAATCTAAGAATGTACACAAAAATATTTTCAGCCTAACGTCGGCAAACAAATGAGAATATCCAGCCTGAACATTAAAAATATACATTCTTATAAAACAAAGAGCGTATAGGAAACACAAAGAGAGAGCGAGAAAATCATTTGGAATGCAGGAAACGATTGCAGTAAATCACACTACCGGGCCCAGACATCTCAACCAGACTACAAGTACAATCAAACTTCTTTATTAGGGCACAAAAGGGACAGAACAGAGTGTCCATATCTTTATCATTTGTATGAACTGTTGTGTGTATATTTCTATGAACTGTTTCTGTTTTATTGAGGTGTCTGCGAGGATGTCTGTTAAATCAATGACAGTATAGTGTACAGCTGCCCCTTCCTTTGAAGAAAAGCTAGCCATACACATGTTCAATGACAACTTCCCCCTTTATTTTGTGGCTTTAAGCCTGAAATAAAAAACATATTTTTGGCAGGCTAAACCTTGTCTCAATAATTTATTTTACCTGTTTCACAAGCCACATGACCCGTCAGAATATCCACCTATATTGTATGTCTAAAGCAGAAGTAAGAAATGTCTTGAAAGAAGTTGTGTTCTAGCACCAGCATGTAAACCTGTAACAATAGCCCTTTATAAGCGGTGCTTACCATTTGTAGGAAGAAACCGGTTAGGGTGACCGTTACATAACGGTAATTGATTTTCCAAATATACCGACCAACCATGAGATTATCCTGGTACCCAGGCCGTTCACTCGATTTATAGCACGAACTTCCACTGATTTCTGCTATTCCTCCGGTAAAACAAGTGCTGGGGATGGTGTTTCTGTGGTCCATAGTGTCGGAGATGAATAAGCAAGAACCACATTGTTGACGAGACGCCATATTGAAAAAGACAACTAAAACCGCGCGAAGGTCCTTCAAGAGAGCCTGGAAACGGAAGTATCGTTCAAATGGTACGGATAACCGAAAAAAATAGTGGAAGTAGTCCACAATTTCCGAACAGATTTTCCGGAAATTATCTGCTCCATTCGACTTTCAACCGAAATCAGTCCGGATTTTTTGGCTAAATGGAATGCGCCCATACAAAGCAAATAAAGTAAGCAAGGCTGATATTGCGTAGAACACTTAACGCGGCAAGGACATGATACGGAGCCCAAACTGAAAGTCGATGTAGTAGCAGCCTTTCTCACTCGAAATCCAAAATCCAAAATCCAAAAATCCAATCCAATTTGTGTTCGCATTTTTGGCTAATTAGATCTTCTCTAGATCCTACGTACAGCAGCAGCATTCCGTGTGCGGTCCTTTGCCAATTATTCATACAAAGCAACCACGTCTGACAACATAATTTTCTCACGCTTTCTTGCATCATTCTCACTATTCGGAAATTCAAGACATTTACGGTATTCTTACCAAACGGTCCAAAAGCGTTCATCATGTACGGTTTACCCCATTTCGATTGAAAATGACGTGATAACGGCTTTATAATGACATCGTCCCTCGTGATACTCGAAATAACTCCTGGACACTCCTCGTCACTAACAGTAACAACAAATAAGGATTTAAACTCAAGAAACCGCGTACCCTTACCTAAATGCCTAATTGTAACATCCAAAACAATATTCAGACATAATATGACAGCAATGCATGATGGGAAGAACTTACAGGAGATAGCCCATAGGGCACTTTGATTAAGATTAGTTAAAAAAATACAGGCAAAATAATAAATTACTATTACGGGGACTGGGTACTAGTGCAAATTACCGTTTATTTTCGAACTTAATGAAATAATCAACAAAGGCCAAGCGCAGATTTTTTTGTTGTTGTTCTTGGAACTTATCTGGTAGCAATTACATTTGATTATGATCGGTATAAACTGTTGCCATCTTTGCTCAAAGTTTTTTCTGGATTTTGTGGTATATGTTATTCTTGACCAAAGGACCACATTTGCTACTGAACTATCTACTCTTTTAAAGTATTAAGTTCTCATGACTAAAGCCTCTTGAGATAGACCACCCCCGTAGCTTTTGGGCGTTAAAACTAGAGGCCCTTGCCTTAATTTACCTGAGGTATCCTTGACCGTCGGAGTCACGCAGATTCTTAGTCCATTTCTACCGTTTTCAGTCCCGATTTCCTTTATTTCCTTGTTTTTCTCTTGTGGATTAAGAAAAATTAAAAGTGTTTCTAGCCACGTAAATGTACTTTTGTTTTGGAGTTTCAAAGCTGATTTAATGTGACCCTCGAACAAAATGTAAAAGTGATTTACCTGCAAGAAGTTTTCGATACTATGAAAATAAAATTGTTTTAGTATATGTTGTAGTTCAATTTTATCCTTGGTTCAATTTTGATTTTCCTTTGTTTGATGTTCATTATCATATATTAGCATAGAAAAGAACAATGGAAAATCAAAATTGAACCAAGGATAAAATTGAACTACAACATATATTTAAGAATATAAAATGTCAATAAATTTCGACCTCTTTGTACCAAAAAGATCAGGACGTAACTGAATAAATATGGTACTTTTTAAACACCACCAAACACCACCCTCTTTGTTCAAAACTATTTCTCTAGTGTAAAGCAGAGTCTGAAAGTAAGATTTTTATATTTTTAAAAGAGAAGGGCTGTCTAGGCAAGGAACGTTATTAGATTTAAAGATTCTGCTGCTTTTGTTACTGTTTTGTTACCTGCAAAGTTAGTTAAATTTTAGAAAATTCAACGTTAAAAAATTGCTCCCCTGGGGACAAACTTTGATTAGCTGTCACGTGATCTTGTGTGATTTAAAAAAGTGACTTGTTAAAAATCCTTGAATCTCTCTGTTTAACAGTGGACAGTCCGAATTTCGTTTTTGCAACGAATTGCAAGTTACTGTGTGCTTATTTACACCAACTATAAATTACACTATGACCGTGAATGACAATCTCCTGACCTTCCACTGATATAGGTAAATGAAACAAAACAAGGAAATAAACATGCTTGTAAAGTACAAGGTTTGTTTGGGATAATTTAAGGTTTCCTGTCCAGTTATGAAATGCAGAGTGTACAAAAATATCTCAGAGCTTGATTCTCTGAGGTATTCACAATGTTTTGTGGTAGGATTTTTCAGAAACTGATGCCTGAAATATCACATTCTTTTTTTGTTTTATTCCTAACTTGGAAAATCGTGGACGTACAAACGTTGTGCTTCTCCCCGGGGGGGGGGGGGGTACTAGATATATCCTTGGGTGGGGAGGTGCGGCCCGGCCCCTCATACCCTGACCCTGTCTAAGACAAAAATCGATGATTTTCCTACCCTGTTTAAGACAGAATTCCGATTTTTGATACCCTGATTAAGACATTTAACCCGAAAGTATAGCCTGTGTAAGACAATAATAAATATCGAAACTCTTTCTTATTTAATCCATTGCCAATTTTTTAAAGACATTTTTTTAAACACTAAACTAGTAAGCAGCCCTCTGCAAACTGTAGTTGCAAAACTTGTTTATTATCCTACGCGTTTCGCAGTCTAACTGTCGTAGACTTCTTCGGGGAGTTTTACAAACAAACACTAAATGCCTGTATTTAAGCCATTAAAGCGGCTATTTCGAGAAACACAGACCCCAAAGGTGCGGCCGGATTTACGAAAAAGGAACAGGCGAAACTGTGAAATATTTACGCACGGCGTGAGAAAGTTTTTTGGGGGCCACGGTTTTAGCTATAGTTAGACGAAACGCGTAGGAGAATAAACAAGTTTTGCAACTACAGTTTGCAGAGTGCTGCTAACTAGTTAAATGTTTAAAAAATTGTCTTTAAAAAATTGGATTTTTCAGAAACTGATGCCTGAAATATCACATTCTTTAATTTTTTTGTTTCATTCCTAACTTGGAAAATCGTGGAAGTACAAACGTTGTGCTCCCTCCCCGAGGGAAAACATGTGCGAAACATCGGTTGACTCCAACGAGTTTTAATGAAAAATATCCCTTGTTCTATAGGCTGATATAAATTGGATTCGATTTTCAAGCCTCTGAAATTCATGACGAGCTTTCCAATCAGAGCG
The DNA here is from genome assembly GCA_022457155.1 of Cladopsammia gracilis. Classification (NCBI taxonomy): domain Eukaryota; kingdom Metazoa; phylum Cnidaria; class Anthozoa; order Scleractinia; family Dendrophylliidae; genus Cladopsammia; species Cladopsammia gracilis. Next base: position 378,622 of record JAJGOT010000237.1, on the reverse strand, counting down.
GAACATGAAAGTGACGTTCCACCAGCCGACCGAAGATAAGCTGAATTTTGATGACGACACTTTAAGAGGTAAGGGGAAACAACTCCAAAGGAAGCTCATCGATTTCAATTGGAACTGGGTCCAATTGATAGCCATGAGTATGGGGTAAAAGAAGGACAGATAAACAGCAGAAATAAGAGACTTGAAAAATGCTAAAACTTCAGAAACACCAAAGGCAAGCTCTTAAGCTCTCGAACTCGCAGGCGGGAGTTGGCGGGAACCAGCCTTTACGCTTCCGACTCTGCTTTCGATTACGTCGCTAGTGGTAGCCACCCCAAAAAAATGCACAATCAACCGATGACGATTGATAAAGCTACACGATACTGACCCCATTAATACGGACACTAAAGGGGCTATACGAAAACTGTCCGTATTAACGGGGTGTCCGTATTAACCGGGTCCACATGAATAACGTAATTTAAGTGTTTTATTGTTTTTAATGGAGAAGTACAGTAAATTACGGCTTCTAACAACTGTAAGACGCATTTGAAAACATTTTTATCGTTTAGAATTAGCCAAATTGTTCGTTTTAAGGAGGTTAACATTGTTCAAGATTGTTTTAATCGGGACGGGAAAAACTGTCTGTTGTCCGTATTAACGAGCTAGTGTCCGTATCAAGCGGGTATATTTTAGAGAAAATGGCAGTTTTTATGCCAGAGACGTTAAATTTATTTGGACGCATTTAACTTCTCAGACGTTAAAGTCGGGACTCAGCAAAGTAGAACGGCCAAACAGAAAAAATACAAGTTAGATTTTCTAAAAACTACTGGCTTCTATTTTCTGTAGGGATGCACACGCGACTAACCTCGCGCCAAATATATTTTAAGCGCGCGAATATACACGCCAAGCCACTCACAGAAAAACATTGTAGGCATTTGGCTTAGTTCTCAGTTTCTAAAGTCTGTAAACCAGTATCGAGCTCTTTTTTATACTTCCAAAAGCATAAACATTGGCTGCCTTTTTTAGCACCAGAGTCTCTGAAATCAATGCAAATTCAGTTTGGTCATCTACAAGAACAGATGCGAATTCATTTAATTCACTTCACTTTCAACCCCGAGGATCTTTCGTGCATTTAATCTGCATCTTAAGGGTTGAGAATTGATTTTTTATAATAGACCTTAAAGTCGTCAGGCATTAAATGTGTCTGTTCTAGCTTTATACTAGACGTTAAAGTCTTCCGTCTCAGACGATTTTAACGTTCTAGCATAAAAACTGCCAGTGTATCAGCGTTCGCCCGACACCAAGACACCTGTCCGTAATGCCGGGGTGTCCGTATAAAGCAGGTGTCTGTAAGCGGGGTTCGACTGCAGTTGGTTTTGACTTAAAAGCAAACCCTGACTCAGTGTAGTCCTTTTATGACCGGCTTCATTTGTCTTAAGATGGAGTCACAATTGATCCGACGTTTTGACTGCTATCGACTGTTTACGTGTCTCTTTATGTAGGAAGTTGTTTCGCTGCTATTGGTGCATTTCGATCCTCTTTATTATTTCGACTAGATGTTGTTCCCTCACAAGTCGATTTGCTCTGTTACAAATGATTTTGACTTTATTGCTCCAGTTTTCTTTAAAAGAGACAATTGCGACTTTAGGAAACGGTTAAAGATTCTATTCTTCTCTTTAGATAACGCTTTATGTCAAGACCCAACTGTTCTATTATACAACGGGACATTTTTGTCGAAAAGAAACACTATATCACTTCTCTTAAACGACAAAGGTCAGTCAGGGTTTTTAGGTCTTCTTAAAATTGATATGTAAACTTATTGGCTATTTTTAAGACTATTTCCAGAAGGCAATTTAAAAAAGCTTACACTGTTTATTTTTTTTTTATAGTTAACCGAACTGAATAAGCATCGAAGTTTCTCTAAATCTGATATCCGATTTAAATTCTACTTACTTATGTTGTTCAGAGTCCAGACTAAATGCCCAGGAAAGCGCTCGCAAAAATACTAATGTGAATGTGACCTATGCTATAGACCACGAGCAATGCCATTACGTTCAAAAAGTAGTTGTCGGGTAGTATTCGGGCACCGTCCGTTGCACTTCTCTGCACAACGTGACAATTCGGCGAGTGTCAAGATTTTTTCTCGTGCCTCACGATCCCACTATGGTGAACCCTCAATGGAAAAAAATAGAAGAGTGTCTCCAGTGTCTGGAAACGTTTCCTTCCAGTGTCCGGGAACAGAGCGTTTAATCTGAACTGGACTTTCACAATAATATGACTGAAGCCAATTCATAATTTCTACAGGTAATGTACTGGTGCACTACGATTCAGCACTTCCATTGCTTACAAATGGACACTTACAATACAATGTCTTGAAACAAAAAATTATAATAAAAATACTAAAACTTCTGTCTTGAGCAACTGCCAACTATTACACAGAAGTAAAACATGGTTCATATTCAATTGGTGTACTAGCATTTTTTACAAAACCTAACGATAATTACTGTATCCTATCAACCGATAGGTCAATAACGAACAGCATTTCTAACATTGGCATGGAAACTATAGGAATAATAAGTTTGTTCCTACCGAAGCTTAACATCATCTCTTTCTGTAGCTCAAAAAAATATAACAGCAACGATTGGCATTAAGTTATAACACTAACAATAATATTTTTTAAGACAATTTCGCTTTAGAGAAAGCGTTAATTTTTTAGAGACTCTTCGCCTATCTTGTCCCCAGGACCTTCTCGGTATTCGAAATGGTGACGAGAGAAGACCACGTCAAATAGCATGTCACGTGACCTTAAAATCTCTCTTTAAAATTCTCCGAGGATACCGCCGGCTATTATGAATTAAATTATATCTCCAACAAATTTGGAAAGTTCAAGGTTACGTGATCTGCTATGGAGAAGAGTCCTCCCTTGCATTCATTTTGACCACCGAACAGATTCTGGGTGAGGAGGTTGTCTCTTAACAGTAACTGTTCTTAGTATTATGTAGTGTGTAATCTAGATTAACGTTATGGTGACCTGACCATGTCCATCTGTATTGTAACAGCATTCATTCTGCTGATTTTTTCCAGTATTGTAAGATCCTCCCCCTCCCCCACAGGAGTTCCATTGATTCAGTCCGCTACTTCCTCCAGAGTAGCCTCCGCCTCCTCCACCACCTCCATGAGCCCCCCCAAACACCACCGCCACCTCCAAATCCTCCGTCAACATTATTATTGACGGCTCTTCCGCCCACACCTCCCTGAAGAAATCCTTTGCCTCCTTCTCCACCATTCACAATCGTACCACCGAACATCTTTCCACTTATTCCACTGGAGTAAAAGCCACCACCGCCACCACCTATTGAAAGCAAATAAAAATATAATATATTACTTATTTTCCTATATTTCAATGATTGTCAGTCTATGGTTTGTTGTTATGAAATGCATACTTACTTCATAGATAACACATATTAACCCTAAAAATGGAGGAAATAGATGTTAAACTTACTAAATTTACTGCTGATGGTTTCAAGTCCCCTGAATCAGATCAATTACCGATCCAATTAAGGGAAAGACTATTTTACCCTGTTCGGTCATGCATTCAAATTTTAACCAGATGATAATCCATAAAATCAACTACAATTTACACATTTAAAAAGATCGAGTCTATTCGTATTCTGAGAAAGGAATGTTGTCTACAAGGTTTACTTCACAACCCATCTCCTATAAAGAACCAAAAACATTTTTTTAAACTTTTAACTTTTGATACAGCAACACAGCTTCAGTTGATGAGACAAGAGAATAAAGTCAGTCTGTTCTTCACTCTCACCTAAATGTGGGCCTTTGCCGGTTTGTGCACCGTGTCCAGCTCCCTCTGGTGTGCCCGTGGAGGCATCACATTCTGTGTGTCTTGACTTAGCAGCAACGATGCCTCCTCCTCCTCCAGCTATTATCAAAGGCGTGTCTTTTCCTCTCACTACAAAAGTACCTCCACCGCCTCCAGAGCTTAGATAAACTGGATTTATTCCACCTTCCTGACCAACAAGAATCTGAATTGTTTCGCCTTTGTATAAGTGAAACGTTCCTATCATTCTAGCCCCTCTTCCTCTGTACTGAATTTTACTGGAATTATCGTACCCTCCTGCGGCTCCTATTGCTTCTATTTTGTAGTCACCTGAGTACGGCACAGTCCATTTTTGAATACCGCTGACCACTGTAACTTGACCGCCATGATCCTGACCATTGTAGTGACTGCCAAGTAATGTTGGGCCCAGTCTCCCACTTGCACCGAGGTTTGTAAAGATAGCTTTAAATTCTGGGTAATAACGACAAAAAAGAACAACAGTTCAGCCTCTTAGCAAACTTTCAAACTATGATCAAGTTCAGCCTCTTAGCAAACGTTGAAACTATGATCAAGTTGCAGATAAATATACAAATTGCTGTTATGCAATGGCTCTTCTTATCACTGCACTATTATTTCACTGAAAAAAAAATAGGTTAACAAACTGCAGTCCTGAATAAAAATCACACTATGACGGGGTCAACCTGTGTCTGCTTGCGGTTTCACGAAGATCATTACTAAAAATATTCTACCTGAATTGCAAACGATATACGAAAAAAATTCCACCAACTAATTTTAACGGCGTTCAATTTTCGTAATTTGTAAAGAAACATAATCGGAGATCGCAACTCTTTGTCATTTCTTTAGAGCTAGCTGTCGCCACGGAAAGTACCATTTGAGTTATTTTTTACCACAAATTGCGCCATCGTGTGTGACACGTGCGTGTGTCCGCGAGGACAATGAAATTTTCGGTTCGTTCAAAGTGGCGTCCAAAATGTTGGCTTTTTGCAGTATTGTCGACCTGATACGATACGAAGAAATGAAAGCATGATTAAATGACGCGTGAAATGTAGTTGACGAATAGAAAGTTGCATCTCACGAAGAGACATAATTTCTAACATGTTTGGGATTATTAGGAGGGGGTGAATAGGCGTTTGTAAATCCGCCGCTCCGTTACATTTTGCCAACGGAATCCGTTCAGCTGCAAAATATTTTGCCACAATCCGAATCTTCAGTGAAAAAAATATGAGATGTAATGAGAATGTTCTGACTTAAATCCTTTTAAATGCCTTGTGTGTGATTACTTTTTTAGAAAATATATCCGTTTAAAATCTTTCTCTGAATCCGAAATCCGACCTAAATTATTTACAACATCCGCAGATTTGTAGACCTAGTCACCTCCCTCGCTGTTGACGGGTTGTTGATTCACAAGAATTTGGTTTTATCGACTGAGTCGATAAGGTAAATTAGCCACCGTAAAAAGATTCGAGAAAGCTGACGTTTCGAGCGCTAGCCCTTCGTCGGAGCGAATCCCACGAATTCGCCCCCACGAAAGGCTAGCGCTCGAAACGTCAGCTTTCTCGAATCTTTTTACGGTGGCTAATTTACCTTATCGACTCAGTCGATAAAACCAAATTCTTGTGCTTCACCCCCACCGACGCAGCACCACAGTTTCTCTAGAAACTAACCCCATTCATGGGTTGTTGATTCGTTAGCCCTCAGTTCCAGGCATTACGATTGTGGGGCCTGGGAACCGGTGCGCGAACGAGCGAAGAAAACGAGCGGAGACTGGGAAGAGCGCCACCTATCCTTCGCTACCCGCTGTCTGAACGCCTATTGATTCGTACGAAAATCTGCTTTAAAAAAAAAGTGACCTCGCAAACCAGCCTCGGTTCAGGGACTAGCAAGATACTCCGACTAGAAGTACTTTGGAGCTTTTTTCCCTTGAAAGACAAATGTTTATGAACTTGAATGTCGTGAAGTTTTTCTGTAAAGAAAGTCTTCTGGCGGATTCTGTTAATGGCCTGTTAACATGAAGGGAGGATAATCCTTCCTGAAAGGTGGATCAAACTAGTGCTGATCTGAGTGCGATATGTTTTATGTTTTTAGGTAACATTTATTAAAAACAAGTTCATTTCAAAAGGTCCTAAAGCGAGACGAACTCGTATGAATATCAGTACCTGGTCCACGCTCTTCCACTCTTAACTGGAACGGACTGCCCATGATAGCTTCGCCTGCTACTGTTATGGACAGGCTGAATTCTCCTGCTGTTTCCGGTTTGTACGTCACTTTATAGCAGCCATCTTTGGTGTCTGTTATGCTGAGTTTCGTGATCCTTCCGGTCTGCAATGACTGGATGTCAACATTCACTTCATCAATTTGACTGTAAGTTGTCTGTCCCTGCGAGTCCTTTGTAATTATCGTAAAGGTTGAATCTTCGCCCAGACGACCCTCTGTCAGACCCTTGTCTTGCGCAATTGACAAGGAAGGCTCCGTGTTGGTGTAACCAAACTTTCCCAGTGCGTTTTCAGTTAAGGCCGACATATCACTTGGCACATACTTGACCTTGGAGCAATTTAGTTTGACGCGATATTCATCAGGCAAAGATGACAGTTCCTTAAATCTTTCTTCTAGTATTTCTTCGACGTTTATAATCTCCGGTAAATTATTTCGTTCGATGACATCTTTGCCGAATTCCAAGCTGCTGTCTATTTCCACCAGTTTCTTATCTAAGGCAGTCATTTGAGCTAAGAATGAATCTTGCAAACTTGCTTTCTGTTTGAGTAAATCTTCGGTCATGGTGGCTTCACGTTGTCGAATTAAATTCATGCAGAGCTCAGCGCCTCGGTGAACTTCATTCGCCGCTTGATCGATGCTGTTGTTCATTCTTTCCCTTTGCTTCTCTAGAGATTCTTTGCGATTTCTTAGACGAGAGCAGTTTTCTTCAACCTCTTGCATTTTCTTTCCAATTTCTGATTTCTTGTCTTCAAGTGCTTGGTCGAAGGAGATGAAATCATGGTCTCGATGTTCCAACATGGCGCAGTCACGACAAATGCAAATGTTGCATTTGTGGCAGTAAAACCTCAATTCATCTTTGTGTTTCTTGCAAATGTTTGTCTTGCGAGCGTAATCTTGCATGTCGCTTGACACAAAGTTTCCAATTTCTTTGACAAGATGGCTACTGAGAACTTTCATCTTTTTGTGGGCCCCAGCACAGTCTTCACATAAGAAGCTGTTACAATCAGAGCAATAAAACTTCAATGTTTTCTTTTCATCGCAGCTTCCACAATGCGGTGAATCTTCTTGCCCTTGCCCGTCGTAAGCCTCTACAATTTCCACCATCTGCTTGTAAAACAAGTTGGATGGCAGGCTTTGAATGTTGTTGTTAGGACACTCGGTGATTTGACGGCATGTCGGACAACTTAATTCTCCTTCACGATGCTGTCGCAACCAAGCTTCAAGACAGGTCTTGCAGAAAGTGTGGAGGCATTTTAGTATTTTCGGTTCATTGACTTGGCTGAACTGTTCCTGACAAACAGAACATTCTAATTCCTTGCGAACATCGTCGAAAAAGTTTCTACTTTGAGCCATAGCTTCTTATGGCAGTAACACAATTACCACAATTACAATTCTCAGAAGGGCGGAAGTTATATTCGTTACACACACCTAGTGGCGCTTGTACCCAGGACCCGTCTGTTGGTCTCAGGTATAAAATTAAGGCAAGGGCCTCCATGCCAGCTATTTCACTCAAAAACGTGAGGGGGTGGTCTATCTTCTGAGGCTTTGACCATGAGAACACAAATCTTTGGTAGACTAAAGATTTCGCAAGTTTGGACATTTTAGCACGCAGATTATGTGCAAATTAGGTCACGTGACCTGTCAGGGTTATTTTTAGGTCAAAAATATTTCAAGCAAAATGGCAACACTTTTCACCAATACCTGGAGGCTGCTAGAAGTTTTATGATTTTAAGGCCATTATGTACTTCATTTCTGCGCTTGGCCTTTTTAAGATTAGTTAAAAAAAATATAGGAAAAATAATAAATTACTATTACGGGGGACTGGGTACTAGTGCAAATTACCGTTTATTTTCAAACTTAATGAAATAATCAACAAAGGCCAAGCGCAGATTTTTTGTTGTTATTCTTGGGACTTATCTGGTAGCAATAGCATTTGATTATGATCGGTATAAACTGTTGCCATCTTTGCTCAAAGTTTTTTCTGGATTTTCTGGCATATGTTATTCTTGACCAAAGGACCACATTTGCTAACTATTTACTCTTTTAAAGTATTGAGTTCTCATGACTAAAGCCTCTTGAGATAGACCACCCCCGTAGCTTTTTGGGCGTTAAAACTAGAGGCCCTTGCCTTAATTTACCTGAGGTATCCTTGACCGTCGGAGTCACGCAGATTCTTAGTCCATTTCTACCGTTTTCAGTCCCGATTTCCTATTTTTCTTGTTTTTCTCTTGTGGATTAAGAAAAATTAAAAGTGTTTCTAGCCACGTTAATGTACTTTTGTTTTGGAGTTTCAAAGCTGATTTAATGTGACCCTCGAACAAAATCTAAAAGTGATTTGCCTGCAAGAAGTTTTCGATACTATGAAAATAAAATTGTTTTAGTATATTTAAGAATATGAAAAAGTCAATAAATTTCGACCTCTTTGTACCAAAAAGATCAGGACGTAACTTGGTACTTTTTAAACACCACCAAACACCACCCTCTTTGTTCAAAACTATTTCTCTGGTGTAAAGCAGGGTCTTAAAGTAAGATTTTTATATTTTTAAAAGAGAAGAGCTGTCTAGCCAAGGAACGTTATTAGATTTAAAGATTCTGCTGCTTTTGTTATTGTTTTGTTATCTGCAAAGTTAGTTAAATTTTAGAAAATTCAACGTTAAAAAATTGCTCCCTGGGGGACAAACTTTGATTAGCTATCACGTGATCGTGTGTGATTTAAAAAAAGTGACTTGTTAAAAATCCTTGAATCTTTCTTTTTAACTGATTATCAAACAATTATCTCCTATAGAAGCTACCAAAGAATTAATAAATTTTCCCAATTATTTTGTTAATATTCAAATGATGAAGTTCATCTTATCATGCTAAGATTTCCACAATAATCTATTATCATTCCACACTGATGTCACAAATTGTGCTTTCCCTTTTTAATTACGTTATTGTTATTTCGGTTTTTTTTTTAAGTTGTATGCTTTAGTAATATTGTACGAATTTGATCATGCAAATAAAGCTACTTGTTGTTGTCGTTGTTGTTGTTATGTGTGTTAATCACACCCTTTCAGTAGAGTGAATTTGTTTTTAACTGAAAATATATTTTGACTCTCCAATCTCGATCTTTATAAACTTCCTGAATAAGTCTGCAGTTATCAAATAAATTCTGTTCAAAACACGAAATCGGTCAACAAGCTGTATTGAAGTGTGATAATTGATAAGTATGATAGAGCAGTTTTCAATTGAGTGTCGAAAGTAATTTTGTAATTGCTTTGGTTTTGCTTTGCTACGTTTTGTGATTGGCTAAAAAATCTCGCGCCACTTTCTCGACCAATCAGAAGTAAAACCAAAACCAATCGTGACTTGCTCGCACGCGTTTTCCCGCGCTTGGCGCCGCCGACATGTAATTGCTTCGAGCTCTGATTGGTTCATTGGATTGTTTACGACTGCTGTGATTGGTCAGAGTAATTACTTTGGTTTTGGTTTTACGACACTCAATTGAAAACTGCTCTATAGTTTTTATTGGACATGGGGTGTAGGAAGTACACTATTATTTAGCCTGCGAGCAAGCTCTCGGGTTCGGGTTTGGAGTTTTTTTGGGGGGGAGGGGGTGGGGGAGGGAAAGGAATGAGAGCTTGCAACGATGTCTTAGAAATTTGAATGTTTAACCCGTGAAAGCTAGCGGAAAATGCTGATTGGTTGAGATTTAATTGGATTTTAACGTCATCATTCTTCGCGCGTCGTGCGCGATCAAGAAAACAAAATCATGGAGAGCGGAGGAGATAAAGCGTGCGAGAATTTTTCAAAATATGTGGAGTTTCCTTCCGAATTGAAACCCGGGCAACGTCAAGCAGTTGAAGCACTACTTAAAGGCAGTGATGTCCTCACTGTTTTGCTGACGGGCTATGGCAAAAGCTTTATATTTCAACTGTTTGCTGCCGCGGCTGCAAATTGAAAGGAGGCAGCATCAAACAGTGTTGGTTGTCTGTCCGTTACAACGCATCATCGACGACCAGGTAGCAGAAGCCAGAAGTATTGGAATGTCTGCGGCTTCTGTTGCCGATGTATCTAATGAAGAATTAAGATCGGCGAAGTTTCAGCTTTTGTTTGGGTCAGCCGAGAAAATTATCGACCAGCATTTGTGACCTCTCACGCTGAAAGTTAACGGGAAAAAATATTCAACCGTTCAAACGGCGGCTGTTAAACGTTTAAAAAAATCTTCACCCTTTCGAACGGCGAATGTTAGTACCCGTTTAGATGAAAGATTTCCAGCCATTTGAACAGCTATCGAAAGAGCTCTAGTGTTTTGGCCGGTGCTATTTAGTTTATTTATTTTTGTCAACCACGCAATTTGCATATGTTCGAAAGTAATTTGAAACCTTTTCAATAAAAAACATCTCGCGATTCACAAAATTATAAACCACGCTAGCGAAGTTTTAACGAAGCTTTACAATATCTACAATATTAAATCGTTTGGATCTTCTGCTTTCGGTTTTCTCCCTACACAGATCTATATTTGCCATACTTGCTGCGAGCAAGTTCCGTTTTTTTTTTTCACGTGGACTGTTACATGTTTGTTGACATTAACGCTCGTTTCCGGTTTGCGCTGATTGGCCGAATTCTGACAGCTCGGACAGCGGGAAGCCACGGGAAGTATTGGGGGCGGCATTCAAATTTCTGAGACATCGTTGCAAGCTCTCGCTCTCCGCTCTCTCAAACCCCGAGCCCGAGAGCTTGCTCGCAGGCGAACTATTATTCTTCTGATCATACAGCAAATAAAGCATGAATTTATCTAACAGGTGAATGCTGAAATTCAGCAAGTAACAATACCGTCAACGCAAAGATGTCAACCACATAAGTTACATAAAAGTAAGAAAAGCTTCGCCCGTTTCAAGTTGCCTCTACGTACAGCCAAAGAGGTAGGCGACAAGGCTGCGGAAGGCGCTGTGCATGATAATCTTTGCAACGTTTTTTACATTTTTGGAGATTTAAACAAGGCCATACACCATCTTTATCTTGCAAGTCTTGGCAATGCTTATCATAGTGTTGGTAATTTCCAGAAAGCCTTGCATTACCACAGCCTACATCTCAAGATGGTCAAACGTCTAGGGGAAAAGGTTTCAGAAGGATACGCGTATGGAAGGATTAGTAATGACTTTCATTGACTTGGTTATTTTAAAAAAAGCCATAGATTTCTACAACCTACAGCTTAGTATTACTAACGAAGTTCATGACAAGGACATGAAAGGAATTGCTTACAACAATCTTGTCAATGCCTTTCACGGTCTGAGTGATTTCAAAACATCCATTCATTACCATAAGCAGCATCTTTGTATCTCCAAAGACACAGGAAACAAGGCTGCAGAGGGAGCTGCTTATAGCAACCTCGGCAGTGCTGTTCGTAGCCTCGGTGATTTAAAAAAAGCCATCGACTACCAAAACATGGCCCTCGGTATTGCCAAAGACGTAGGAGACAAAGCTTGCGAGGGTGCTGCATACGGTAATCTTGGAAATGCCTTTTTCAGTCTTGGCGATATTTATAAAGTCATAGACTGCTACAACGCTCATCTTAAGAGAGCCAAAAATTTGGGAGATAAAGCCGGGGAAGGGCGATCGTATGGTAATCTTGGCAATGCTTTTGATCATCTGGGTAATTTCAAAAAGGCCATAAACTACCACAATCTGCATCTTAGTAATGCCATACAAGTGGGTGATATTGCTGGAAAAGGAGATGCTTATGGTAACATTGCAATTGCTTTTAAAAGTCTCGGCAATTTCAAAGATGCCATTGACTGCCAACGTCTAAGTCTTAGTATTGCAATAGAAGTAGGAGACAAGGACGCGCCTGTGACAATCTCGGAATTTGTTTTCAAAGTCTACGGGATTTCAAAAAAGCCATGTACTACCACAATCTAAATCTTGATATTGTCAAAAAAGCGGGAAACAAGGCGGGGGAAGGAGTCGTTTATTGTAATAATCTTGGGATTGTTTTTCGCAATCTCGGAGATTTCAAAAAAGCCATAAAGTACCACAATCAAGCTCTCAATATTGCCAAAGAAGTTGGGGATAAAGCTTTGGAAGGAAAAGGATATGCTAATCTTGGTGCTGTGTATCAATCTCTCGGTGATATGGAAACAGCCAAAGACTTCTTCACCGAACAACTTAATGTTGCCAAAGAATTAGGAGACCTAGCTGCAGAAGGATGCGCATATTTGAACCCCGGTAATGTCTCTCAAATTCTCGGTGATTTCCAAACAGCGATAGACTACCACAGCCTACATCTTCATATTGCAAAAGAAGTGCAAAACATGGCTCATGAAGGTCGTGCCTATTATGCACTTGGGTACAGTTTTGAATCCATATGTCTTTTATCTCAAGCGTTAGAAAATTACAAATTAAGCGTGATCAAATTTAATGACGTGAGAAGTCGTCTTCATTTTAAAGATGAGTGGAAAATCGGCTTTCGAGAAACATGCCACATCTCCTACACTGGTTTATGGAGGATTCTTTTAAAACAAAATAAGATTAATGAAGCTCTGTTTGCTGCTGAAGAGGGTCGATCCCAAGCTCTAACTGATCTTATGCGATCTAAGTTTGGTGTTCCAACAAGACAGTACGAGCTACAAGAAAAAGAAGAAAACAATTTTGACATGCTAAGCCACATTCCACTCAACACTGTTTTTCAGGCAGTTGACAATGGCACGCTATGCATCTGGGTACTCTCTGAGTTGAATGGCGTTCATTTCAGACAAACGGAACTTGACGATCCCCTTGCATTGAATGATGTAAAAGAATTTTTCCAGTCGCTAATAGAGACTGCTTACAAAGAGATGGCTGTTCAAGTTGGCGTTAGGTGTGAGAATCGCTCCATGGATGCTTTAAGAGAAAGTAACTCCACTGATAACAGTTCTGTTGATAAAAGCACTGAGCGCTCAATGTCACATAACAGTTCTTTACACACATTATATGATGTGGTTATCAAGCCGATTGCAGACCTGTCTAAAGGTAAAGAACTGACTTATCATTGTCCCAGATGGTCCATTGTGGCTAGCTCCATATGCTGCCTTCTTCAATTCTGATGCTAAGTATCACTTTGTGAATCTCTCAGAATTCGAGTGATTCCATCGTTAACAAGTTTGAAATTGATTGCTGATTGCCCAGATGATTGTCACAGTAAGCGTGGGACACTGCTTGTAGGAGATCCGTGGGTAGCAGAAGTCACTAACAGCAGCGGAGAACAAATCCTAGAACAACTTCCATTTGCCAGAAAGGAAGTACAAATGATTGGCGAAATTCTCAAGGAAACACCTCTCGTCGGGAAAAAGGCCACAAAAGATGCTGTGTTAAAGCGACTTAGTTCGGTCAGTTCGGTGTCTTTAGTTCACATCGCAGCACATGGCTGTATGGAAACGGGTGAAATTGCTCTAACGCCAGACTCGAACAGAGCCTGTACGATCCCTAAAGAGGAGGATTATGTCTTAACAATGACAGATGTGTTGAGCGTTCAACTTCGAGCAAGACTTGTTGTGCTTAGCTGTTGTCACAGTGGTCGAGGGGAGATCAAAGCTGAAGGTGTTGTCGGTATTGCACGTGCTTTTATCGGTGCTGGTGCTCGTTCTGTTCTGGTGTCACTGTGGGCGATCGATGACGAAGCTACGATGGAGTTCATGAAAAGTTTCTATCGTAATCTTTCAGAAGGAAGAAGTGCTAGTGACTCTCTTAACAAAGTCATGAAATCCCTCAGAGAGTCTGTAAAGTACAGTGATGTGAAATACTGGGCACCTTTTGTACTTATTGGCGACGACGTTACTCTACAATTTAAAGAAACTATATAAGTTCTGTTAGTTCCATGTCGAAAAGAAGGTATGAAGTTCACAGGTGTTAATTCACGCACTGCGGAGTATTTTACTTGAGCAATGCGTTAACTGTTTCTTTATTTCGAGTACTGATGCCACAAAGGCTCAATTGTGCTAAAAACTACCGGGAAGCACCGAGAATAGCCAGGATGTTCCTGTCAAGGTCGGCTTGGAATTGGTAAATGTCTGTTTGTGGGTACGAGAAAGCAACGAAAAACTCCAATTTCCTGGTGATAACACAAACAACGGCTGCGAAGAAGAAGAAGAAGAAGAAGAAGAAGAAGAAGAAGAAGAAGAAGAAGAAGAAGAGATACCCTGGGGACGAGAATGCATAGGAGACTGGAAAAACTCGATCATATTCAAGGGGTATAGAATGGTAAATTCGAGACTTTACGAGACTGCGAGACCCTTGTTTAAAACTTCGAGACCGAGACACTTTAGCGTTTCTATCAAATTCGAGCCCGAGACTCCAATTGCTAGAAAATGTCGGGTCGATAATACTAAAACAGCTTAAAACGTGACTGAAATCTCTAACGGAAGCTGAGATTCACGAGAAAAATTACAAGACTCCAAGACCCAAATTATCAAAATTTGAGACTTCGAGACCTCGAAAATTATAGCGAGCCCAACATTCCGAGACTCCGATTTCAAATGGCGAGAATTCGAGACTCGGTGAATATTTTCCGAGACGCATCATTTCCGATAGACCATTCTATACTCCTTATTCAGGCAAAACTCCGTGTAGCAAGACGAGGACCGGACCATATTTACGGAAGGAGACTGCGTCAACATTTGGGACGTGGGACAGGTTTACAAAAAGGTTTCCCAGTTTTCCTGACATCTACTTTTCAGTGAAAAGAAAGCTAGTAAGATTTTCGTTAATGCATAACTTTTTTCAAGAATCTTAACATTTATTTCCCGGCATAGTAAATCGAACGTTCGGAAATCGAACTCAATCGAACTCAATCCGTGGATTGAGTTCGATTGAGTTCGGCAATCGAACGAAATCGAACACCGGACTTTCAGTGAGTTCGATTTCCGTACAAATCGAATTCAATCGAACAAATCGAACTCAAACGAACTCAATCCATCTGATTGTGTTCGACTGAGTTCGGAAAACCGCGGAACTCAATCGAACACAATTAAATGGATTGGGTTACTTTTACAATGACGTCAAAGCGGCATTCCTGGTAGCCTTTTACTACGCATTTGAAGCTTACAATCCACAGCGCATCTGAAGCCATTTCTGCGGAATTTCTTCGTTTACGAAAAACACGTGCGCTACACTCCGGGCTGAAGTAACTCGAGCTTCCAAGATCTGGTTATGGATTTTCAACGCTTGTTTTACACAAATCACGAGTTCGAAAATCGAACGTTCGATTATATTGGGTTCGATTGATTTTTTTTTCTTTTCGGTGAGTTCGATTTCGTTCGATTGCCGAACTCAATCGAACTCAATCCATGAATTGAGTTCGATTGAGTTCGATTGAAATTTAGTTCGATTGGGTTCGATTTACTATGCCGGGTTATTTTGACAAAAATATAAAATATCAGCAAGACCACAGCGACAAACCGTTGAGTGGTGCCGGATCTCCCAGTTGTAGACCTGGATCAGTACAATAATTACTTGTATAAAATCAGAAAACGGCAAACTGATCCTTACGGCAAGGCGATGAAGGAGTAAATAAAAGAATAAAACAAAATTTATATATATATATATTAAAACGAATCTGCCCAATATTTCGGTTTGAAAACAAACCTTCTTCAGGGGCTAACAGAAAAATGAAAAATGAAGTTAAAACTAAAAGTTCGTTACAAATAAGAGTTTGAAATTATGAAAATAAAAACAATAGATTATTATTGGTGCAGGAGACTAGGTGTCGTATGTCAATGAGTTTCGTCACGTCTATTTATTTTTTTATTTTCATAATTTCAAACTCTTATTTGTAACGAACTTTTAGTTTTAACTTCATTTTTCATTTTTCTGTTAGCCCCTGAAGAAGGTTTGTTTTCAAACCGAAATATTGGGCAGATTCGTTTTAATATATATATATATAAATTTTGTTTTATTCTTTTATTTACTCCTTCATCGCCTTGCCGTAAGGATCAGTTTGCCGTTTTCTGATTTTATTTTGACAAATCACGCCAGAAAATAAGAAAAAGATAACGATATCAACTCTATTATTAATTTAATTTGTGTCCATTCGTTAACAGGGATGAACATTGTACAGTCATCCATGCCATCGTGATAGACAGAGGAGCCCATTTACGCATGCAATTGTAGACTTTTAGTAAATAAAAATGCGTCTATTCAAAAATCGACAAAGACGTTCACTGTATATCATATTCACAAAAGAAGAGCGAAATTAGAATTGACTTTTTCAAGATGAATAGTTTATGACTGGGGACAAGGGGAATATAGATAGAATCCGTGCACTTCCAAAGCATAACGTTTGGTATGAAAACTGTCTGGTTAGTTCACTTGGTGTCATCCTTACTCCCTCCCTCCCTACCTCCCTACTCACCCATCCCCCACTGCCAAGGCATCGTGATAGACAGAGAAGGCCATTTACAAAATTGTTAACTTTTATTGATTAAAATTGCGTCTATTCAAAAATCCCCAGTAAGGAGGTATTGTACATGATATTCACAAAAGAAGCGAGCAAGGAAATGATATCATTCAAGAAGTTATCTATGAAGAAAGGATAGCATTGATTGATTTTACAAAATAAGAGAGAGAGATTTTCAACGCAAAATCAAAATGTAATCATAGCGTAATAAGATTAGAAGTGAGTGAAAACAAACGCTACCATGCGTAGACTGGCTAGTGTGTATGATTTGTGCTGTCGTATCAAAACGGAAAAAACACTTTCACTTATTTCACACCAAAAGACGTATTTAGCTAACCCTTTCGCTCCCAGGGTCGAATCTTTAATTTCGTTATGCGAATTTTGCGTCTTGGACAAATGGAAACCTAATGTGTGACCATTCCAATAAACACTCTTTAGCGGTCTTTTCGTTTGCCTTCACTGTTTCGTGTGCTCTTCAAATTGTGTCTAAATTTTGATTTTGTGGATAAAACCCTAATGTGTGACCATGTAGTGTTTATTATGCTTTACAAGGAGGGTATGTTGTGACCATTTAAATGAATGCTAAAAGGTTCTTTTGTGGAGCTGTTTCTTTTCTAATATGTTTTAAATTAAAAAAGATGCTGTTTCAGTTCAAAATTAACAACTCGGGATTTCTTTGGAGCAAAAGAAGTAAGTTAGATGTGGGAAATTTAGTCACGTGCCATGCGCTGACAAAAAAGGGATCCCTTTTACGAGCGACGGTCAAAGCAAACGTTTAACAGCCAAATTAAAACCACTTAAGCAAGTGGTATAAGCGTCTAGATGGTATTACTTGTAAGTGTTATTTTACTTATTTCATAAACTGTTTAGTGTTGAAACTCCTGCAATTTAATGATTAGTGTTCTGTGTTACAAAAGTAAGTAAAATGTTTAACCTGTAATGTTAGCTATTAAAGTGCCTAAAATAACTATTTAAGGGTTTATTGTTATGAGATACCCTCATCTAGACTCTCCTGTTTACCCCCATCTAGACCTCTCCTACAGGTTTAGCAAACCTGAATTTAAATATCAACTTAATTTGGCATACTCCTAGACATGGAATTAAATAAATTTAAAAACTCTCCTTTTAATTTTCCTTTTGATTAAAGAAACTTATTATTTTAAATAGGCGTAATTTAGGCAGGAATTTTCCTCCGTTTAATTGGGTTTTCTTCTATTCTGATTCATAAAAACGCCCAATTAAACATTTGGTTGCCTAATAGTCCGTATTTCACAATGAGATATCGCTTACCAGAGCTTATAACAGTGAAATACCTCTTCATTCAATAACTCATCTTATTTAATTGTTCAATGAGATTTTATTTTACCCTAATGTCTTTGGAGCCAATCCTCGACTCATGCGATGGAATCCTATAGTGTGAAATGGAAATTTAAATGTTGAAATATATAGATAGTGACATGCAATTACTGTGAATTCATTCAGGCTGATAATTTTTATGCTGTACAAGGTGGTTCTAACTTTTGAGTCTGTGGATGAAATCCTAAAGTGTGACCATTCAAATGAAAGCTATTGAGCAAAACTTTCCTGTGGTGCTGTTTATCCTGTTTATCATGCTGTACAAGGTGGTTCTAACTGTTGAGTCTGTGGTTGAAATCCTTAAGTGTGACCATTCAAATGACAGCTATTGAGCAGTACTTTCCTGCGGTGCTGTTTATTATGCTGTACAAGGTCAAGTAAACGTTAGAGTCTGCGGATAAATTCCTTAAGTGTGACCTTTGGAATTCGGCTCTGACTGAGAATTAATTTGCTGTAGTGCTCTTTATCATGCTGTACAAAGTGACGCTTACTTTGAAGTCTGTGAATGAAAATTTAATAACAATCTATTAATTAAAAGAAGCTTTATGCGTTGATATTTGTTTTTGGTCATTAGCAAACAAAAAAAATGTGACTTTTTTTTCCCTACTTTTGAGCTTTCAAACTCTCAGGAGTGAGATGTTTAACAATCGCAATGATAAAAAAGGCAAATGATTACTATGCACTAACACTATAAATCTAGATCTACGTCAGACGTGGTATCATCGTCATCGTCCCCGTATCCCGACACGCTGTCCTCGGGACCCGTCCCGTAAAATGTCAGTTTCCATTCTAAAAATACCCCTGAACTAATCCGCCCGGACTCGGGATTTAAACCGGGAACAAACTCCTCTTGGAAGCCATTATTTACTTGCACTCGCTGAGAGCCAGTCTCTTCAGTAGTAACCTGAACTCTTTGTCCCTGATAATCGGTATCCGTTCGTTTGTTCTCGGATAACTTCGTAGGGTCTTCGGGATCATTAGTGTAAATATAACGATCGTACCCATAAACTTTGTTACTTTCATCGTCACCAGTATCCTCGTCTTGAAGTGTCTTTTTAGACGCAGTTTCTATCTGATAGTTATTGTCTCGCGGTGTCACTTCCGGCGTTTCATACGAGGTAAAGAAGGCGCCAGGATCCTGACTCATCCCCACACTGTTTTGGAATTCCTCTGGAAGAAAGGCGTCGTACGTCCCTGGGTCATAGTCCCCCCAGTCGTCCGCCTCTGCGTTGCCTGGTACTTTGAGACAAGAATGAGGCCATATTAGGAGGAGTGGACAGGGACACCCAACGAGGAATCAGTTTAGGAAATCGAAGCTTAGAATGGCATTGTACTGTTTTTCCATATCATTATAGTGCCTTTAAAGCAAACTATATGAAAGCTGATACAATTTGACACTGTCGGTTTTCATAGCTGAATATTTCAGCGGCTGATAATTTTAGGAAAGGGAATCTTATCACTTGAATTTACTATACTAGCTGCTTTCTCATTTTCGAAAATAATTAACTACGAATTGATAGATACATTTTTTCCCTTGTTATTTACTAATCCTGGACAGGAACGGCACAACCCATCGGTCGACTTGTGCTGGGGTGTCTTCATCTAAATATCTCTTTACTGTGCAAATCAGAGAACCATAAAAATGTGTTTATTCTATAATCTTATACCCAACACATACGGGAAACCACAGAAAAACGGGTTATCTTAGCCTGCGAGGGAGTGGAAGATGTGAGACTCAACCCTCGTCGCCAAGCTCAGCTGCTTGGTCGCAGGCTAGGTTATCTTAACATGGGGATATAGAGCAGTTTTCAATTGAGTGTCGTAAAACCAAAACCAAAGAAATTACTCTGACCAATCACAGCAGTTGTGAACAATCCAATGAACCAATCAGAGCTCGAAGCAATTACATGTCGGCGGCGCCAAGCGCGGGAAAACGCGTGCGAGCAAGTCACGATTCGTTTTGGTTTTACTTCTGATTGGTCGAGAAAGTGGCGCGAGATTTTTTAGCCAATCACAAAGCGTAGCAATGCAAAACCAAAGCAATTGTGTAATTACTTTCGACACTCAATTGAAAACTGCTCTAATGCTTACGAATGTAACTTCGGCAAAAACAGACAAATGGTTTGACTTTTGGAAAACGATAATGTGGCACAATCTTGGTGTAGCATCCATATTATCGTATTCCAAGACTTCCGCCTTGTCCATTTTTGTTGTCCTCAAGGAACAAGGAAATATAAAAGCTTGGTTTGGAATTAAGAAAGAATAAATTTATATCGTGTAAATTTGTCTCACCGTTGTTTTTCTCTTCTTCTTCCTCGCTGTTTGTGTTATCCTCCGGAGCGTCAGGAATGTGAATCTTATGTTTCTTGACTCCCTCCGGGTAAGGCGCGTCCAACAATGGGCTTTTAGCACCATTCTTGCCACCTTTTTTGGCTTCTAATTCTTGAGTTTTTTTCTCATCATCAATAACCTTACGCCGATGAAGGAAAGGAAGTCAGTGACAAATAACACTGATTTAAAGGGACTGTGTCCCGGTTCATATAACGTGTTTTATTAAGTATAGCCTGCTTTAAGCTTTCTTTTTTTTCTTTTAATAGGAAAAAATCGCCAAAAAGGTGAATGCAAAGAAATACATAAATTAAAAAGACAAAATAAGAGCTAAAAGGAAAGAAAGGCAATCATGACAACAACGTCACGAAATTAAATTTAATTTAATGAACTGTAATTCGCTTCCATCGTTGTTATCCTGCACTTTTCTACCAACCTACTTGTTTCATTTTGCCATGTATAATTTTTAACCAATTTAGTTGTACAGTTGTTGGTATTTGTTAAAATATAACATAAAAATTAGGACAGCGAAACTTCAATATTACGGTGGGACACTGTGCCATTAAACAGGGTATAGAAGCAAAGATCGATACAACATACGGCCTAGAAATTTAAAGATTTACTATATTTTGGTTGGCCAAACCAGCCTTTTTCAGGTGCAATGAATGGCAAACCACAATTTTCTCCTTTGACAACAGAGGCAATTCAAATAATTTCATAAAGAGGACAGCAATGAAATAGAAAGCTTGAAACTAAAAAGAAAAGAAAATAAACGCACCGTTTAAAATGCAGTAGTTAAGCGCGAACAATGCGGCCCTGGGGATAAAGCGCGGTATGATCACATGAATTATATAAGAGGGGGTGTTTCCTGATATCACAGCCCTTGCGGGCAGGCGTTTTTCTTTCTCTTCTCCATACCCTCCCCACCCCCTCCCCACCTCCTCCCCACCCCTCCCCACCCCCTTTCACTCCTCTCAGTCCCCGACGTTGTGCAAAACCAAAATGGCGACCACTACTAAATTCAGCACTCGCACACCAAACAAAGCAAAACGCATGCGCTGCAGGCTGCCTTGTCCAAGGGCTTCTTCTCCCGCCCCGCCATTTTGAATTGAACAAAGCTAAGAAGGCCCTAAGGCCGAGGATATTGGCTGACCTCTTCTTCCAAGTCCTCCACGTCAGCTTCCTGTTTACTGGTGTCGTGTTGTAGATATCCATTCACATCCACCCCCTTGTTCAACGTAGCGATGTTATCAGTAACATTCATGACCCACACCCCTTTGGGATTCTCTCCCCAGTTATGCACGGTCATGAATGTCCAATCATGAAGCCCATTCTTTGAATCGTCATAACGCCGAGTAGAGAGCATCTCATTCCTAGTCCCACTTGGCGAGAACAAGTCGATGCTGACGTCGCCTCGACGCCGGTGCTGAAAGCTTACGGTTAGGGTCACGTGCTCTAGCTTGGTGATCTCCTTGTCCGTTCCATCGCATGCTATGGTATCGATGGTGATTGACAGGGTTCCGCCAGCAGGGATTTCCCTGAAAGTAAAAGTATTTTTAAGAGTCCATATCTCTATCCAGTGGAAAATCAGTCCTTTTCGACAATAAAATTAAAACAATTTCCTTTTAATTCCAAATGTAATAAATGTTGGGACCTTACTAGCAATTCCCAAACATAACAACAAACCATTTGAAAGTACTAGGAACAGCGATGCCCTGAATGTATGTTCTTTTTTTGTGTGTATTGACAGTTTTAGTAGTTGGGGCAAGATTATCTTGAAAACGTCAAAACTACAAATAAGCAAGAAGCAAAACCATCCAGCCAAACTAGCTGATCTTCTTCTTAACAAGAGTTCATGTAATTAACATTGCCTCACTAAGTAATGATGAGACGCGGTGGACAGTGGTTGCTGATGTTTATAATTACTCACTGTTGTGTTTGACTGGAAGGTCCGTGGCAAGTTCTTTGTGGAGCCACACTTTTCCAGGTTTTCGCTCTTTTCACCATCGCCGAGGCATCTAACCTTCCAAAGCCAAACTTGTGATTAAAATGGTAGCCTGCTCCGTTCTTCATCCAGCCTTCGTCAACTGGGCTTGTTACTTGTGCAGTTTCTACCACAAGATGTTGGAGATCTCTCCATGAAAGGTTTGGACTAAAAAATAAACAAAGAAAAACATTTAAAACATGCCTTTACTTACAGAGTCAAACCTCAAAACAACTTCGTCCCCAGGTCTTTCTCTGCGTTCAAAATAATGGCGCGAAAATACCTTCCTGGACACTACTATCAAAATACTCCAAGAATCGTTGAGTATTTTGTCACGTGACACGTGATAAAGTACTATCTTCGGAGGGTATTTGAAATGATTGGCAGCCAAGGAATTTTGTCTCGAATTTTGATGTTAACTTCTCTGAGGAGTAATCGATTGACCAGTCAGAAACACTATTCGTATTTTATTACTGAGGTACATCGCCAATTTATCATTTTGTCTTTTAGACCTCGGGTGCCATTTCTGCGAAGAACGCAAAAAGACCACCAAAGCCATTCACTTTCTCAGACTGCCTACAGCCTTTAACAGATCACCGAACCGGCAATGAATTAACGAACTCACTTTGCCTGTAGCACGAGAGCGAACATTCCTGCCGCTAGAGGCGCCGCAGATGATGTGCCTTTAAACTCTTCAGTGCACTTGTGATGTAGATCTGTGGTCACCTGAAACAACATAAACTTGCAGGTGATCTTACAGACCTTACAAATTCAATTTAAAATAAAACCAAGACTGTAGTTTCGGCTTTCTGAGTGAGATTGTGGGATTGTCAGAACTTTCATGCCATAACGCGGCCCTTGCGACCGGCTCAATTTTCAACACGGTAGTCCCGTGTTTCAAATTCTAGGCCACGAAACATTTTCCCACTAGTTTTTAAAATGTTTATGTTCAGTTTATAACGTTACTTCCTGTCGTTTATAGTGTCTTCAATTGGTACTTTTCGCAAAATACATTTCACACTTGAATAACGTGATTTGTTATTTATTATTTAAGTGAGTAATATGGTTCAAACGATTTTTCAGATTTTAAGCGTTTGTCAGGATACTAGGCAGGAAGGTTACGCAAAAGTTACCATTTTGTTTTCTTCCTTCTCCCTGTGTGATCCTCCATTGAATGTAACACCCAGAGTAGACGAGCACAGCTCGGTGTAGTAAGCAGATAATCCGTGATCACCTATGCATCCTACGGATATAGTGTATATACTTGTGGTGTAGCCGTCACAGTTACAGTCGTCATCTGTCAGACCTCCATTACCAGTCGCCCACACATAGATGTTACCTTTACCTCCGCGACCCTGCAGAAAAAAAATTGGTACGCAATATGTACATTTACCTCCACACCCTAAAGTCATTCAGAGGAAAGGATTCGTCGCTAAAGTCGAGACGAAAAGTGAAATGTTTCAAGCAACTTGTCTGGCGACGGTTCCAACAACAATTGCATTTGAAACTACGTTAAAACTCGTGTTGAACAAAATATCGAATATTAATTGTTTTTAATGTGTTACATGCCATGAAATGGATAAATCAGTTCGTGCGGGACAATTAAAGAGGCTTCATCAGTCCGAACTGTGAGTAAAAGGAGGAACAACGTTTTCCGTAATCATTTTACTGTTGTATGGTGTACAACTCGTTTCCTGGCGAGAACCGTTGAGCAAAATTTGCATAACACATGTCAATGCCATTTCACAATTGAAAGCACTTTATTCATGAAGGATCTAAATCGAAAAATTGCAAAGAAAAAAACATTTTCAATTTGTATTCTTTTGAAAAGCAAATGATGAGGTTTATAGTTCCACTAAAATTTCCAACTTTTAGTAAAATGAGGTGTTTAACTTACCTTGAGAGCTCCTTGCATTAGCGCTTCTTGAGCCAGTTTTCCCGGTTTCCCAAATGTTTTTCCGTCATCTTTGGGTCCCCAGCAGTTGCTGTAGATGTCGATGTACTCGGATTGAAAGCTCAGGGAACTGCCTTCCAACACATCGGTTGCCTGACCGTCTAACATTCTGACTCCTGGAGCAATCATAAAGAAAACGTTATTTTGTATTATGTTCTCGTTATTACTGCTCATTAAAAAACAAGGGTGTTCACTGTTTTTTAGGATTGGCCGATCGGACCGGGTAGATCGTAATGACATGTGGCATTTTAAAGGAATATTAGAAACAGTTCCTCAAAATGGCGAAGCATGATCAGTCCATACGTCAAAGAGTAAGCGTCTTAAGAAAAATTAATACCAGCAAAAAAATTATTAAATAATGATCGCGTGTTGAGCAATGGACTCGTACATCCATTGGATGCCTTTTGTTACGTTGTTGTTGTTGTTGTTACTTCTACAACTGCTGTTGTTGCTTTCTTAGTTGAAACTTGAATTCTAAGTTCCACCTCACACTACTTTGTTTTCAAACTTCTCCGTTTCCATTTGACAGAAAACGTAGCAAAATATTTTCTTCCATACAAGCCTTTTCGTATCGTTCTCGTCTGTCCACATCAATGTGTTTTTGTTCGAAAACGGATACTTTTATTTTATCGTCCACACTAAAACGGTCTAAACCGTTTCGTCGTTGTCAAAGATCTCACACGTCCAAACATGGCCCGCGTTTTCGAATGGCTTCGTTCTCATCTGTCTAAACAAAAGCGTTTTAAAAAATCTCCACTTTTGAATACATTTTCAAAAGTCCCTGTCTTTTTCGGTGTTTTCGAAAACGTAAAAAATATGTATGCTTTTTCGCTTGAAAATACAGTTATGATGTATATCCCTACCTCCAATATTGGCATCATAAGCCACGCCTACACCGCATACACTATTATTAGCGACCGCTGCTACTTCTCCAGCACAGCGCGTACCATGACTAGAAATTAAACAAAAAATCATCAAAAGACTGCAAAAAATTAGACGAAAATGGAATCTCGGCAAAAGTTACACCATTTTAAGTGCCTCTGGTAGAGACATTGGAGGTGGTTTCACTGGCAGCTTAGTTCAAATAGAGCTGTTTTCACTGGAGTGTCGTAAAACCAAAACCAAAGTAATCACTCTGACCAATCACAGCAGTCGTAAACAATCCAATGAACCAATCAGAACTCGAAGCAAATACATGTAGCCGGCGACAAGCGCGGAAAACGCGTGCGAGCAAGTCACGATTGGTGTTAGTTTTACTTCTGATTGCTTGATAAAGGCTCTATATTTTTTATGCCAACCACAACACGGAACAATGCAAAACCAAAGCAACTGGAAATTACTTTCGATACTCAATGATGATTTGAAAGTAATGACTTGATGCTTGCATGAGAACATGTGATACAAACCAGTTGTCAGGATCGCTGTCTCTTGGCTTAGGATCAGCATCCATGTCGTTAAAATCATAACTCGCCTTTTGATCCTAAAACAGAAAAAGTAGAAAAGAATACAAAAGAACCTTTCAATGCCAAAAGTTTGTATTCGAATAACATTGAACAGCACTTAATTTTAGCAGTTATTTGCTACGTTTATGACTACTCTTCCAAAGTCGAACAGTCCATCCGTTTTATGTCGGCAAATTGTGCAATACCAATCAAACTTTCAAGAAATAAACAGCTTAGCCGCGACACAAATAAAAACTTGCATAATCTGCACTTGAGCGTCGTAAAACCAAAACCAACCAGATTACTTTGACCAATCACAACGGACACAGGCAATGCAATGAATCAATCGGAACTCCAAACAAAGTCATGAAAAAAGAAAGCGAACAAGTTACAATTGGTTTTAGTTTTGAGCCAATCACAAAGCTTAGCACTTTTGACACTCAATTGAAACTAAAACCCGGCGCTATAACAGCGAACCATGCAATCATAAATCAGTTAATCAACTTGACTTACAAAGTTATCTCTGAGATCAGGATGCGTGTGATCCACTCCATCATCAAGAATACTAACAACTACTCCCCTTCCCGTGATGCCTTGTCGCCAAACAGGCATCACATCGAGGTCGACACCAGCTGGACCAGTGGACTGGCCTTGATTTAACTGAGAACAAGAAGGCAGCACACATTACTGAAAGGTTTGTTACTCGGTACTTTTATGTACGATAACGACACAGTGAGAACCAGTGACCCTTCAAAATATGCATTTACATGTATGTTATTTCGCTGGGAGACCCCGGCTATTTTAGGTCAAATTTTTAAGAACGTGCAATCAAAACTTACGGGGGGAAATCGTGTCAAAAGTATACTGAATTATTCGCAAAACTGAATGAAACCCACCGCAAAAATGTACTGCTCAATAACTTGGGTTTGGTGCATGATGATCGCGCTTTCATCCACCTTTCATCCATCAAACATTGTTACAACAACTTTTGGCCGAAAAATAAATAGCACCGTAGGCTAGAAAGCCTCCCGTGTGAACAGGTTTCTTTTGAGGGGTAATGGGTTAAAAGGAATCGGCGAGCATGGAGCGAGCGCGGCCTGGGGAGGAAAAAGGTCTCCTCCGCTCGCCATTCCTGTCACATGACCCAAATCCGGCTCTCTGATTGGCTACGGGCCATACCGCTGGGCTTTACTACTGGTCGGCACTGACGCAAAATGACTGAACCCAAATCTTCCTAAAAGGAGCCTGTTCACAGGCTAAGAAAGCCTTGGCCTAGATTCATCGTATTCATCAATGATTACACTTTATCGTTTCCCCCACAGTTGATTTTGACGGTTGACAGTGTACTTACGAGATACCACTGGTCTTTGAATTTCGGATCGAGAGGAATACCATCCTTTCTTGTTCTTTCTAAAACGTGCTGATGTTCAGCCCATACAACCTACAGGAAACAACAATGGCATCTCACATTTTATCACCGCAAAGGCGTAACCTGAGAGAGGGTTCGACTCGTTCTATTGTTTTGTTTCTATTGTTTCTCGACCCATTCTGGTACCTTTTCAGTTTCTTTTTTTAAATCTCCGATGATCGCTACCGTCATTTTTATATGGGAGTCCCCCCCCCCCCCCAGGGGAGATTTGCGTCAAGTATAAGTACAGTCAACTTTCTCTCTTTTAAGTGACCACTTCCCTTAAGCGACCATTTTGGAAAATAGCCGTTTTGTTTCTGAGTTAAATACTGTTTCAAATTGATTTTTCTCTTAAGCCACCACCTCCCTTAAGCGACTACTTTTTCCTGCACCAAGGGTGGTCGTTTAAGAGAGAGTTGACTGTATGTTTTTTTTTTAATTTGCTCTTTTTCTACTAAATTTATACATGTTATATGAAATAAATTAACCTCATAACTAAAGAAGTTGAAAACGGGAACTATCTTACTTCATCTTCGGATAACAGCAGCCTGGTCTTTTCATGTAGATGTCTCTTGTGCCGTAAGCCTTTGCCCTCGTGTTTAAAATGATAATAACCTTTAAGTGATCCAACCTGAAACAGAGTCACAGCAGCAATAAGAATTAGGTCACAAAGTCAACCTGTCACCCTTCTGCCTCATAACTTATCAGAATATTGCTTAAAGGGTCATTGCCCCGGCTGAAATGTCGTGTTTTCATGATTATGGCCAGGAGCTTGCTTTAAGGTGGCTCCATGTAGTTTTTTGGCGCGCTAGGCATGGGCATGAAAATGGCGCAAGCGCACGTTTGTTTATTTTGATGACGTCACGAAAATAAAGAGGGTTTTTACAGTAACTAAAACGTTTAGCTACGTGTATGTGTATATTATGCCTAGTATCGCGAAACAAAACTCTCGAAAGACAGCAATAAGATCGCGCATATTTTATTTGGAAGACTGGCCAATAACAATATGTAGCCACCTTAAGCTTGCTTAATTATCTTGAAATGGGAAGAGACAATCGCCAAAAGTGATGAATGCAAAGAAATATGAAATAAAAAGACAAAATAACGACTTAAAAACTCAAACTTTATTAACCACTTGTCAGTCACGAAAACAAAATTGATGAACTTTAATCCGTTTCCATCCTTGTAATCCTGCACTTTTTCTTCAAACTTCAGCTTCTGTTTTGCTCTGTAGAATCTTTTTATCCAATTTAGTTGTATATTTGGTGGTATTTGGCATTAAGTAAACATAATATTGTTTTTTCGACTGGACGACAGTGTTCCTTTAATACTGGTCATTTTAACGGAGTTGAGTCGGCTTAACTTTAACGTTTAACTTTTCTTTCTTTCTGGACTCATACAGTCCAGAGGGAATGGCACATACCTGTCCAATACTCTGACAAATTTATGCATAGCATTGTATTGTAATACATTGTGCTGTATTGTGTCGTTCTAGAATGTATTGTTAAACTATTGTTATGGTCATATAATACAGTACAATGCTCTGCATAAATTTGTCAGGGTATTGGACAACCCTCAGTGCTGTGAGACGGAGCCTACGGTTTATTCGTCCTTATCGGAGTAGACTAGAATGTCATACCATTTGCAGATGTCATTACAAAGGCTTCTACATCAACTCACCGCGAAACACTGTGAACTGAACCATATCAATGTCGTCTACAGTGCCTTCTCCGCTTTCAAAATGGCGGGCATAGAAACCGCTGGACAAGGCTGTCAAAATGGTTGTGACTAGAATGGATACTCCAAAATCAGGTTTGGACCAGCGGTTTCAGTGAAAACATTGGTTTGGTGGGGGCGGGGTCTCATAAACCTGAGTTTGAAGTATCCATTTAAGTCACAACCCTGCCAAAATACTCCAAAGATCCTGGAGCATTTTCTTCATTTCGTTTGAACAACGGTTTCACATTGTCAATCGCTGAAACGAAACTCTGAAAACGCCATTTCATTGTGTGTCACGCGATTAAATATTCTACGATTCTTGCAGTATTTTGGCGAGCAGCCCCGTACCTCGTGTGCACCCGTTTTATTTCATTCGTTCTCTATAACAACAGTCTTCATTGTTATCAGGGCTAGAGACATTGTTTAGTTCTTTTATCTTTTGTTTTCTCAACCAATAGTGTTGCCGCTTCAGTGAGGTACTGTTTGCCCCATTTTGGCAGGGTGGTGACTAGAATGGATACTCCAAAATTAGGTGGACACCTTATTGAGACTTATATAACGGAGTAACTGGTTAGCTTTCAGTTGAGGATAGGGGCAGCAGTTTATATAGTTAAATTTTAGGACTAAGCAACCCGAGAAGCTAGGTGGTATGGTGGTACGGTAGGCTATGTAAGCCTAAGCCTAGCTGAGGTCGCAGGTTCAATCCTGAGTGGGGATTTTAGATTTTCTTTTTTACACTTAAAAATTTATTTACTAGCCCAGGAGTTTCTACGCCCGGCCCTACAGGCCCTGGGGGCGGGATTGGAAGCATACCAATGGCACCAATCAGAGAGGAAGATCCAAATTGCTTAACATTATGTATAACGAATTTTGTAATAAAAATGTTTCATTGTTTGTCAATTCTTGTTAGCAGCTTTCTCACCTTACATCTCAGTGTGCATATAGAGCGTATGCACTCACGTGGCAAGCAGCTATGCAAATTTATTGGAACAAAAGAAAGTGTTAACATAAGAAAAGCGTTCAAATCCCACAGGATTGTTTTGGTACACCAACATGGCCGCCATTCTATTGTTTTGGTACACCAATATGGCCGCCGTGACGTCATGTGCATACGCTCTATCGAGTGGGTTTATTATTGAAGTTAATGTGTAAAGCCAAGAAATAAAGAACGATTGGGAACAAAAAGAAAGTGGTCGTTGGTCGTATTAACCTTTATCTCCCAAGAGTGACCAAAATCAAAATTCAAGAAAAATCCCAAATTTCATTTTGTAAAATACTGAAAAACAAATGCTACCATGCAAAAGTACTTCTGAAGAGGTTTCATTTGAATGGTCACACCATAGGATTTTGTCCACAGACTCAAAAGTTAGAACAAATTGTGCCATGCAAAAGTACTGCTGAAGAGGTTTCATTTGAATGGTCACACCATAGGATTTTGTCCACAGACTCAAAAGTTAGAACAAATGGTACCATGCAAAAGTACTGCCGAAGAGGTTTCATTTGAATGGTCACACCATAGGATTTTGTCCACAGACTCAAAAGTTAGAACAAATTGTGCCATGCAAAAGTACTGCTGAAGAGGTTTCATTTGAATGGTCACACCATATAGGATTTCGTCCACAGACTCAAAAGTTAGAACTACATTACAAGTCTCCAAAGTTGACCCTGGGATCAAAAGGGTTGATTTACATAAGGAAGTCAAAAGTAAAAAAAAGTGGTGTATTAAATAATAAGGTGGTCGTACAAACGGATAGGTCGCAAGGAGGTGTTACGCAGTATTTTTTTCATTATTTTACAAGAGGGAAATGTGTAAAATTTCAAGGTATTCTGTTTGCAGAATAACACCAATATGTCTCAATCAAGAACACCCTTAATTTATTTTCATAAAACACTTGAGGTGAAAAATTGCTAATATAAACAACAGTAATAAAACACAGGTCCTCGGTTTGTTGATTCCACTGATACTAACAAAAACAACTCAACATTGATTTGGCAGAAGGGTAATAGTTTGGTATTGAGTTTATATATGCCTTCAGGAACACTTGCTTATAAGGAAGATGTGTCTTATGATATCATTTAAAAAGCGTAGTATTGTTTTGTAAGTTTACATTGTACGTCAGGCTGGAAAAAGTGTGTTGGAATGATCTTCCGTTGTATAAGTCACTTTTGAGAACTAGCTCATCAGTTGAAAAATGGTAGAAGGGGCAAATTGCCAAACTCCTAACATCACTGGTGGTTAGAAATAACAACCAGTTATAACATTATTAGTAGCATGGCGCATTTTGCATAACGATATAAGAATAAACGAACCAAGAAACGATCCTTTAGCAAACTACTAACGTTATACAGCTACATCTCATTAAGATCCACAATTAAAGCTCCCTAGCAACAAAATAACTGAATGAATCGATGAAAAGATGCACTTTCGTGAACCATATAGACCACCAGGTGAAGTTATTGACGTTTAATCTCGAAGCCAGAACACCCGCAGAATAACATAAAGAATAAACTTCCCCTACCTGACCGTAGTTTACAAATCCATGTTTCTTAGCAATTCTATCCGCGGCTTTTATCTCCGCTGGATCGAGTTTGACAGCCCAGGAATTCGTAAACATGAGCTCGCCAGTTTCGCTTTTAAGCGCATCTTCGAACTTGTGGATCTGCTCCCACTCTCTCCGCGTAAGCTTCGGCGTCGACTCTAGCGTTCTCTTTCCACGTTTTCGCGACTTTTTAGCAGGTTTTCCAAGCAGAACGGCGATTTCCGACAGAAGAAAGAACAACGTGATGTAAGCCCGCCATCGCCCCGGTTTCATTTTTTACTTTTTTGCCGAAATAGTATAGAAATCGAGGCTTATTTTGTTGAATAAATTCATGAATTGGCCGGCATCTACTTAAGCAGTCTGATGCACCGAACAAGTCATGGTGGTTAACAGGTTGTGGGTTGTCTCGGTGCAAACGCTTCGCTGAACTTCGACTCGTTTAGTTACCCATGCATGGTAATAGTCGCAAGGTTTATCATGCTCGGAACAATTACCGGCTAAAAAAGCCTAGAAAATCCGCATGAAAATCGCGCACAGTAGAAAAAAACTGAACGTGATTAACCGAGTCTGAGAAAAATTAAAAGTACCTGATAACGATCGCCAAAGGGGCAAATTATACAGATAACATTTCTACACTTTCCATAGAAAAACATTGAAAACTGATCGATGGAAACCCTGTAATTTATAAAAAAAAAACACAAGCGATCTTCAAGTTATGTGACCATTAGATGAAAGACTTCAACAGTATCCTTGTTGAGATGCAGTTCACTGTACTCTACAAGGTGGTTTCGAGGTTAGTGTTGTGGTTTAAATCCCAAAGGACTGGATGATCATGATTCCAATAAAAGGTAGTTTTCAGTTCTTTGCTGTGGTTCTGTTTATTACGCTACAGAAGGTGTCTATAACTCTTGATTCTGTGAAGTCTTTTGGGTCTTGAAGTGCGATCTTCAAGTGAAAGCTAGGTACAGTCGAACCTCTTTAATGGGAACATCAAAGGGACACACGAAAGATTCCGTATTATAAAGGTGTCAGTATTATGGAGGTAGGTTTGCATGGATTTTGGTATCGGCTTCCCGGTCAAGTTAACTGTCTGTAATAGAGAGGTGTCCGTATTATGGAGGTGTCTGCGACTGTAGTACATTCCTGTGGTGATGTTTATGATGTGCAGGGTGGTTTTATCTTTTGAGTCTGTGGATGAAATCCTAACGTGTATGTAAGCTACTGAGCAGTACTTTTCTTAGGTACTGTTTCAGTTATGCTAGCTTATGCTGTACAAGGTGACCAGTCTAACTTTTGAGTCTAAATCTAAATCTAAATCGAATACTGTATTAAACTCCCGTATGGGATGAAATTCTAAAGTGTGACCTTTCAAATGAAAGCTATGAAGCAGTACTTTCCTGTGGTACTGTTTATTATTCTGCACAAGGGATTCTAACTTTTGAATCTGTGGATGAAATCCTAAAGAGTGACTATTCAAATGAAAGCTACTGAGCAGTACTTTGCTGTGGTACTGTTTATTATTCTGTAGAAGGGATTCTAACTTTTGAATCTGTGGATGAAATCCTAAAGAGTGACTATTCAAATGAAAGCTACTGAGCAGTACTTTGCTGTGGTACTGTTTATTACGCTGGCAAGGTGATTCTATAACTTTTGAGACTGTGAATGTATCTCAAAGTGCGATATGGGTCTACCTGTATATTATATTACGTAACATACGCCTATAAGTGCGCGTTCTTTTGGGACTATTCCGGAGTACTGGGACTTCACGAAATAATCGGTAATCGTGTTCTTTTGGGAACTATGCAGAACTGATTAATCTTTTGAATCCAAGTTTGCTTTTCATGGCGATGTCTTGCATTTCGGAAAACACTCAGAGGACAAATTCATCTTCTTCTTCTTCTTCTTCTTCTTCTTCTTCTTCTTCTTCTTCTTCTTCTTCTTCTTCTTCTTCTTCTTCTTCTTCATCATCATCATCATCATCATGGTCTTTCTTTGCGCGTTTTGTACAGTTAACTAACTTAATTCTCCCACCACCAGATCTAGATCTTACAGGCAGAGCTAAGTTCGTTTTATATTCAGCCGTGTTAATCTGCGCTTGTGCTGATTCCATAATTCCGAAAGTGGGACAGAAGCAATCATTGAGACTACTGAGGACGACTTTTCAAACCAAGTTTTTAGAGTACTCGCGTCTTCCTGTTACTCATCGGAAGAACTGCCTTGTTTCCAGGCGTCGCTCTATACAGGAGCTTGGGAACGAGGTATCCGATGGAGATGGGGACTGGTACAACACGTGTTCATCTAAAGCATGCGCGCGTGCACCACCTTTCACATGGAAATGAGTTTTTATTCAAATGCAAATAAAACTCATTTCCATATGAAAGGTTGTGCACCTAGCCTCGCTTTGACAACGAGGCATAACGTAACTCGGAAATGGCCTATTTGAAAAGCCATACACGCACCCAACCCTATTGGGTTAACACTCGTTTCCATCTCTCAAACTGACCTTGGACACCTTATGAGGTTTTACACAACGTAGTATATTTTATTGTTGTACCGTAGTATATACGTACACAAAAACAGAACCCCATTTATTGCGCAGAGAAGCCGGAGAACTGATCGAACAGAGCTCCGGTTAAGCAAAGAGTAGCGTTTTGGAGTTTAGCATTAATCTACAGTGTTTAGGGTTAAGCACTGATTTGAAAACGGTTAGCTTTCAGTTATTGATGATTGCTGCTCTATAAATAGGTTAAAAATTACATCTCCCGGCAGCTAATCCACGTTGGTATAGTGGATAAGGATATTAGTAATGAAGCGAGCGACTCCGGTTCGAGGCATACACTATACTGATCTTTTTTTCTAATTGTGAAATAGGTTTTACTTTATGTAACTTAAAGTGAAAAGGAAAGGTCAGTTTGAGATATGGAAACGAGTGTTTACCACCCTATTGAGCGATCATTCTGAAGGTCTCCACTATTGAAGAATTTAAGGTATTCGGGGTGTGCTCAGAAGAGACCGCCACATTGAAAACAACCAAAAACACATTCGTTTCAATAGAAACCTGAAAATAATGCTCAAGTTTTGTTAACAATTACTACTATTTTTGTGCTCTGGAATAATTAATTTCTTCGGCTGCGGATGACCCAGATGAAAATTTACTGCAACTCGAAAAATGAAGTAGCCTTTTTATTTATTTTTTGCAAATATCGCTTAAATCTGGGTATGTACTTGGTGCATCCCTTATTAGTTTTATTTCAGTAGAAAAAGAAGATAAAAACAGCAGAATAGGGAATCGAACCCGGGCCGTATGATCTCCTTCATGCACACTATCCACTACACCACCGGCCACCGAGGACTAGCTGCCGGAAACTGTAATTTTTAAGGGATGTAAGATAATATGCTGCTAGCCCAGACCATATATAAGAACTAACCCTTTCGATACACTGGAAATACTGGAATCAGTGCTTAAACCTAAATACTAAAATCAGTGCTTCAACCCTAGATACTGTAATCCGACCCTAAATTACACTGCAATATATCTAAATACATTACAATAAGAGATACATGAAGTACCATACATTATGATCAGGGATACACCAAGTACCTAGGTAAATCTGATTGGAGTTTGTTCTTTCTTCGAGGAATCACTTGATAATAGTTTCCTCTCATTTTTTTTTGTGTAGTACAAAAGTACTTAATCAAATCTTAAGGCATAGTTTTGACCACAAAGAGCAAAGTCTTCAAGTAAAAGATAAAACAAGACAACCCCATCTTAGAAACAAGCGTGTTTATTGTGACATCAAACGCTGACTGGCCTGGCGAAGATGTCATTCATATAGCGGAGACATAACTATACAGTGAAACCTGATTAATACACATACCGAATGAACAGACCCCGCGTGTCGGACTAATGAAGATATCTAATATACAGGTGATAGGATGAACTGTCCGTGAAGATGTGTTCACATTATAGAGCTGTCTGCAAGCTAAGATATCTGTCAAAAGGTTTCTGCGATGAAATCTAAGGGATATAACTGTGCTAGAGCGTGCTTTGCTTCGTTTGATTTTCCATGCATTTCTCCGCAAACTTTACAAATGTATAGAAATTTGGAAACGTCATTGCTTCATTCCCAGCACAGCAATATCCCTCAAATTTGATAAGTAAAATCTCCTCGCAGGTTTTTTCAATTTGTTGATTCCAAACTGATATGTCTGATGTCTAATTTTAACGGAAATATTTGGCATCGAATTTTCGCACGAATGCCGTATTTTCCACTGTTTGCCCCACTTTCAAAATGGTGGCCATGAACGACGAAGCTTTGCAAAAAAGGAACCCGACAAAGCGCAGCTTTGAACCCATCTGAGTGTGATGTTTTGGTCATCTGGCGAACGTGGACTGGGTACAACCCATAATGCAGTTAAGCTTTCCGTTTATGTTCCCGGATGTTACAGCTTTCAGGCCTGCGCAACCAAGGCGACCGTATTTCCTTGTTTAACATTTGGGCGCTGTATTCCCCTTAAAATGTTAATGAAACAGCTTATATCCTAAACATGCAAATGCACTTTGGAAAGAAGCCTACAATTAACGCAATTATCAAAGGAATGCTCGCCCTTTTCACTGCTAAGAGTTAGCAAAAAAATCGATCACAAATTACATTGCTAAATATAAAATAAACAAATTTAACCTCAGTAAAGTACAACGAAAAATCTTCCATTTGAATGAGTTTCATTCCTAGTCTTAAAAGTTACAATATAACAAAACTTTTAAGTTTTATAAGTTTAACTTAAAAGTTTTGACTAAAGCAGTGAAAAGGGCAATGGGGGAAATACGGTACAATATCATTCCCAAGCACGCGATATGAAAACATGGAAAAGGGCTACAAATTATACACATATTTTCCTCTATAAATTCATCAAATTCATGCTTCCAGTTGAGTGTTCAATTATCTATTTTACCTATGAAAGAAATTACTTGCGGAGTATACACAAATTTTGTTTTATATGGTGAGACTTTTCTTTGCCAAAGTGAAACGTTTTCATGAAGTAAGGCATCCGAAAACGTCTGAAGAAGTAATTAGATACTGTGAAGTTTGCGGTTGGCGAGATTCCTAAACGCTTTTAATGTTCTTGAACCTTTTAACCCCCAGAAAGAACCAAAATCAAAATTCACGAAAAATTCTAGATTTTATTTTGTAAAATGCTGAAAAAGCAAACAGTACCACTGAAAAATACTGCTGAAGAGCATTCATTTGAATGGTCACACCAAAATATTTCACTCACAAAAGTTAGCCGGAGCCATTATATACCACTAACGAGTCAAGATTAAGCTGTGGGGTTAAAGGGTGTGCCATTCTGAAAAAGTATTGTTGTTTTAGCCAATCAGGAGCAAAACTTAAACCACTTGTGACTAGGTTTCCACGCATTTTCCCGCGCTTAGCGCGGGTTGCATGTTTTTTGCTTCGCGTTCTGATTGGTTCATTCGCGGTGTCTGCATTGTGATTGGCTAGATGAGATCAGTTTGGTTTTGGTTTTATAGCAGTGACCATACGGGAGACAGTGGAGTGCCAGAAGGCCAAAACACGAAGTCTAATGCATGTTGAAATGGCGAAGCATTTGCCATATGAATCGGGATCTTTCAAGTGAAGACCCTTCGGACTATTTTGAGAATTTCAATTATAAAACCGGTAAATTGATAAAAATCTCTAGACTAAATGTTCTTAATTTGCAGTTCCATAAAATGTCAGCACCCATTTTAAAAGAACGCCCGAGCACCCGGACCCCAAACACGGGATCTCGGGATTTTCGTAGCCCGCGTTTACTTGAACACGTTGTGTAGCGGTCTCTTCCGCTGCTACTTGCACTTTTTTCTTTATGTTATTTGAGTCATTATCAACAACAACGCTTTTCTTGGCTACAAGTGGTGTCTTTTTTCTCACAGGTTTAGATTTCGTATTCTTAAGCACTGATTTCTTTAAGATCTCATCTTCGAAATCGACACTACTGCCATCGTTGAGATCCTCTTCGTCATCGGGTACTTCCTCGCGGGATATCCCGCCACTGCCCGATCCCTCGGGATATGAAATACTGTCATCTTCCATGTCGTCGATGTCGTCAAGGTCGTCGTTGTTGTCCCCACTAGCAGACCCATCGGCATTTAAGTTATCCCTCGGGTATCCCTCGGCACTCGCGGACATCTCCCCACTTCCCGAACCCTCGGGATAAGCGATTCGGCTTCTATCGTACACGTATTCTGTGGTGCTCGCTACGTCGCTTTCTGTGAGGTTGTAAAGATCATCGACCACGCTTTGCTCGCTCATTTCTGAGGTGTTTTGATGCCGGACGTGGTCTCGCCTGACGCCCGGTGGATAAGGGAAGTCTATATGGTCATTCTGTCGAAAAAGAAGGTTTAAAATTAAGTCTTTCATTCTAAATAGCGCCCAGACTACACTTAAAATTTCACCCACAAAGAGAGATGTGTAAGTAAGTTAGTGAAACAGCTCAAACAAAAACCGAAATTTTTAAATGACGGAGAAAAGACCAGAGTCTGGACGCAACATGTTAATAGTCTGCATGAAGACATCTTCTATTTTTTGTACTCTTCGTTTACAGTATAGAGCGTTTTTAATTGAGTATAGAATGTAATTTCACAATTGCTTTGGTTTT
Organism: Cladopsammia gracilis; assembly: GCA_022457155.1. Classification (NCBI taxonomy): domain Eukaryota; kingdom Metazoa; phylum Cnidaria; class Anthozoa; order Scleractinia; family Dendrophylliidae; genus Cladopsammia; species Cladopsammia gracilis. The sequence goes on along the minus strand of JAJGOT010000237.1, from coordinate 340,768 downwards.
ACATTGCTACGCTTTGTGATTGGCTAAAAAAATCTCGCGCCACTTTCTCAACCAATCAGAAGTAAAACCAAAACCAATCGTGACTTGCCCGCACGCGTTTTCCCGCGCTTGGCGCCGGCTACATTTATTCGCTTAGAGCTCTGATTGGTTCACTGGATTGTCTGCGTCTGTTTCAATTACTTTGGTTTTGGTTTTACCATACTCAATAAAAAACCGCTCTAATATGCTTACACGGCAAGTGAAAACAAGCCTTCACACGATACCTGTAACTTCAACTGCTGTACTCTGGTCTGTTGCTGTTTGGTTTGATCGTCGATCACTTGTTCCTCCAAGTCCTCCACATCAGTATCCTGTTTACTGGTGTCTATGTGTAGGGTCCCGTATCCATTCAGCACTCGGTCACCAATCTCGTTCAGCGGGTTGTCGATTATCTTCAGCTGCCAGAAACCGCGAGGATTCTCTCCTTGATAAACATAAAGTACTATTTTAGTTCTGTGATTTGACTCGGATTTCCCTGCCAGGGAAAATCTTTGAATAGGGTAAACGGGTTCAACCTTTTGAACCTTTGGAGGAAATCCCGCAGTTTCTGTTGCGATTACCGAATGAAGAAAAACAAAAGATTTAAAAGACACTAAACAATACCCACACCACAACACAAAAGCTAACCAACATCAAAAAATATCCCTAGCCAAAGACACTTAGTAGCAGTTTCAGTGGACTAGTATGCAGCTCTTAAAAAAGAGACTTCTATAACACACACATCACATGTCCCAAGGCGATTTTCATACACTTATCAGAATGAGATTGGACATCAGATTATGAAAGCGCCTCAGGCAGCTGTTATCGATCCATTGCTGATCTCATCTCTCCCACCCCACCCATGAACAATGTGTGGCACTGAGGGTGGTCACAGCCAGGGTTTTGTTACGTCATCAGTGGTTCTTTTACGTCCCCAACGGAGACGGAACCGCCATTTCTACGTAGCCATCCGAGCCACAAGATTAGACCATGCCAATGTGACTTTTAGCTAACCAACAATAGTTTCTGCATCACCGAGAAATACCCCGAAATTTGGCTACAGTGTGGGAATTCACGTAAAGGTTATTGAGCAGTATTTTCCTGTGGTGTTGTTTATTATCAGACTGTGCAAGGTGGTCTGCCTGTGGACATTGTAGTGTGACCATTCAAATGAAAGCTACTGAGCAGTACTCTCCTGTGGTGCTGTTTATTATGCTGTACAAGGTGGTTCTACCTTTTGAGTCTGTGGACGAAATCCTTAAGTGTGACCATTCAAATGAAAGCTATTGAGCAGTACTGTCCTGTAGTACTGTTTATTATGCTGCACAAGGTGGTTCTAGCATTTGAGTCTGGATGAAATCCTAAAGTGTGACCATTCAAATGAAAGCTATTGAACAATACTTTCCTGTGGTGTTGTGTATTAAGCGGTACAAAGCGGTCTACCTTTGGACTTTGTAGATGAAAGTCTCAAGTGTAACTATTTAAATTAAAAGCTACTAAGCAGTACTTTGCGGTGGATAAAATCGCAGTGTGACCATTCAAATGTTTTTACATGTAGCAAACGTTTAGCATGAAATAATCTCGATATACATCACTCACCCCACGTGTGCACAGTCATAAAGCCCCAGTTATCAAGCCCTTCCTTAGAGTCGTCATAGTGACGAGTGGAGAGCATCTCGTTCTTTGTTCCTGACGGTGACATCAATAAAATGCTGACGTCACCGCGCCGCCGGTGAATGAAGCTGATGGTCAGCACCACGTGTTCGAGTTTGTTAATCTCGGCCACAGTCCCCATGCAGGCTTTGGTGGGTATGGATAATTCTAGTGCGCCTCCCGAAGGAATATCTCTGAGGAAGATAAGTAACAGAAGGTAACAAGTTCGTACTGAAGAGGTGTTAAGGTGGGAGGTGTTGTAACTGAGCGGCTTACACGAGTAACCCCTACCATCAGACTTCTACAGATAGCTTCGTTTCTTTAGAAGTGCAAACCATTGCATGGCTGATGGCCAAGCCTCTTTAAAATGACTGTTACGGGGATTTTGGTAGTTTCTTAGTGTTGCGGATGGTGTGATCACCAAATGACGTAAAACAAAAGATTCAAAAGACACTGAACAATACCCACACCACAACACAAAAGCTAACCAACAATGGCTTCCGCAACACCAAGAAACACCCGGGATTTTACATTATTGTAATTTTATTTTTTGGTGCAGGGTGGGGTGGTTCAAATTACAAGTAAATACTCCTATTCAAACACGAAATACTCCTTTAAAACCAAACGAAATATAGTAAAGAATTAACAAATCTTAACATTTTTCAGCGATTTTCCCAAAACACAAGGAAAGAACTAGAAGTTGCAATCCATCTTGGTCATCCCCAGCCGAGGCAGTTTCTTGGTGTTGTGGATGTTGCGATCATCAAATGAGGAAAAACAAAAGATTTGAAAGACACTGAACAGTACCAGCACCACAACACAATAGCTAGTCTCCGCAACACCAAAACATATCCCTAGCCAAAGACACTTAGTAGCAGTTTCAGTGGATAAGTATAGCAGCTCTTAAAACAAAGAGACTATAACCCACATTATAATTCAACACATTGATACACTGCCCAAATATGGTAAAAAAGTTATCGATATGCGTTATGTCTACATGACATATAACCAGCGATGGCGGTAAATTTCGCATTTTGAAAGAAAGTGAAAATGATTGCTGCCTGCAATTTCGTGTTTTTTGGCGAAAAAGTGCGTGAACTATTAGTTTAAAAAGGGGAAAGAAAGAAAAAAGAGAAGAAAAGAAAAGAGAAAAATACTGTTCACATGATTGGACAAAAAAGGCGCGAAATTGTCGCGTTGTCGCAGTCGCAGTGTTGTTTCTTGGCGTAGCTGAATGAAAACTGGTTCAAAGTTTAACCGCTCGACAAGAAGTGAATGAAGGAGCACAATTTTCGTGAAATTCCTTTGGTTATCACCTCTGGAATATGATATAGACTTGATGTTTCTTCAGAAAAGCTTCTGATCTCGTCATTACGGCTGTGGGAGCTAAAAAACGAGCATTCCAAGTTTGTAAACAACATTGATCGACTCAGCTCGCACTTCGATGTTTGAAAATTTGGTGCTTATGGAAGGGACTAAAAAGCCAAATCAACTACAGGTACGATGTTTTAACCGTTTCTTGTATCCTTTAGCTGTGAATTTTTGTAAGCTTACTGTCCACGCTGCAGTTCTTTCCGACTTTTCGCCGCTATGTTTAGGTTCGTAGCCATGTGTTTGTTCAATTTGTTTTGATTCTGAATTGAACTTTTTAAGATACGAAACACTTGTAACTAAGACATTCTATGCCATTTTACTGTGTTTTAATTCTTGTAGTCACTACTCTGTCCCGTTTTTTGAGTAGACGAAAGCTCTTCGTAGAAACTGTCAACTGATTGTGTTCGCTAAATTAATTTTAGCTTGGCAAAAGTTTTGGCATTCATTGCTTGTTGTTTAAGAAATGGTGTGAGGTAAAATATTGTAGTTAGCCTTTTTACTTAATGACAGGTTGTATATCTCAATGATTTTTTCTCCAAACTGTGATTTGTTATCAATGTGTTGAATTATAAAACAGTTATAGTGTTCAAGCTTGCACAATATTGACAAAGGCGCCACTTTCATTCATGATGTGTGATGTTGCAAGTTTCGCGCGGTAAAACATCTGTAAGCTTTTTTTTTTTTTTTTAATAAAAGGCTTGTCGGCGATATTTATTTCTTCAAACTGTGCTTTGTTATCAATGTGTTGAATTATAAAACTATTATAGCGCTCAAGCTTGCGTGATATCGCCTAATTTTAGCCGACTCGGCCTGCGGCCTCGTCGGCTAAGTATTAGGCGATATCACGCGCGCTTTCGCGCTATAATAGTTAATTATCACATGTCCCAAGGCGCTTTACATACACTCATGCGAATGAGATCGGACATCAGCTTATGAAGGCGCCTCAGGCAGCCGTTATCGGTCCATTGTTGATCTCATCTCCCCCACCCCACCCATCAACAATGTATGGCACTAAGGGTGGTCGCAGCCAGGCTTTTGTTAAGCCATCAGTGGTTCTTTTACGTCCCCGACGTAGACGGGACCGCCATTTCTACGTAGTCATCCGAGCCACAAGATTAGACCATGCCAATGTGACTTTTAGCTCTTGAAAGCTGACGAACTAAAAGACATGACAAAAACATGGAGGCCCTCACCGTTCTTCTATACTTGCCGCTCCTGTACAGATTCTCTGCGGAAGAACAGGGGTCCATGATTTGGCCATTTCTACCATAGCATCAGCATCAAGGCGGCCGAAACCGAACTTGTGATTAAAATGAAAACCAGCCCCGTTTGTTCTCCAACCATCATCTACAGGACTCGTCAGCTTGGCTGTTCTGACAATGATATGCTGTACGTCTCGCCAAGTGATTTTGTTACTGAAAATAAGATACATTTTTTATGCAATGCTTCGCTTTGCTCTGCATGATATCTAAAAGAGGGGGGCGTAAGGGGGGTCCGAAAACCGCAAAACCGCGCAGAAAAACGTAAATAAACCGCAATACCGCATCCAAAATTTACCAAATTTATGAAAACCGCAAACCGCTGAGTCTTATAAACCGCAATATCGCGTGTCAAAATTTACCGCACCAAAAATAACGCAAAACCGCATCACCGCAAACCCTTACGCCCCCCCTCCAAAAACAAACAGACTAACGTTTTAACAACAGTGAGACGCAGCTTGATAATTTCATTTTTTTCTGTTTTTCAAACTTGTCAGCCAGTCAAGGGGTAAATGTTCGCGTTTTAAATTAGCTCAAAAGGTTAAAAACGTAAACATACGCGTTTAAAACACAAGCTGCACAAAGTTAAGACGTGACCTACAGGCGGTACAAACGCGATCCATACATAGAAAAAACGTGACCTACACACAGTCGAACTTCCCATTATGGACACTTCGATAATACGGACACCTCTCTAGTGTTGACAGTTCATGCAATAAAGTGGGGAACAATGCGGGAGCAATGCGGGGAGATGTTTCTTCTTCGGATTTCAGAACCGAAGAAGCGGAGATTTAAAGAATTTCCAAGTAGTTGAGGGACTTAAAGGTAAAACAAATTACATTTTTCGATGGGAATTTATGTTGATATCAATCTGTGATTGACTTTTTCTTTGTGTTCTCGTTAGTTTTGAAGAATTGTTTATAAAACGTGCTCAAATTCAGTCGTATTGATTTCTTCAATTTCATCGAAGACAGCTCGGCCTTGATGCGCTATAAACGGTACACGTTTTGCTTTTAAACATAAACTTAAGGAGATTTGAATAAAATTTTTCGAAAGAAGATTATGTTGTCCATTTTTATGTGTTTGTTCATTCATTACATAGGTTAAAAAGTGATTTTATGTAAACAAAACAAGACTTGGATTTTATAGTTCTAACTTCACTCGCGTCACCTTATGCAAATATGTTTGTGTATTTTGCAATTTTGATTTCCAAATCAGTTTCTCGGGCAATTTTTGATACGCAACAGGTGTATTTTAATTCAGAAATTAGTCATACTAGTTATTCTAGACCGAGAAAAAGTTGTTTTTGTGAACTTTTGTACGGTCTAAATGTACTGTACAGACGGTCGCGTAATACTGTTTTTGAGAATTGCTAAAATTGAAAAATAGTTCGGTCGTCCCATACGACCTTTCACCTTAGTTAAGCTTATCATCGGCTTTCTGTTCAGAGAACTACCCTGTTAGGCACAGCCTATCTATATATATTATGGACACCTCTGTAATGCGGAGAGTCCAAAATATGGACACCTCCATAATGTGTTCACCTATAACAGGAATTACTCCATAAAACTGACACCTCTATAATACGGACACCTCCACATTAAATACGGACACCTCCATAATATAGACATCTTTATAATGCGGACACTTAAAACTGTCCCTTCGGTGTCCGTGTTAACGACGTTCCATAAGTGGCTTAACCCGGCACAGGATTTCCCAGCTAGATTTTTAAAAGGCGATCCACACGCGATAAAAGACGTTGACTACACGCGGGAAGGAAGGCAGTCATGCTCTAGTGCTATAAATAGCTTCAACGAGGCGCCAAAGTCAGTAAGAGAATGTTACTTACTTAGCTTCTAACATAAGGGCGATCATTCCTGCTGCTAGCGGAGCGGCAGATGAGGTGCCCTTGAACTGCTCCGTACATTGATGATGAAGATCAGTGGTGATCTAAAACGAAAATAATAACACCTTACAGATAAGCCTGTTCCAGGCGTTCAGATATTGAGGAGCGAAGGATCGGTGACGCGCGAAGGAAAAATAGGGAGCTTAAGCAAAGACGACGGCAACGCCAAGGAAAACGCCACTTGAAGAAAGGATTCGCGCTATTTTAAACTACTTTGCAATTGTTCTATTTTTTTTAGTTAGTCTTATTGATTGTCCAGCAGCTGAATTTGTAAGGGACGGCTTTTAAGTTCAAATGGAGAAAGGAAAATCAACCGTCGTGTCTTCACGTTCTCCGCAAAACCTATAATTTGATCATTTGGCGTTGTTGTTTTGCAGGGGACGGCAAAGAAATGTACCAAAATGTAAAACGAATGTGCAAAGGCATTTTCTGTTCATTAAACCGTTCTTGCTGCCGTCGCCGTTGCTTAATGACCTTAAGTTGTGCTGATGAAGAGGAATACGTACGAAAGAGAGCGAGGCGTTACCTCTCCCCAGTCTCCCCTCGTTTTTCCCGCTCGTTCGCGCGCCAGGTTTTAGCTACTCTCCGCCCCTCTTAACAGGCTTCTTACAGACATACGGTCGCTTAATTAGGCGGCCCTATGCTCGGTGTCATGTGAAAGAACACCTAAACGCAAATGAGAAATTTCACTTTACGACCGCAAAAACAGACACTGACAAATAAGACAAAGATAGCCGTGTAAAGACTGTGAAATGCTGACGACAAGAAAATGAAAAACAAGCCTCGCTGTGTGTATCTGCTAGCAGGGTAAGTCATTTCGAACCAACTTAGAGCGCCCCGCAAACAATTTTACATCCCTTCCGTAGTTTCTTGGCCCCCTACTGAAGTAACTTTGCCCCCTACTGAAATTGCTTTGCCCCTACTGAAGTTACCTTGCCCCCTACTGAAGTTACTTTGCCCCCTGCTGAAGTTTCTTAGTCCCCTACTGAAGTTACTTTGCCCCCTACTGAAGTTACTTTGCCCCCTACTGAAGTTTCTTCGCCCCCTACTGAAGTTACTTTGCCCCCCCCCCCCCCCTGAAGTTTCTTAGTCCCCTACTGAAGTTACTTTGCCCCCTACTGAAGTTACTTCGCCCCCTACTGAAGTTACTTTGCCCCCCCCCCCCCCCACCACTGAAGTTTCTTAGACCCCTACTGAAGTTACTTTGCCCCCTACTGAAGTTTCTTCGCTCCGTAGTTCATACACGAGGTGAAGTAACTGCAAGAGGGAGCATGTAAAATACCATTTTGTTTTCTTCTTTTTCTCGATGAGCACCTCCATTGAAAGTCACTGCTAGAGTAGACGAGCACAGCTCAGTGTAGTAAGCAGACAGACCATGATCACCAATGCAACCAATAGATACTGTGTATATACTTGTGGTGTAGCCGTCACAGTTACAGTCGTCATCTGTCAGACCTCCATTACCAGTCGCCCACACATAGATGTTACCTTTACCTCCGCGACCCTGCAGAAAAAAAATGGGTACGCAAGTCTCAGTTGTGTGGTTTCTAATTAAGGCAGGATGTCAAGCAGGTCGAACGATAAAGAAAATAGGAAAATTTTGAATAATAAAATAGGGGGAAAATAGGAAGTTCTATGAAGCACAGCTCTTAATTATGCATAAGATAAATAAAGACAAATGTGATTTGAAATAGTGATACTTAAATTTTAATACCGGCGGGGCAGACGTATGTTTGTACTTATTGACTAAGTGGGAAGGCCGGATCGGAAAATATTTGGCTCTCGGTCATGACCGAGAGCCAAATATTTTCCCATCCGGCCCGACCTAACTTAGTCAATAAGCAATTTATATAAGACCAATTTGGAGAAAAAATGCTTAAAATTTTAACACGCGAGGCCGTACGCTTTTGTAGTAGGGCCATACAGCTTTTTCCGGCTCCGCTCGGGCAAATGCGTACGGCCCTCATACGGGACTTTCATCAATGGTTTTGTAACGAAAAGGCTCGCGGGGCAGTACAGGCCACATATGAAAAAGTGTTTTTTTGTTGCTTTCTACAGGTTGGCAGCTCAGCATTTTTACATTGCCCGAGAGGTTTGTCACTAGTGGGGTCTGGGACATTCTTCTCCAGAAAAGTTTAAAGTTTTAAACTTGCAGATACGCCTTTTCCCCTGTATTATGAAGCAGAACATGGCATATTTCATCTTACAAGGTTGTAATATACAACAGACATGTAATGAGTGTAATACATTCATATAAATCTTGTAGAGTTGACAGTCCAACGAAAACGAGTTACTAAACTCTCGATCTCTTTTGACCGAGAATCAACTTTGAATCTTTCGCGCATGAAATAATTTGCCATATTTACCATCTCTGCTCCCCGTTTCAGCGACTTGGCTGCCAAAGGACCGGGCTTGCCAAATGTTTTACCATCATCCTTTGGCCCCCAGCAGTTGCTAAATATGTCAATATATTGCAGCTGAAATCCCAGCGAGCTGGCCTCAAGTGCATCTGTGGCTTTGCCATCCAACATACGAACACCTGCAATGAATATGCAATGAATATACAATGAATATGCAATGAATATGCAATCAATCAATCAATAAATCTTTTATTTAACGTGGTCAGTACGCTTAGCTAAAGAGCTACTTTCCAGATATGCCACAAAAATAATAAAGATAAAAGATACAAAATAAAACTACATCAGCACAGCTGTTACCGACCGTCGGTCGCATCTATAATGAACAAGTGCCGCGAAGACGTGACCAAAGTGGGTATTAAACGTGGTGTGATTGATTAAAAAACTTTGAACTAAAAGAAGCCACCGTAACTTTAATGTTGGGACTTAAAGCATCTAGGATAGGTTTCTGGGAATGACTTCCATGTTCTTTGCAGGTTACGCTCTCAAGACTTATGCTTAAAGACTTTAGTTGTTGATTTATATATAATAGAGCAAGGTGAATGAGGTTTATGAACTAATAAGAAGCCCTTTGACTGTTAAGCCGAGCATTGAATTTTGTGGGATAAGTTATTGCTATATAAGTGTCTTGGGAGGAGGAAGGGGGGGGTGGGGGTGGGGAGAGTGCTCACATATAAATGTCACGATGATGCTTGTTGAAATTAAAAAAAAAAACTAAATGGGACCAGGGGTCAATTCAATAAAAATTTTACAAGTGTAATTTACAAGAGTAGCTATTGTTTTTAACCTCTGAAAAAATGGCTACACTTGTAAATTACAAGTGTAAAAGTTTTATTGAATTGACCCCAGAATCTTGTAATATGGGCATGGTCTCTCTGGATCAACAATTAATTTGAAAAAATTAGAAAGAGAAGTTTGTTTGTTTTTCTGGTGCAGGTGATAATTTTCCACTCAGTACAATTTAATTTGTTTGAACTTGTGGCCACAACTTAGAGAAAGTTGGGGTTTCATTTTACTCTGCTATAGAGCCCAGTATCAGGGACAAGGCTTTATAAAATTAAAAAAAAAACTGTTAAAAAAGGGCTGGTATTCTGTTTTGCTTAATCATACCATACCTCCAACATGTGCTGAATAGGCTACTCCTGTACCACAGATGCTGTTATTTGCTATAGCAGCGACTTCACCTGCACAGCGTGTTCCATGGCTATGGACCATTAAAAATATTGTTCAAATTCAGAAATAATTCTTGTAGTGTTCACAGCATTCTGTCTTATTCATTCATTTCATTTCATTTATTTGTTTACTCCAAACCTTTACAGATGTTAATAATTAAATTAAATCACATTATATTAGGAAGGAGAGGAGAGGGGCACGTCTAGATAAACTAATATTGTGCCCCCTAAAGTTATATAAGTATAAACAAAAAACTTGTAATTTTGTAGTAAAAAAGTAAAGGAAAACTTATAAAATAGCTTCCTTGGTAAATGTCAAAAGAGATGATCGATGTTTCATTAGTATTGAGCAAGGTACCAGGGTAGCAAGGTACCAGCATTCAGTCATGTACCAGTACCGTATTTCCTCGAATAATAGCCGGGGGCGATTATTTTTTTTTTCGCACCAAAAGGGGGCGATTATTCGAGGGAAGGCGATTATTCGAGGGAGGCGATTATTTCAAATATTGCTCCAAGGAATAAAGGAAAAAGTGAAATATATGAACATTACAATAGAAAAAAAACAGTAACAAAACCTGTGCTTTTGTAACTATTTAGTTGTAAACAATTAAATGAAAGCTTGTTTGTTATCCAAGGTGTCAATTTTTAACTTGACAGGGAGGGGATAAAAGAAAGAGAAGATGAGAGAGAGGTGGGGGGAGGGCGATTATTCGAGGAAGGGGATTATTTTTAATATTTCCGTCAAAGGGGGGCGATTATTCGAGGGAGGCGATTAATCGAGGGACGGCTATTATTCGAGGAAATATGGTACATGACTGAAATGATTCACAATGAAAAGGAGCATTCTGATTGGTTCCTGAACAGTCCAAATTTTTCCATATACAACGCTAAGATGGACTGGTCACAAACTAATTTCACAGGATTGTGTTATTAAAAAAATGTTTACAAGGGGACTGTCTGCCGGCCTACGATTTTGGCAAGACTTGTGTGAAATGGTGACTATAGTTAATCAAGTTGTTAATTACCAGTTATCAGGATCCACATCTCGAGGACTGGGGTCATCATCATTATCATTAAAATCATGACTAGCTTTTGGATCCTGTGGTTATAAATATACAATAGAAATAAAGAACACATAAAGTGAAAAATATTTTAGGTACAGTAGATGAGAAACCTCTCAAAATAATGCAGAGCATGGTTGAAAATTATGCAAACTGGTGATCTGGCTTTCAATTCCAATTTTTTCCAAATTTATTATTTTGGTATACAGACTACTTTCTATGTAAGAAACTTCCTTCCATATTTACATGTAGTGTTTGAGCACAGGGCTTAAATTCTGAAGCCAATGTGATGGGGAGAGAGATTTGTAACAAAACATTTCCAATACTACAATACATTTTTCAATTAAAAGAGTGCAAAGAGACGAAACAAGCAATAAGAAAGCAGGGCTGTCACTAAGATTTCAAGTTGCCAGGTATATGCAATTAGTAGGCTGTAAAGGCTGGTAATTCAACAGCAGGGAAGTTCTTTTGGTTTTATTTTTCTTTTGTTTCCTATGAAAGTAGCCGGGGTTCATGCTCATAGAAGCCGGGGGAAATCCCCGGCCCCCGGCCCTTAATGACAGTCCTGAGGAAAGGATGACAAACAGGGGTAAAAGGTATGGGAGGTGGGAAGTACAGAATCCCCCTGTCTTCCCTCCCCTCCTACCCCCTCACACACATATCTGCACATGTTTTGAAATTTGAGTAATCATATCAATAACAAAATTCTGGATTGTGATGGGTAATCAGCACGCCTATTTCTTACACAATTGGTACACGGTCACGAGGGTGTCCAATTACAGCTATCCAATTACAACTTTTTGTAATTTGATTGCTGTAATTGGACACCTAAGTTGCGAACATGTCAATTGCACTTAAATGGGTTCTTTTTTGCTGTTTACTTCCTACTTTCAAATTGATAGAAAATATCCTAGGAAAAAAAAAAGAAAAAAAAATAGATGTTTTGAGTGAGTGCAAAAATGTCCACATAGACTTTTAATCTCAAATTCTGCTATTGATGGGATTAATTAGTAATTGAATTTTGTGTCATATAATTCAAGGATAATTGTGCTTGGTATTTCAAAGCATCCTCAAGCTACACCCTAGGCCAATTTGAAATTACAATACTATGCTCGATTACTCCCTGAATTGTACTCTACTCAGCCCAATTACTATTACTAACTACGTGACGGATTGTCATTATCATATTTATGCTTGCAGAGAATCTTTTGCAAAAATATAACTTACATAATTTCCTGCTAAATCTGGATGGGTACGATCCACACCTGAAAAAAAAAAATGAAAAATGAAAACCAAGACATTGTCTACATACATACAATCATGTACCTATTTCAGTTGTAGAGCTATTTCAGTTGAGCTTTTTGAAAAACGCACAAGTGCAAATTGTCCCCATATTGAACGAGAAAACCATAAGATTACGTATTAATAATTAATATACATGAAAACAATTTGCATCCATTTTGTTTTGGAATTTTTTTTTTTTTTGCAAAAAAATTTTTCGGGGGAAATTTTTGGGCTTGTACTTCGTGGAAGACTTAATTATATGCACGCAAAAAGTCCCGGCACTTATTTAGGGTTAAAAACTCATTTTGAAATGGTTAGCTTTTATTTACTGTACGTTATGGATATCACTACCCAAAACAGTAAATAAAAGCTAACCATTTCAAAATGAGTTTTGTGCTTTTTTTAGCAAAAATATTTTTGCAATATTTTTGCATCAATTTTTTTTGATTTGTAATTGCACTGATGTTACTTTTTGCACTGGTGTTACACTTTTTGCACTGGTGTTACACTTTTTGCACCGGTGTTACACTTTGTGCACTGGTGTTACACTTGAACTGCACTGCTCTTAGCCAATCAGAATTGAGTAATTTTTTCATGTATATGATTACAATGGTAATGATAACCTACCATCATCTAATATGGAAACTACAATGCCTTTGCCAGAGATGCCTTTTCTCCAGACTGGCAGAACATTAATATCCACTCCAACAGGACCATGAGTCTGGCCTTCATTAAGCTGTAAAACAGGGGATAAATAATAAAAAGGTACAATGTATAAGATACAAAACAGAAGTTATCCTTCCCTGCCAGCAGCATTTTTTCACTTTTTTGTATTTTTATCGTTTATTTCACTCCTAAGAGACTGGCAGTTTTATTTAATTAACTTTCTCAGGAGTAAAATAAACAACCAGCATGAAAGACAGTGGTGAATAGATGAAACACGTCAAATAACAAAAACATGAAAAACCTCTGCTAGCAGGGTAAAGTTATCCTATCTAGTCTGGAGTAATACTTCTCACACACTTTGTATTTCACTGGATAATCTCCATTGGTGGAGCTGTATACACACATTATCACATTTAAACCTACTCCTAACTAACCACATAGAACATGGTTGGAATCTGTTCTGCAGATCATGGATTCAAAGCCCAGACTGCATGGTTGGAAATAAGCACTCGCCCGCTCACCATGCAATAGGACAATTGATCCTTTTGGCAAGTATAAATATTTTTATTGTACAACACTCGCCTAGTTTGGTGAGTGCATTTTTTTTTTTCAAAAGTAAACAAGTTGTGGTTACAATAAAAATTATCAGCAACCATAACTTGATTTTTTTTTACAAAATATATTTTGTACTGTCTGAAATGTTAGGAAAGCCTATTTACCTGGAATTTTCATGTAAATTCTTATTTCCCCTCAGAGGGATTTTTTTTCCTTTTTTTGGGCAAGGCAAAACTACCATAATCTGGGCTGATGTGTAATTTCTGAAAGTCACATGTCCTGTTGGTGTCAGTGCTATCAAATTTAGGCTTCCAACTCTGCACTGGGATCAGACATTTTTTGTGGATCAGGGTGACGTCAATATCCTTTCTAGGGCTGGTAAAATTGAAGAACAGCTCACCCACAAATCTGTCAGCCAACTGTCAGTTAACTGTCAGCCAACAGTTTGCCAACAGTTTATTGATGGTTGGCCATCAGTCTATCAGCAGGTTACTACCATAATAATAATACAAGTTGTAATAACAAACTGTCAGTTAACTGTCGGCCAACAGTTTGCCAACAGTTTATTGATGGTTGGCCGTCAGTCTATCAGCAGGTTACTAACATAATAATCATCAACTGTAATAACAAACTGTAGCGAATATTTAGACAGCAAGGGTAGCCACTTCAGATAGAAAACTGTTATCAATGTGGGCCCTGTAGATAAAAAATTAACTATACAAAGATGTGATCTATAACTGAACAGACACACAGCAAAATGGAATCTTTATGTCTTAAACATTCAACAACAAAAACAAATTACGGTAGACTTGCAGCATTCAGCTCTGATCATGGCTGTTTAAGGATTCTTTTCTAATTTTAGCATTTTCCACATCTAAACAAAAAATAATACTTTTCATTTGGGTTTTAATGCCTTCACTTGTCCTTTCTGGAAACTTGCCCAGATTTTCAAAACTGTCTGCTACATTGGATGAAACAGAGAGAAAACAAATTCTCCATGACATCAGCTGTGCATCTGTACTCTAAATGCTGGTTTTCACTGGTGAGTCAGAGTCGTAGTCGGAGTTGTAAAAGCGCTTCTGACCTAGTGAAAATTGAAAATCGGAGTCACAAGCTCGACAGAATCAGAGTCAGAAGAATCAGAACGGTCCCATTTTCTTCCGATTCTGCTGATGACTCCGTAATCTTCTTCCGATTCTGTCAGTTTGATTTTCACTAGATCGTAAACTCTACGCTTCTGATAACAACTCCGACTCCGACTCCGTTGTTAGTGAAAACCAGCCTTAATAGAGCATACAATGTAGGTAATGATGACTTATCATTCAAGGTGAAAACACACGAATAAAGCTCTCAGTTTAATACTTCAAACAAATTTTCTTACCAAATACCACATTTCTTTAAACTTTGGATCTGTTGGTATCCCGTCACGCTTGACTCTATGAAGGATTTTTTGTTGCTCTGCCCATTTTACCTGGTGGCATAATAACATTAATGGAAACAGTCATTCAGAGTAATATATTGCATCCCGATGGCAGATAATGATACACTGTACAGCACTTACAGTTAAAATGCACATTAACAACATTACTACATCACTTAAGGGAGATAAAGCCAATCCCCAGATTAAATAATGCCCAATGGCTGGTGCAACCACACAACCCATTTGTGAGTCCCCATGTAAAGGAACAGGCAACCATCACACTGACACATCAGTAGAAAGAAGAAAGAGAAGGTATCACAGGGAAAAAACTAATGCTGTCCGAGAACCTCAGGGAACAAATAAAGTTAATAAACAAATTAACATCACATTTAACAAAATAAAGTTAATGTATGTATGTATGTATGTAACAGTACTGGACAAGAATCATCATGTTGCTCAAAAACAGATGCCACAGGAATGAAGCTATTATTTGGGGGGACGCCTCGCATGGGAAAGTTTTTACTTTCTTTTTTTGTATCAATACCATGCTTCTGTATTCAAATTACTTGGAGGCCTAATAAAGTTATTTTAAAAAAGCTGAGAACTACTGCATGCGCCACCCGACCTACCACTGACCACTGGCACTGATTCACAGACCCTTAGCGCTCTTTCTTGTAACTTGTTTAATTGCATTTAAATGATTTAAACAAACCTCTTTTTCCAGCAGTAGTCTATCAGTTTTGTCTCTGTTGTGCTCCTTATTGAGTTCATCTACATCATCATGTCTAAAATGATAATGACCAGGTAGATCACCAATCTGAAAGAAAAAAAATAGCACAAACAACCTGTCAATTTACTCACCGAGGCTGGGAGATTTTTCATTATCAAAATGATTGGAGTGGTTCTTCAAAATCTTGAAGGGAATACTACTAACATTGTATTTAAATAGGTACTAGCAATTTGTTTTGTTTTATTTACCACCCTGAGAGCCAGAACAAAACAAAACAAAACAACTGGCATTTTTATAAATTTGTATTGGTGATCAAACCAGTTTTAACCCTTTCGCGCCCAAGAGTTAATAAAAATAATTTCAAGAGACATCCCAAATTTTATTTTTATTTTGTAAAATACTAAAAAAAAAACAGTACAATATCAAATTACAGATGCCATAAGGAGCTTTCATTTGAATGGACAAAATTTAGAACTTTATTTTAAGACTTGGAAGTTATAACCACTTAACCAGGGCTCGAAATTGTGACCAATACAGTCGCATTTGCGACTTAATATTTGTGTTTGCGACTAAAACTTCCGGAGGAGTCGCAAATTTGCGAGTAGTTTTCGCCTTGGCCAATAACGAAATAAAAAGGCTACTAGTCGCTACTTGCCACTATTTTTGCCGAAATAAATAAAGAAGTGAAAAAATATGTTGTTGTGTGCCTTGATTATCGTAGAAATTTGAAGATATAGGGTAAAATTGTACCTAATTTAGTTTTGCGACCAAAATTTGTGAACTTGCAACTTGATTTTCGTATTTAGTCGCAAAATGGCGACTGAACTTTTTTTTAATTTCGAGCCCTGTTAACAACTTAGGGCCTGGTCGCACTACAGTCAAAAACAAAAATTAGCTCATGCAAAAATCGAGGAAAACAAAAGAAACCACTCCAGTGGGACACGCTTTTTGTGGAATGTTTCTGTTTTAATGTCACTTTGCACGGGCTAATTTTTGTTTTTGACTATAGTGCAACCAGGCCCTTAGAACTGCAGTTGTAATTAATATTCTATCTCTGTGGTTTATACATGATTCCTGTATATAACCTAGAAAAATAACCATGTACACTGTTATTAAGGGTGGGTCATTATTTATCAGGTGGTAGAAGGTGCATGATCCTAAGGAGGGGTTATGAAATTTAAAGTGTTGCTGAAGGAGTGGTTATTCTCACTGACTAGTAGAATGGGAGGGGGTTATGGGGAAAATAGAGTCTTGAAACACCATTTATTTCCCCAGCTATAAAGTTCTTTTAACACCTTTCATCTGGACTACTCATATTTATTTGTTAAGAAATTATGCTGTTACAATCTGGACGTTTACAAACTAAACATTTGCATTTAGGTTATAAAAGGTTGCTGAGAAATTAAGTCTCCTTGGAAAGGGTTGCAAATCTTTCAAACACCTGAAAAAAGGGTTATGAAGAAAAATAATTCCTCAGGGGAGTGGTTATAAAGTTTACACCTGAAAATTCATCCACCCCATACCACCCTATAAATAATGACTTCTCCATAAAAGGTACTGCAATGGCTAAAGGATATTGTTTAGGACACCTTCTACCCCTTTTAGAAATAAGGAGAGAAAATTAGGAGAGAATCTGTTATTAAGTAATACAATGTTTTCCTGTGAAACTTAAAAACATTATACATAAGAAAAGTAACTAAATGTATTAACAACAATTCTAGCATCTAGCTGTTTTCTACAGGAAGGTATGTAATGTTTCCTTTCAAATAATTCATACTGTGGTATCTCAGAGCATCAGCCTTGATTCAGTTTGCAGTAAACATAACAAGTATTTTGTTTCAGTTAATATTTCCAAGTATAAACAACTAACAAATCCGTTTTTGTTAAAAAAAATTCCACTAAATTAACATTTTTCTCTATAAAATCTGTAAGTCTACAAGCAGACAACTCTTGAAAATATGTAAATTTGTCTTTTAGACATCCACTAATTCCCAGAGTCGGGGTAATTTTAAAGTAAACATATGCATAAAAGGCGAGAGATTTAACTCAAGCATGTCAGCCACCATGGCTTGTTTGGATAATTTATAGTTTTAACTACCCTCCAACCACAACCATCCAGGCAATAATTATTATTGCCAATATTGAAACTCTATTTTTTCTTGAAAGCGCTGTATTTTTTAGCACTAACCTGGCCTATAATGGAAAAACCGTGTCTTTTAGCGATATTCGCGACCACGTGCTCTTCGGCTGGATCGATTTCCACTGCCCATGTATTCGTGAAGTACCCCTCTTTGTCGGCGAGTTCTCTCTTCCAATCTCTCGTGTTGTTCCAATTGGCATTGAATTGCGGTCTACCGCTTGATTTACTCCAGAACACACTCGAAATCGCCGCAATCACCAGGCAAGCTCTTGTCAAGAGACAAGGCCCATTTCCCATATTTTCGTTCCGATAATCGACGATCGCTTTCGTGGAGGCATTCGAAGAGGAAACAGCCCATGGATGACAAAGCAATTAAATCATTTATGTTGACAAACGTGGACAGGTACACTCGGGTGCATTTCTCGCGCTGGCTGGTGGCTTCATTCAGTTTCACTCTTTGCTCTCGTCCCCATTTCACGGTCTTTTGTCGGCGTTTTAAATGACAACAAGCGCGATGAACAGATACAAGAGAGGGCACAGTTTTGATTCTCACTTTCATTTCAAATGCCTAAGACTTTTGGACGAAAACAATTCTGTGTGCGACCTGTTCGAAATAAACTGAAATAAAGCGGGAGACACATGACCTTTGCGACCCGTAAACCCGTAGATTTCGTTGTCAAATATAAGCGCCCGAACATAATAATCTTATTCTTTTGCTCGTTTGAACAAATTTCCATGTAGGGTTTTAAAACTGCGAAAAAAAAAATCGGGGTGAAATGAAACCCAAAAGATTCAAAATCGTCCGCCATTTTGATGAGAGTATTGCGCATGACTATTTGACGAAAGCCGCTAATGACATGCTCATAACATTTGAAAATGTGACGTCACCAAAACATTATGGCGACAAAATCGCACCGAAAACTTTCTTGATAAGGAATTCTAGAACGACATATTTTAGGCTAAAAACCTATAAGAGAGAACGATGTTCAGTTGGTGGTCCTCTTTAGCACCTGAACAAGGTCAAGTCGGGGAAAATCCCGGGGAAAAGCCAGCGGAAGGAGGAAATAAAACCGAAGGAGATGTTAAAACAAGTGACGATGGAAAGACGGCCGAAAATGAGAAGGAAAGCAACAAAGCGTCGGGGGACAGCAAGATATCCGAGCTGGACTATGCGAAAGACATGGCTAAGAATGTAGGAAGTAAGTGATTTAGCAGTTTCTGTGCTATGCTTTATGCCCAGGCTTTCATATGATATTCACAGGTACAAGTATAAAGTTATCACCTTGTCGACGTCAGTAAGCTTAACAAATATTCAAATCATGTGCTGGCCGTAGTTTTAAAGAGTTTTTGTAATTCAGCCATCTAGCTTTGGAACCAAGGTTTACAATGTTGGAAGGCTGAATTCGCTGATCTGATTTCTGTATAATATTTAAGACTGTACATGTTGTATATTGTCACGCTAAATGATCCAATTATAATGCATAAACAACATGTTTTGATATCTTGTAAAAGCTAGTTGTTTTGCATATTTATAGTATACGAGTCAAGGACTTTGAATATATAATGAATAGTCATCTGTAATGAATATTCATCTTGACAGACGTTTTTAAGCCCCACATCCCAGGCCCGGTCAAGGACTGGCCTTTCCTTCTTACCCCTGAAGAATTCCATTGAAAAGACTTCTATAATAGAATTTCTGGCGTTTGAGTGGCTACGAATTAGCCAGAAATGTAATATTTCTGCGGCACGAGAGCAACAGGGCCTGGGTCCTGTTAGATGATGGTGCATCATGGGTAGTACTGTGGGATATATAAGCTTTGTATAGCACGTGGTGAATCATTCTAGGCCGACACCGCTTCTCACTCACTTTATCAATTATTTTGTTATTAAATGAAAGAAAGAATACGAACTGCAACTTAGCGCATTAATTTAGAGCCTCGTAGGATGGGCCGTTTGGAGCTTGGGCCTTGATTCATACTCAGATTTCCTGTCATTTTTTCCCCAAGGGGTTTTTTAAGGCAGGTTTTTTCTGGCCTCCGTCTAACCACACTGGTTTTGTGCGTGGTTGCTCAGCTCCGTTAGGTGTTTTACTATGATGGCAATTATTGGATAATGTAGTTATAGATATTGTATACTGCATATTGTGTACTAAGGCTCAGTGTAGCACTATTTGCTGTAATATATAGTCCCGGCGCTCGGCCGAAACCTGCAAAATAAACCTATTAGTATATAATTACAGTCTGTTGTGTAGTGAAGCAGAAATTTTAGAAGTGGGTTCACTCCTCATGAAAAATGTGTTGGTATACGTATATCCTGAAGAATTTCTTACCCCTCAAGAAGTCCTTAAAATCTGTCCACCTCTAAAGAATTCCATTAACAATTAATATGGGTTTTACCCCATTTTTGGATTGTTTCCCCTAAAGAATTCTACCATTTTTCACCTTTACCCCTGAAAAATTCCACTGTCCTCAACTGGGGTGTGTGTCTTTTTAACCCTTTCATTCCAAGAGTCAATTCTCTATTTTTGAAATTGCCCATAATACACTTTCTCCCCCCACTCCCCCTCAAATTTTGCATAAACTGTTGTTTTTAAATGCTCTTGGGAGGACTGCATATTCGCAAGAGCATTTCAAAACAGTAGTTTATGCAAAATTTAGGTGGCAAACAAAGTGTATTATGGGCAATTAGAAAATAGAGAATTATAGAGCTGTAGGTAATTCATTGGTAACCAGAGGATCGTAATATTGATTTGAAGCTAAAATGGGTGCCAACATTGTCTTGAATTTCACTTAATTGCTTATTTAATAAGAAAAATTGTAACATGACTTTTGACAGCATTTTGTACAGTCAAATTCATGCACATGTACTCTAAAGTAAGGTTGGTACATACTGGGGTTCTGGTCACCATGACTAGTCGGCTTTGTGTGAACTACTACAGAGAGTTCCAAAATTTACAGCTACCCAAAAGTAACATTAACTAGGTTGATTTTTTTCCCCAGATTCAATAACATAATCTCAGACAAAGGAAAGTAAAAACTAACTCAGTTTGAAATAATTTTAACCTAAAATAATTTTAACCTACAACACCTCCAAAACAATGTAAACACAATTGATTCGATCTGGAACAAGCATTTAATTCATGGAAGCTCTCTATACAGTGACTTAAACAGGAACCTTAATATTCAGAAGTGTTACATACATACATATACTTTATTTCAACTCGAAAATTTAGAGTAACAAATATATGCTAATGTATTCGAGCACAATAAAAATACAATAAAATGCTACAATATACTAGACCATATACATAATAAAACTACAAATTCTACAAATTGACTTCCTTGATTTGAATGGGAACTTTTTATTTGAACCAACAGGAATTTTTATCGCACAAAGCTAAATGTCCAGCATTTTTAAAAGAAAGTGTTCATTGTTCTGTTACTAGGTTACATTAACACTGTGCTTATTATGTACATTGTATTTTCAGGTTTCCTTTTCAACTTTGCAAGTGTTGCAACAAACACTGCTTCTAAAGTGAAAGACTCAGTGAAGGAAACAGTTGAAAAGCAGGTTTGTGATAGTTATTTCCTTGATTTGATTTGTTGAGATATTTAACCACAGTACAGTCTGCAGCAATGTCAAAAGTCCTTTTTTGGAATTTAACCCTTTAACTCTCAAGAGTGCCAAAGTTAAAAGTTCGTATAAAATCCTAAATTTCATTTTGTAAAATATTGAAAAACAACTTGTACCATGCAAATGTTGTGGCAAAGAGGTTTCATTTGAATGGTCGATCACACCAGGGAATTTGTTGACAGACTCAAAAGTTAGAACAACACTACATGTTAGTGAAAGGGTTAAACTCAACACTTCCTATAAAATCTCAGAGTTGTAACAGTGACAACCGGCATTTTTGTATAAGAAGAGTCACATCACACATGTATTCTATAGTTATCATAATATATGCTACTTTTTCAACTTCAGGCAATTATTGAAGATTTTAACAAGAAGCAAGAAGAATTTCTCAGAGAAAAGCATAAAAGAAAAGGTAAGGAGTGTACATTTAGTAAATTCTTGTTTCTATGATGTATATTCCCCTTTAGTCTAAGTTTATTCTTGTGTTCTAGTATCAAAAATTAATCAAAGTTTTTGCTTGCTTTATATAAATGTGACTTAATTAAAACATGTTTCTTAGAAATCATGTTATTACAGCTTTGATATTGATACATGTATTTACATGAATATTCTAAGTAATGTGAAATTTCATACTGGTGTTATATCAAATTGATAATAATTTGGACATTGCTTAATTTCAGCTCATACATGTGCAAACAGTGACCCCACCCTAGTCCCCTTATCCCCTCCCCTCCTTTCCCCTCCCCCCTTCACCCCCCCCCCCCCCCCCCCCCACAGTGACACACATGTACCACTGCCACCACCACTACCTCCACCATCATACAGCTAGCTGATAAAAACAATAATATTATTGACTTGAAACATTTTTTGTTCTTTCTCAGAGGCTGCCGTTCCACCATGGGTAGGATACAATGAAGAAGAAACAATGAAAAATCAAATATTGGCGCTTTCAACAGATGAGAGAAACTTCTTGCGAGATCCTCCAGCTGGCGTTCCATTCCACTTTGAAAGTGATTCTATGTACCCTGTTGCCTTGGCAACCCTTCAGGAAGACAAGAACCTTAGTAAAATGAGATTCCAACTTGTTCCTAAGAAGTAAGCTACATAGCGATAAAACTGAAACTTATGTGTGAAATTGCAAATTACTATAATTATATTTGTTAAGAAAAAGTTCTTGTGCAGAGGTTTTTTTGGTCACCTAGTGTTAAATTATAATTAACTTCACTGACAGGCAAGTGAATTAAGTTTTTCATCAGCTACCGTCCATGGTGAAGAATTAGTAGAAATAAACAAAACCCTGGTTCAAGACCAATGTGGTTTTGGGGTCACTGTGTACATGTACATATATTGTGGTTTAAATTTTTTGTTCAAACCAGTTTAATTTGTATTTTTTTTTTTGCCTCAGATTTTGGTAAATAATCTGGAACAAAGGAAAATAAAAATTAGACAAGTTTCAATTGAATATTTTAATTCAAACCAAACCAAAATTTAAACTGTGCAACATGTACGCAGTCATTGGATGATTGATATGCACACAACATGAACCAAAAATGTAGTAGTATGGTGTACATGTTACAAGTGGTTCAAACTTTTCTATGGTTTGAAAATTTTCAAACTAGTTTAGGTTGCATTCAATTGAACCTTTACAGGAATAAGAAATATATTCTGGATTATTCCACAATAGCCATTCTGTCCGTAGGTTGATAAAATGATTATTACGTTTCTGGAATAATGCCCGCGATATAACACGCAGACAGCGGTTTTCCGTAGGAAAATACAAATTTTCATAACGTTGTAACCAGAACAACATGGTGGCAACATTGCACCTCGTTGTTGCTGGTATTGTGGTATTTGTTGAAGAATTTTTGAAGAAGAAACTGTGCAAGAGGAGGAAGATGTCAGAAGAGTTTCTGCCCCTGTTTAATGCCAATACCCTGTTATCAGAGCGACGAAAAGACGTTTGCATCAAAGGTTATGCGGAAACAGTAGTGCCAATGAAATTATAATTTGTCAGAGTTTCGCAGCCATTTTCGCCTTTTGGCAGACACATGGTTGCTGGCAGTAGCCATTTTGTTTGTTGTTTTGAAAAAGGCCATAAGGCAAGGACGAAGAGACGTCATTATTCTGGATTATATTCCAGGCCTTCTGCTTCCTAGTGCAGAATGCTTGGAATACATTCCACTTATTCTGTAATCGGAATAGCGACTCAAATGAATGGGCATTCGGGGTTATTCCAATTATTCCGGAATAAGGTCAATCAAATGCACCCTTTTAAAATTTTTATTGTCCTTTGTCTCAGATTTATTATCATGATCTAAGACAAAGAAACACAAAAGTCAAACTGGTTTGAAAATTTTGAAACCAAGGAAAAATTTAAACCACAGCATACATGCATGGCAAGTGAACTGAACAGTCAAGAATCAATTTTCTTTTTCTCAACTAGAATTAAGGAGGACAGGTTTTGGAGGAATTACTTTTACCGAGTATCGCTTATAAAGCAGTCAACACAGCTCACATCAATGGCTGCTACAGGTAAATTTCAATCCTTATAAAATAATGTAAAATTGTTATTATTATTATTTATAAATATTTACAATGTATATAAATATATATTAATTTTTTCAACAAATAATGACCTTAGATAAAATTTTCTAGACTTTTGCAGAATTTCACAACATGAGTGATTATTTCATCTTTAAAAATGTTTTTAATAGAGTGTTTTCACATGACATCATAAAAATTATAAAATCTAAAGTATACATCCTACAAAGCTGTATCTAACATGGTATGTGGATACCAGTGTTATAATCTTTCACAAAAAGTTTCAGCTTTTAACGATGTTTCATTTTCGATTTATAAAGGTTGTAAATGTGTCACGCAATTCGTCACGCTATTTCAGATAAGCCGTGAAAATAAACAAAATTGAACTGGTTGAAAGTTATTAATGAATTATAGATGCTTATAAGCTGATTCCATGCCTCTTATTAATAGTGAATACAATATTTTGTGATGAGAGTTTTGGTGTTATTAAGACTTTAAAGTCTTTAAATTTTTGGTCGCCATGTTTGGGACACCAAGATGGCCGCTCCATACATTTCTTACTAAAAATGCCTATACTCATTCGCCTATAACTCTTGAATGAAATGCTCTTGCGCTTCAACATTTGGCCCAGATGTGTAGTTGTAAACTCTCTACAATTCCATAAACATTTTAGAATCGAAAACTGCTTCTGAATTTTGATATGACGTCAGTGAAAACACTCTGTAGAATGATATCATTTTCAAATAGTAGAATTGTTTTTGAAAAAGTTACCTGCCATCTTACTTAAAGTGATCTACTGGTGATCTTATGACAGGTGGAAGTGGTTCTAATGGCAGTGATGGACAGTCGTCAGCATCGGAAACAAAGACAGATGCTGGTTGGTCATGTACAATTATATTTATTTTTAACTACCCAATATTGTGGTATAATCTTATTATTGCTTTTAGAAATACGTGTACTGACAGTAATGTATGTCATGTGTTTAATATGTAGTTCAATAATTATAAACTTAAACCCAAGCAGTGTACTAGTTACTACATATTGAAATGGATATCTTACAGGTCAAATTTAATTTCAGGTTAGATTTATTTCAACCTAGGTCATTTTTTTTACGCCTTGAACAATCACCCAAACTCTACCAATTATTATCCAAACATACATGTATATAAATTCCCCCTCTTTCCAGCCTATGTTGGGTTTCTTATCGCAGAAATGATGACTTTTAAAACAGTGTATATTTTTTCTATAATTGAATTTACAGAGGGGGTACATTACCACTTTTAAATACATTTGAAGTGGTTGTACTTGTTGGCAAGTATCTATTACTTTTGTCACTCATTGTAGTGCAAAACGTATTTAATAAATATATATTATAAAAAAAAATAATTGATTTGCCTGCACTCAGCAACCACAGACAGTGGCTTGTTAATAATTGAGCTATGATTGATTGATTAATGTTTTTTCCTTTTTAATTTGAAGAATCAAGCCAAAGTACACCTCTTAGTATATCTGGAAAGAATGCTGAAACACGTGTATGTATTTTGGCTGGCTGTTGTTTCCCCTGCACTTCTCTTAAATCAATCTGCTTATTGTATTAACAGGGTAAAGTACCTGACTGTAAAAATGTTCTTTTGAATCTATCTGCTTTAATTTGTTTACTCCCATGCATGTGGCTAAAACCTGAAAGCACCCCCTCCAAACCCCCCCTACCCCACCCCACCCCATCCAAATCCCCCAACCCCACCCCACCCCATCCCATCCAAATCCCCCCACCCCACCCCACCCCATCCCATCATTAGCAAATTTATGTGTTGTTCTCAGCACTAAAAGTACCACAGAGTTAATTGCCTAATTTTCTGTTTGTACCACCTCAACATTCATTTAACACAGGATGCCCGTGAAGAGGACTTAAATGAACATAATGTTGATGAAAGCTCAATGCATAATGAATTTATCAGCGACTCATTTGCTCATCATACAGAACAAGGTAAACAGAAATATTTAAATTTTTTTTTTGTTAATTTTTAAAATTAAGTATTGCACTCTTTAATTAATGTTACTAATATTTCCAAAACCCTTACATAATGATTTGAGAGGCCAAAATTTGAATTACCCATCGTGAATACTGGACGGTATAAGAAATGTGTGCCTGGGGAACAGAGAATTTGTATATTGACATTGGGGCTTAAGGGCTAAATAAACATCATGTACTAGGTTCCTTTAGGTAAAATACATCATTGTAGTAATTAAAAGTGCCTATTAAACATTTACTAATTATTGTTTGTTGTATTTCTTCTAGAACTTAGCCATGATGATCTCAGACAAATAGGAATGGAAAAAAAGCAAGAAGGAGATCAGTCCAGCCAAATAAAACCAAAAGAAGAAACAGCGACAACTGGTGAGACAACTAGAAGTTTAATGAGACATTTTTCTAGCCTTCCATATTAAAACTTATATAATTTTGAATGTACCGGTAATCTGACTGGCTTTTGCAAAAATAGGCATACAGCTTATTAGTTGTCATTCGGAGCATTAATTGCCAGCAGATGCATTTTCAGACCATCTCTTGGCCAGAAACTTGCCAAATGAAAAACTTTCATATTCTTGGGCATTTTCAAGGTTTCAGATTTAAATTAATTCATGTAGGCTGGCTGGAAAATTGTGATTGAGACTAGCTTTGATAGGGAGGTTTTAATTCTGATGTTTTGATTAACACTTTAAGCCCTAAGGGTGATCAGCATCAAATTTCTCCTTGTACAGAATATATAAATAAATAAATAAATTTATGCATTTGTATAGCGCAAATTCTATATACATATTCAAATGCGCTTCACAATCAATCAGACCTACCCCACCCATGAACAAGTGACACTGAGGGTGGTCACAGCCAGGGTTTGTTACGTCCTCAGTGGTTCTTTTACGTCCCCATGGGAGACGGGACCACCATTTCTACGTGGTCATCTGAGCCATGTGAAGGTCTAACCATTTGCCGATGTCATAGCAAAGGCAGCACCTTCATCCTCAGTTATTTTAAGACCCTGAGTGTTGGTCCGGCCGGGGTTCGAACCTGAGACCTCCCGCTCTGCAGACTGGTGCTCTATCAAGTGAGCTAACCAGGAGGCGGTTAATCAAAAAGGTCATGAGAATTAAGGACACGATCACACAAGATGAATTCTCTTGATATCCAAACATTTTCTGCCCACTACTTCTATAGAAAATGTATAGGGGCAAGAAATGAGAATTTAAATTTTGATATTAGGGCTTAAAGGGTTAAACAACTATGATTTATTGGCTTCTTGTCTGAAGCTCTTAGCAAAACCTAAGCAAGAATTAACCAGGTACATGCATTTCTATTGGAGATTTTTTTCTCACAAATAGAGACAGCCCTCCCCTAACATCCTCCTCTGGTTGGGACCAACATAATGGTAGTCCCAGCCACATTATAAATACTACATTTTTAACCTGGGTGGGTGCCCCTCCTAAATGGAGAATTCAAACATGATCCCAATGGTTCTGACTTATTGCGACTTTAGTTTAGTACTGTAAAAATTTAAATACTGGTAGATGGTTAATTGGGTGATCAGCTGATAAATGCAGACTTTCTTAGAAAGAACAGAATTATTAGTATTTTGCTCAATCAGCTCCCAATAATATATTTTTGATCATTTAATTTAATTTAAGTTAATTGAATTAGTTCTTATGCACCTTAACTGATTTTTGTGTTGTTGCTTCGTATATAATAAGAAAATCAAGATGATCTTCCTGAATGGGAAAAGGAGCTTCAAGCAGAATTACAGGTACTGTGATACAGGAGTAATTTAATAATTATATGCACCCCAGCCTCCACTGGGAATGTAGCCAGACTCATTTTCCAAAAAGTAGCTGGTAATTGCTAGACGATAAGTATAGAACTCAAGCTAGGTTCTCGCACTGAAAAAGGTGCTCTCTTTCTATCATAAATTAATGTAGCCTAGTTTTCAATCCTGGAATTGGCTGCATACATGTTTTTGGGTTGAGTTTGTTAATTTGAGGGGTTTTCTCCAGTATAAATCTTCAGATCTGAAATTTTAGGGTCACAGATCTGTTAGTCTATAACATTACTGTTACTTAAGTGTAACTTTATCATACATGTAAAATAATTTTGAAAGTTAATTTGATTAATTAAGCTTATTTTCTGTATTGTCTTGAACTACTGTGAATGGCAGCTGCCTAAGCAGTGTTACTGTCACCAACTTCACACTGGGCCTTCTCCATGTTTGAAATGATGGTGAATAAAAAACCGCTGGATAATATGGCTGAAAACTCCCAGAATGGTTATTTCTAGGGATTTGCAGCCAAACTGTTTTCTTGCAATCTCTGTTTTAAGCGGGACATAATGTGTTGTGTGACAAAATACAAGGTACTACTTTTGACTATTTCAGCAGTCTTGACCTGGGGCTTCTCTGCATTGCAGAGAAGACCCTTACCTGAGGATGGTTACTGGCTGTCCGAAGACTGTCCATCATCACTCCTTACATTTATGCCAAAAGTTCTTACTGGAACTATGAGTTTTTGGTAACACCCCATTAATTAAAACTTTTAGCAACATGATGATCCATTAACCCTTGGATGTACAAGGGTTGGGTGCCATCCACCCTTAAGGCTTTTCAGATATAGTAACACCCCAACAGCCCAAGGAAATGGTTGCACCCCCCCCCCCCCTCCCCCACCCTTAAAAGTTTGTTTGTACATCCAAAGGTTAATACTGATCAATCACTTTTTCTCATTTTTTTTATTCAGGATTTTGAGGTCGTAGATAATGAAGAAAGTGCTGAGTGGGAAAAAGAGATAGAAGACATGTTGGAGGAGGAAGAAGGATAACAAATAAACAGTTAATAATAATAAAATTGTAATAAGTTAACACAGACTTGACAGGAACACTCTTTAGGGAAGGGACTATGCACTGACATCACTAGAAACCATTCGGGCATGCGCACTGTATAGGATGTTTCTTAAGGGATTATCAGTAATAAATAATTGTGATTGTTGTCGATTGAATTTCTCTTTGCCCTAAAATATCTGTAACAACAGGAAATTAAAACATTTTCTGTTACCAAGTGATTCATTGTATATACATTTAAAAATTATTTTGAAACTGGACTCATAGGTGTTTGAAATCCTAAAAAGTCTTGGAATTTTTCAGGACTAGGTAGTACTGTTGCAGGTCCTGTAAAATAAATAAATCCAATTTTTTTCAACAAGGGTGACACTTATAATAGTCTTGCGACTGACAAACCTGTGTGTCCCTCAGATTGTGCAGTTCCAGAAAATGTCCATACTCCCCCCATAGAAGGTTTTTTGTTTTGCACCCCCTGTCCCCCCAGGAAATTCCAGTTTAGCTTCTCACTTTCATTCTAAAATGTTGGCTTTTAAGGTTACAGTGTACCTTCAGATCGAAAATTTATTGAAAATTTTTTTTGGCGTTAAAATAATGTTTACAGAATGAACTTTCATCCAAAAAAAAAAGTATCGAAAAATAGTGAAAATTGACGGAGAAATGACGGTATAACTTTTGTGGGCGGAGTTTGTTTATTAAGCGATATGTTTTTTTAAGCGCCGTTTTCTCAAAGTTAATTTTTCGCTTGTTGGGGATACTTTAAAGAGCTACAACTCAAAGGGAATTTGTTCGATTTTCCTCAAATTTGGACAGAAGCTAGGCTAACATATAATCAACAAAAACGTGTCGGCGAATTTCTTAATTCCGAAAACTTTTTCGTCAACAGGCATTTCCGTGCGATCATTCCAATTTTTTTTCTCCCCTTTTCGAAAATATTCTGTAACTATTCACTGCAATTGAATATGGAAAATCGCCGACACGTTTTTTTAGCGCTTCGTGTCCGGAAACCCAATAACAAATCAAATTAGCAAAATATAATAATCGCTTTGAGTTATAGCGTTTTAAAGCTGATTCGGACGTTCGAATTTAGACGTCGTAAAAAATTCGACAATTCATTTTATTACCAAATGGTTTCCATATTTAGATAGCCAGCTCTATAAGCTTTAATTTGATGTCTGGGTTTAGGTATATTGAGTGTAATCTTAAGACGCTAGAGCTGTTATACTGGAGACACCCCCGAAGGTACACTGTAACCTTAAGACCCCCCTACTCCTAGGAATTTCCACTGACCTTCCATGGGGTGGGTATGGATTTTTTCTGGAACTACACATTCTAGATCAAAATAGCATTTGGAAATGTTGGTTTTGGGGGAGGAAAAACTGTAGGATCCAGAGAAACATATTTGGAGGAGTGGGAGACCTGGAGAAAAAATAGACCTTTGGAGCAAGGACAAGAATCAAAAGAACCATGAGTGTCTCAGTAATGGGTAAACCTGCTGGTGGCTGGAAGTATGCATGTGGGACAGATACAATTTTGATTTAGATTGTGGTATTTGTGGAAGTAGAAGTAATACTAACAGTGTATTGCATACAAATCTTATGATTGAAAATGTATGGACAAGTGACATAAGCCTGTCAAGACCAGACACGAGAAAGTGGTGGAAATCGAGCTTAACACATTTGCAGCTTCAGAAATCTCGAGTCATGGAAGGTTGTAGAACATTATTTCATAGAAATAATGAGTACAAAACCTGGAATATACAGTATATCAAACATGAGAGAGCATACTTTATCACTGGGATTACCAATGAAGGACAAGTGGTGATCACGCAGCGTTTAGCTGAGTTTTTTTTTTGGCCAAACATTGAGTTGTTGGGAGCAATATATGAAAAATGAGGATGAGTGTTTCATCAGGATATCCAAACACCAAGAAGTGTGCATGTTAAAAACACAACGCACAGCCAAGTTTTGTGATCAACTTGTCTTCAAGGTGTATGGCACTCTGGAAACCTGATGAAACGCTCAAGCGTTTGAATTCAAATTTTATGGCAATTAGTGTCACATCTATGATATCCAAACCTCCTTCATGGGGGGGTCCTTCATGGTAAACATGCATAAGATTACCTTTGTTTTCTTTTCATGAACTTATAAATGTTCCTAGTTCGAGAAAATCTGATGAAATTAACTCTTCCAAGTGCTTAATATACATCTTCTCCAATGAGCCATCAGCAAAAATGGAAAAAATAAAATTGTTATGTCTAGACTGGGTTTCCAAACCAGCATCAAGTACGTACACTGATGATTTTCCTTTTCATACTAACCGAGATATTAATGAAATTGAGTTCTAATTAAGGTGTTATACAGAAACTTCCCTCAACCAAAAGTACTAATTATGATATAATCCTATACTTAAACAGAAGAGAGTAAGTTATGGGACTTTAAGGTGAAAAAACTGCTTAGAGTACATGTGCAGTAACATAAAAGGTAATGCACTGGTAGACTATAAAGTATTATGATTGTTATGTAAAAAAAGAAAACTACCTGTGAACAGCTACTTTTGCCATTTGGGCGTAATCCTCAGTGATGTATGCAGCTTAATAAAGTTTGTTAGATGTTCACATTGGTTTCTATTTTTGTAGATTAGGTGTTCCCAATAATTATTAGAACACTGTCCCCTCCCTCGGTTATGCACCCCCCAACACATTAATATTTATTAAGTTCTTCTTCTTTAAGAGCAGTCATCAATTGAGTGTCAAAAGTAATTTTGTTATTCCTTTGGTTTGCTATGCTTCCTGATTGGCTAAAAAATCTTGTGCCACTTTCTCAACCAATCAGAAGTAAAACCAAGCAAAACCAATCATGACTTGCCTGCATGCAAGGTTTTAGCCAGCAGGGTGTCCAGGCCTCCACAGGATGCCCACTTTTTGAAGAAATTCATGAAAATTGCACCTAATCCTTTAAAAAGTTATAATGGAAAATATCTTCTGGACGGCCACTTTTCAATTTCTGGCTAAAAGCCTGCCTGCATGTGTTTTCCCGCAATTGGAACTGGCGACACATGTTTGTTTTGAGTTCTGATTGGTTCATTGGATTGTCTGTTGTGATGGGTCATAGTAATTATACAAGTTTGGTTTTGGTTTGCCAATACTCAACTGAAAACTGCTCTATTATACAATGAGATTGATCTTGTCTCCGACCCTCCCCATTCTCTTACAAATACTCATCCTTTCTACACATTTCAAACAGTTAATTGACTGAAAACATCAACAGACTTTTTTTCAAGACCCTGAATGTTGGCGCCCGATATCACTATTAAAACAAAAGTAATCCATAACCAATGCAGAGATAAAATAAAATGGAATTGAGTTGAAAGTGGGAGTGCAAAGAGAAATCTCACAAGCTAGTGCTTGTGGCATCCCAGCATGGTCTTTTTGCACTCAATACATTAATATTAATTATCATTATATCAACAATACATTTGTAATGTATGCTTTTTTTAATTCATGCATGAAATCTTTGAATGACCAGTACAATAAATTATTACTTAATACAAACACTCTCACATGTAAAGCGCATTTAACATCAGGTCTTCAACTGTTACAATGAAGTTGAAAATTATGAAATGCAAGCCATAAATCCCCATCAAAACAGAGAGAACCAATCCTTAACACTTCAACACATAACAGGAGCAAAGCCGGATTAACCCTAATTTCACTCCCAGAGTCTATTATGAATTTTTTTCTTTGACACTCTGGGAGTTAAAAGGTTAGCACAAATAAAAGCCTTATATCACTGCTCCTTAAAAGTTTTCAACTTGCAAACCAGTAACGTACATACTAACGGTCTTACTGTATAAAATTGCTACAATCAACTCTGTTTTTCCTTATATCACACATATAGAACCTGATGCATTTTCAAAACCATTAATAGTTATATTTGTAATAATTGTCTCTCTGGAGTTTATTAACTTTTAACCCGACTAAAAAGGTCCTTGCAGTGAGATTGGCTGCACTGTTGTTTGGAAATTAAACTGGATGAATTTTTTGTTAAAAAATTACATTTAATATTTAAAGTCACTGATCAGCAACTTCATTTCAGTTCTGCAGATTAGAAAATTGTTGCCATTTGTGGCCAAATGAAACCATACTGCAAGCAATAGTCAGTGACTCTGATGGTCCAAGCAATTAATTGATTTTGGCTGCACTCGATCTACACATTAATTAATTTTAATAACTGAAGTGGATCTCTTTAAAATTAATAATTTATGGTGTGTTGGTATTTACATCAATGTTATACGAATATGTAAATTTTGGTTTTCTGGAAAAAAATGTTCTTTGTTTTTTTGGAAGCTTACTGGCAGCTGAAGAATTATATTAGGAAAAAAATAATGAAGCCATAAAATAGCAAAATTTTTAGGCCCCCTGCAATCTATAATCTAAGTATGCGGTATTAAAATGATGCAATCACTGTTTTTCCCAGTGTTTGAAATAAATAAATTGCCAATAATTCACTGTCAACAGCTCTTCCAGGAACTGAAGCAGAAAAATTTATGAAGAAATGTGCACCCAGCCCCTCCATGCGCCCATTGTAGGATTCATATATAAGAGGCCTTCCAAGGGGTTTCACCGACAGGCGACATGACCTCAAAATGTGGCGACAATCTTTTTCCAAAACACCGACAGCCGACAGGAACTGACAGAAAAAGAGCGACATTTTATGAATCTTTTAGCTAGAGAAGGCGACAAAATACGACAGCGACATTTTCCCTAACAAAACAGGCGACAGGCTGGCTCGATAACAAGCGACACCAGAACCCCCTTGGAAGGCCTCATATAATCACTATCAGCAAGGAGAGGTGAACCTTGGCCCAGAGCTTACGGCCAATTGAATACAGGTCAGGTTGACTGGAACTGGTGTCCATAACAGTGCTAGTCTGTTTTGTTTCTCAGAACACCAATTCCCATCTGTTAAGCAAGGTGTTAGCAAGGCAAAATCTGAACGTACACATTCATGTATATGAATCTGACTGGAATTTGCAATAAGCCAAGTTCTGCACAATCAGCAGAATTTACATCTAATACCAATAATCTCTGTGGGTCTTTGATTGATTTCATATTGACAATGATTATCCCAGAGTCAGATCAACACAGTTTCATTAGTGTTCTAACGAGCAACAATTCAATTAAATGTATGACTTGTAACTGGGTGAGGTTTATAACAAAATGAACAATTTATGAACATAACTTATTTGTAAAACCAAGTGCCTTGATCGTGCCTGTTCTTAAAATAACCTACAGGTGAACACTTCTTGTGTTTGTGCACTGACTCTACCAGCTATCGTTATAACAACTAATGCCAAAGGGATAAATATAGAAGCTATTGTGCAACATTCATGGCTCAGTCAATTCCAAGCGTAACCTATCAAAATGTATTTTACTGAAATGGAAAGGAATTCGACAGATGTTTTTCGTTGGCTTTTTTAGGCTTTAATGACCACATTTTAGTAATAGCAGTGGAGTATATGATTGCATGTTTGAGAATATGTTTGTGTAAGAATATTTAATGTAATTCAGGTTTTAAACTTGTTTGCAAAGATGGGAAATTTTGGTCTTGACCCAAGGGTGGGGCATTTGCAAACTTTGGTAAGCTCCACCGTAGGGTTTTTGTATATGTCGTCTGACCCAACCATGGGGGGGGTGGGGGGTGGGGGGGAGGGGGGGGCATTTGCAATTGTTCAAGAAGAAAATGACAAATGCCCAGAGGGGGAGGGGGAGCTCAAGCTTGGAATTGACCGAGCCATTTGTGCACCAGGAAGCAAAGGCACATGTAGTTTCTATATACATCTACAAGTTGCCAAAATGAATTTCACTCAAATTATTAAAGCACCCTTACGTAGTTTACATGCAACAGTAACCACACCTAAATATTCTGTACTCTTGTACAGTAAAGAAATCTTTAGACCACCCAGCATGGACAAATCACAGTGCAAACTCGCAGTGGTTCAATTCTCCTGCCCCCATGTCCTAGCGTATTAAGCTTACATCAGGTGCTTCATAACAGGAAATGGACTTTATACAGTGAAACCCAGATACTCCACAATGTGGGCATTTCATTGACTGAGAATACTCCCAGAAAAACTTCATACCCTCACTGAGATCGACAACAGGTTTGCCACACGAATGACAAGCCACCCTTTGCTGACAGCAGGGAGAGGCAGCAAAGATGTCGTAACAGTACATGGTTCCAAGTTGATGCGAAGAACCATCCCATTCCTTGTTGCAAAGTTTGCATTTGACGCGATTGGGAATGCCCTCCAGACAATGCACACAAACTGCAGTTAAGTATTGCGATTTGCCATTCTGCGAGACGTCCACGCAGCTCGGATTTAGTTGTCTTGGCGTAAGAAAAAACGTTCCATCGATAAGCGGATATTTGTCGAAAACCGGTAGCTCTCGGCTACACAGTACACAACTCGCTGTACATGTCTCGCGCGACGAGAGGTTTGACAACACGAAATGCCGTGCGTCGTCATTCATTTCGTCTTCCATTTTAATATGATAAGGGTTCACTTTGTGCTTTGGTAAAACGCCTTGAAACGAGCTGAAATCTGCTCTTTTAAGAAAATTGCTCAACACGTTCGTAGCGTGCGTGGAAAGGTTCACGTTTGAATGATTGCCTGAGAACGTCTCTCCGAAGAAGTGGCAGTTGTTTTCGTGTGAATTTGCTCGCGTTTTCTTGGTAGGGGTTTTAGGGAGCGGCGAAATCGGCGATCGCTCGGGCGGTGATTCCGATAACTGGCTACAGTTTGACGACTGCGAGCTTCGGCGAGGTCTACCTGTCGCCGAAACGACGTTCACCGAGGGTTTTTCGTTGCCTTTCTTTTTCTTTCGCTTCCCCTTGACCTGGTTTTGCAAGTGGCCCGCCACCTCCTCAGGTTTAGGCGGTTGAAACTCAAGGTCCTTTCTCAAATGGCCTTTTCCGCATTGACAAGCACAGCACTTGTAGGCCAAGTCATAGCCTTTCTTTGTCCATATGTTCTGCCGCCTCTGCTTCTCAGACCAGCTGCGCGCTCGCCCAGTGCCTCGAAGATAGGCGAGGATTTCTTCTTCGAAATCGTCAAAACATTCGCTGTGCATGTAACCGCTTTGTTGGCAGGCGTCGTTGTTGCAAATAACCCGAACAGAGGTCGGCAAATCGATGGAGCTTTTTAAAGGGCAGCCTTTCGGCAGACAGCACGCGATAAAGTGTTCTTTCTCTCCGTCCTCGTGCTCCGAAGATGTGTCTTCACTCATGCTTACTCTGACTTTCTGCTTGTGCGCTTTCGAATGAGGCATCTTGAAAGTTCAGTTCCCACCCAAAACAATGAGATCAGCTCCTTTTATAACCGCGTTCCACGTCCTCCGCTCACATGCAAAGTGTTTCCTAATGTACAACGCAGATTAGTCCTATTTACATAGCATGTCGTGACAAGGGGTGGGGCTTGTGTGACCACCTGACACGCATCCGGTTGGCTTTCCTTTGTTGATTTCAAAGGAAGACGAGGTCTCCCGGATGAAGAGTCGCGCAACGGGATAAAAGAAAGTGACACGTCACGTAATTTCATGCAAACTTTCGTTAATTGACAGATCATTAAGCCAGTTCTTTGATTGCGAAAATGTCGAAAATCTTTCTCTGTTTCTCCACAAAACAACAGCTCTCAAAATTTCCTTTTTATCTTTTTTTTTTTTTATCAAACCTAAAATCTGAGACAATCACGGTCATGTTTCAAATGTTTTCCTAACTTACTTGTGAGGTTGGACAGCAAACCATCTCGTGTGAAGCGAGAAAAGCTACTCACGGAGCTTTGGTGCTTTTTGTCTCTCAAATATCGCAAAATGAAATTTGAGATTTTTTACAGTTTCGAAACTAACTGAGCCGTGGGTGTGAAAAGTTTCAGTAAACTTTTTCCGAGAGGGAGTTTTCATATAGAATATATTTTTTAGTTATGTTATTGAAATAATAACACTTTAAAACAAAAGACATAAGGATGGTTTTGTTGCGGATGATAGCTTTCAACTCTCCGCCTGACCCAAAATTATCTGAGCACCTGTTGCATATGACTAAAAGCCAAAACGTTTTTGTTATACAAAAACAGGTGTTTTCAACTTGTCATTAGCATCCTCACGTTTACCACAAAAGAAATCGTCTGAAAACTCACCCTTTATACTGAATTATGCCTACGTGTAATGCTTTTATTTGTCCTCGTTTCCCGATCTTACGTGTCCTCATTGTTCCCCTTATCTGTTTATTTTTATGGCTATAATTTATAAAAGCTTACTCGTTTCAGCTTATTTTAGTTTTTGGACCTGTCGATATTTGGAGACTGATGTTAATTTAATCCTCCCTTTCGAAATCTCCCCATTTTTATCCCCAAAACTCAAAGGCCGAGATTAAAATTGAACACAGCACGCGAATTAATTATTTAAAACCCACGCCGATTTCTTATTTCGCAGATCGGTATATTTGTTTTTCCATATTAAAAACTTGAAATTTGAGTCATTTTCTTTAGCCATTTTGCATCATTAATAAGAACAAATGAAAACTGAGCATTTTAGAACTTTGCTTGAGATTAAACGAATAAATTACGATTTTTCTACGGTCAGCCGAGAAAGGTTTGAACAAAAAAAATATATCGAAAGACAAATAATCATTCTCATAGACCACCATTGTCTTGCCAGTCAAAACTTCACTGTAGCGTCTTCTTGTTGATTAGTTTACTAGCTTAAACGCGCATTCCCCTTCCCGGCCGTCAGTAAACGAAGATTATGGCTCCGTCAATTCCAAGCCCGCTCATCCCCCCCCCGGGCATTTGTCGGGCATTTGTCTTTTCAGTTTAAAACAATGTTGCAAATACCCCACGGTGAGGTGAGCTTATATGTACAAATCCCCACGGTGGGGCATCTGGAAGAGTGCAAATGCCCGACCCATGAGACAAGAACAAAAATTTATTTTAATGATTATTGATGGCAGCAATAATTGTTCACAAATAAATGGATCTTTATTCATGCCAGGAATTCTTTCGTTTACCTCAGTATTACTTATACCCGTTCCCCCATTCGTTCTAAATATTTGTGTTATGTTTCCGCAAAACTTTTGACTCCAATAATTTCATGTCGATTTTCGTTGTTAATGTTGTTAATTTTGATTAAAATTATGCTCGCGTTCAATCCATTTAAGGTCGCCGTTGATTGCAATGCTTTTTCAAGTAAGTTGCCATTGAATTTTTAAATTGCCAGATTCTTCTGTTGCGACATATCCTGATGGAAAGACACCACGGCCACGAAAGTTGGCCAAATAAGACGTAAACAAAAATTGAAAATTTACCGTGATATTATCTTCTGTGGCAATTGAAGAGTAAGGTACTAGCTGGCCTGTTTTGAAAATTGTGTGAAACTTATTTTAAAAATAAAATGGAATATCATTGCGTTCGGTCTGTTGCTCCGGTTCACTTAAAAAAGGCGGGACCCAAACGACATTTTTATATTTTTATGTTAGGGACAATCAGGAAATTTAAAATAAAAAAAGAAACATGTACGAATTTTAAAATCGAAAAGATAACGTTGTTTTGACAATGCCCCAACCCGGGCTGACCTCTTTTAGCAAATGCCCCACCCCTGGGAAGGAAAAGTTATAAAATGCCCGACAAATGCCCGGGGAGGGGATGGGCGGGCTTGGAATTGACGGAGCCATTAATTTAAGGTTTTCGGTTGACTATGAAAGGGTCTCAAACTGATCGTTTTATTGATAATTATGGCTTGGTGGCGGGGAAGAAAAGGCTTGCTGAACAATGAATTCAGGCCGCATGTCACTTTTAAACAAAGATTGTTAACGTTGTCATAGCATTATGTTTTTATTTTCTCTTTTAACTTTTAAAATCTTGAACTGTGTCTAGATTTTACCGCGGTTTAAAGCAACTGGAGAGCAGTTTAAGCCGGGAGTTTAAGACGGGACTTAACCTGAACGCCATTTTTCCACCACCAATCCAAAAACTCTATGCTCATCTCATGAATCTATGTTATGGGGTGTTTTGTAAATTTTTGGGTATGTTTAGAGGGAAATAGTTTTTCTCAAAGGATATGTAAAATTTAGAGAAATAAGAAATATTGAAGATTTAATGAAGTTTTAAAATTATACTTTGTAGTTAATAATTAATAGATGGGCACCAAAACAGTCCACTAGCAACCTGAGGTGCTCTTGCGTGGGTATCAACTGTCTGTTGGTGTTCCAAAAATCATTTTATTTCTTCTATCCCTTCTTTAAACCTCTTAAAATGTCATTCAAAATAAAATGACCATACAATAAAATCAATTATTATTTGACATAGCACGTTTTTACACTCTTCTAACTGTGCGCTAGAAAAACACTTTCAATTTTATTTTTACTCGTCAGTTTCGTTTCTTTTTTTTCTCGCCAAAAATATAGGCTCGAAAAATTAAAAATGAGTCGTAAAAAAAGACAAACTATAACTGCCAAAACTAAAATGACGGCAAAACCACAACGACAAACCAATGAAGAGTGCCCAGAGTGCCGGATCTTTTGGGGCGGACCTGGATCATTAAAAATCATGAAATAGTATACTGCAAAAACGGCAAACTGATCCTTAAGGCAAGGAGAAGAGACTGAGACAGAAGTGCATGAAATAAAAAACAAACAGTTGAATAACGTTTTTACCCGATATTTCTGTTTGCAAAACAAACCTTCTACGGGGGCCAAGAAGACAAAAATGAATACATACATAAAAGGACCGTTACATATGAAACTTTTGAAATATGACATAACAGAATAATAGAAAATGATTGGCAAGAAAGAAGCTAAATGTCATTAATTAATATATAATAGTAATAATAATAATAATAATAATAATAATAACAATAATAATTAATATATTCAACTGTTTGTTTTTTTATTTCACTTCTGTCTCAATCTCTTCGCCTTGCCGTCAAGATCAATTTGCCGGTTTTACAGTATAACTGCCTACCCAGGTTGTCAGAGTTTTTTTTAGTGAAAACTGACGAGTTTGAGCGGCGAAGCTGCGATAACGAGGCGAGCTTCTTCTAGCCGTTTATGCGGTTAATTTCACTCATGATATTTAGTGAACGGACTTCTTGATCCAGGGTGCATAACTGCCATACCGAGGGGATGGTTTCGTGTGCTTTCTTGCAGTTAGACTTATCTCAATAAAATACCCAGCCACATTACTTTGCGCTTGTACAAAAAAAGTAGGTTGTTTCAGTTAGTTGTATTTATTTCAATATGCTTGGTATTCCTGTGGTTTAGGAGTCTGGCACTATTACCCAAGGTTGTTTTCGCGCCGTGCATTCGAGGGAAGACAGATTTTCAATATGGCGCTCCCAGTCCCGAAAACGATGTTTCAGCACATGCTCAAGGAAGGAGCAAAGGTATGTCTGGATGTTTAGTGTATAAAAGCAATTTATCTTATCCTTGTTCTTCACTTGGGCAAATGTCTGTTGATGAAGATGGGATCTGTGAGGATTTACGACAAGTGAAATCATTTTGCCGGCAGTTCATGCACGTGCGTTTTCATTTGTCAAAATTCGCTGATCTGTAACTAGGGATTGTATTTTGATCGTTTGAGGTTTTGTCTCTTCCCCTTTCGTATTTTAATATTTTCTCATTGCTAAAGTAACACTGCTTGATCTAGTATTAAGGTGCGCTTGCATAATCATTGTACAACTTTTAGTTGTTGTACACCCTTCAGCTGGGGTGTCGTCCAAGGCTATATTTGTAGTCTGATGGTGGAAGATATTTAACCCATGATCGTGTCTCTTTCATTAAATAGTTCATTTTATAGATATACGGTCAAAATAATAATAAAGTCATGGTTGATCTGTAGGTAATTAAGAAGGGGAGTGGGCCAATGGGAGTGTTTTTGTTCTTAGTCTTGCTTCACAATCTTGATAACTTAAACCAGGGTAAATTCAAACTTACTAACTCCAACTAAAAGCAGTTTCACCAGTTTTTCTCTTTGACAGTTCCTGATGTTACTAATCGAACTTAATCAAACGATTGGGTTGGATCAGTTAAATAATCGAACACTTGCGTTCAATTTCCAAACTAATTGAACCCAATTGAACTCAATCGAATATAATCGAAAAATCTGAATTCATCCTAAATCCTACCAGATATTTGAACAGTCTGTCTTTGTAACAGGTACGAATGAACATATTAACTAATCATACTCAATCAAACTAATCAAACTCAATCGAATGCACTTGAACGTTTGATTGCTCGAAATTTTTTGTGAGTTCGATTAAATTTGATTAATTGAACGTTCGATTTGGTTCGATTAGTAATGTCAGGACAGTTATATAACCCCCAAATAGCTTTAAGACTCTGTATGGATTTATCCAACGGAATCAAAGTCAAAGTCGCAATGATTGCCATTGATAAATCAATGATCTTAGGTACTGGAGCAACAATTTCAAAATACTATCAGTTTTGAACCGTGGCAAGCACTGTACATAATTCCAAAATAAAAACGATAATTTGGTTAAAAAAAATCAATGAATTCTGGCAATTTGGACAAAATGAGTGATGAAATAGAAGTCAGTAGGTACCCATTGAGAGGCTCAGCTTAAACTGTCATTATGTGAACAGTGTTACATTTCTCCTGATGGTTTGAATTATTAGGTTTTAACCTAGGGTGCCAGGGCTAAAACTCCACTGCTAGGTGACCAGTCGGGCCAGTTTGCTTGAATTTGTAGTTGCCCATACCAAAATAATGTAGTCCCTAATTTCCTCCAGTTTAAAATGAAAAACTGAAGTCTGTTCTCAAAGCGAAAACATGTTTGACTTGGAAACCATCCCACACGGAACTCTGGGTAAGTCTAGAGTCACGTGGCAATCGCAAAATCAAAAAGGCATCTAAATGTTGTGAATGTGGATCGCTTGTGAAACCACCATTAAAACGGCTAGGAATATTCCACTTCAGAACTAAAAATTCACTAAAATTGATAAACTCAGGAAAAGAAAAGAAGAGAAAGGTAGTCCAATTAAACTACATAATTATTTAGTTTTATTTTAACTTTGTACTTCACATAATTTAAATTGCAGCTTTTCGAAATTCTGAAATATAGTTGCACATCGGGCAATCAAACCTCAACGTTTGGTGGCCCTGGTCAGTTTTAAGTCATTTTTGGCGACCATGCAACCACCAATTTTTAGTCCTGGGGTGCATTTCCGGTGAAGCCCATGCCAAAGATAACCAGAAAGCCTTCTTCAAATGGCAAAGATCCACTCAAGGTCTTTGGTACAAACTACAGGAAATGCACCTTGGGACTGAACCCTGTTTTGACATAATAATAATTATGCATCTTATCAGTAAATCACTTTAGAATAACCCAAGGATATAAGTTTCTTATAACAAATAATCACAAAATTGCACATGTATTTTCAAGCTAAGAATTTTTCACTGATAGTAACATTGTGTGTTTCTATGAAATCTCCCTACTCCCCTATGGAAGGCCATTTGAAATTCTGAGGGGGAGGGGGATCTCAAAAGCCAAAGTATTAATTTAATGGAAAGTACAGTATGAAGCCAAACTGGAATTTTCAGAGGGGGTGGGTGGGTGGTGGGGGTTAAACCAAAAAACCTTCCATGGGAGAGGGTATGGATATTTTCTGGAGCAACACATTTCTTTTGAAGGCCATGGGTGTTCAATGATCATGATCTGTTTAAACTCAGATAAGACTAATAGATTATTTATTTTTTTAGCATTATTCAGGTCTTGATGAAGCTGTGTTCAGAAACATCACAGCATGTCGACAGCTTACGCAAATAACAAGATCTTCCTTAGGACCAAATGGTAGGCTTTTTTTTTCAAAAATGTTTTAGGACCATCGAGGCAAAACTTGTGATAGATTAGAAAAATATTAAAATGTTAGCAGTGCACAAAATTTCTCAGGGGAATAAGGTGAACAACCATAGCACCTCGAATAATAGGGGGATTATTTTTTAGCACTCCAAAAACAGGTTATTATTCGGGGGGGGGGGGGGGGGGGAAGGTCTAAGGAGGCTATTATCTCAAACAGCTGGAAGCTAGGGTGGTTTTCAGTTCAGTGTTGTTTTAAAAACCAAAGCCAAAGTAATCTAATTACTCTGACCAATCACAACAGGTGCAGACAATCCAATAAACCAATCAGAAGTCAAAGCAAATACAAACAGCCGGCACCAAGCATAGAAAATGTGCGTGAGCAAGTCACAAATGGTTTTGTTTTACTTCTGATTGGTCGAGAAAGTGGCACAAGATATTTCAGCCAATCACAAACAAACCAAAACAATAATTATTATAATTGCAAAATTACTGTGGACACCCAATTCTCAAACTCCTTAAACTCGCTCATGACAAGAACACAAAGGGAATCAGTACCACGAAGGAGGTTTTGCTCTTGTCTTAATTTGCATAGATTTTGGCGATTTTATTCCTTTGTTTTCTCCACATTTAATGATCAGTTTGAGAAGCTATATCAAACACGTGAAAGAGTGTTTCGTCAAGTATACAAACACGTTGAAGTGGGTTAAAAAAACTCGGCTGCACCTCGTTTTTCAACCCACTTTGCTGTGTTTGGATATCTGACAAAACACTGTTCCTCGTGTTTGATATATTACTTAAAAACTGTTCTAAATACCCTAACACTTTCATGGTTATCATTTGATAAATTAATTTAAGAAAAGTACTTTAAGTTCTCAAAGTTCTTTAAAGTTCTCAATAAACTGAATTCATGTTCTCTAATTAACTTAATTATGTTCAATCATGCTTTATGTAATCTCATCTTGGGTCAACTTGGTTATGGAGCAAGAACAGGGAATACCTACCCAGACATTGTGTAGTTCCAGAAAATATCCAGACCCCTACCCCGGAGGGAATTTCAAACAGGACCCCCCACCCCTTCGGATTTTCCATTTTCACAAGGAAGCGTTGACTCCCCCACCCCTCTGGAATTTCCGCAGAAATATCGCCCACCGCCCATACCC
This sequence comes from Cladopsammia gracilis, assembly GCA_022457155.1. NCBI lineage: Eukaryota > Metazoa > Cnidaria > Anthozoa > Scleractinia > Dendrophylliidae > Cladopsammia > Cladopsammia gracilis. The sequence goes on along the minus strand of JAJGOT010000237.1, from coordinate 297,030 downwards.
TCTGGAAAGTTTTTTTTCTTCCTTTAGAAGGGTTCAAGAGTTGAACAAACACTAAAACAAAGGCCGCGTGTCGATACCCATTCATTTGTTAATTTATTTTATAAATGATCCTAAAGCCGCGTTATGTGAACGCCGTAAATTAGCTTTAAAAAATAACATCGACTCAATTTCTTCATACAAGATCCTGTCTAAAACTTACACACTGTTGCTAGCACTCGAAGGGGGTTCGCATTTTAAGCTCTCGATCGATTTACTGAAAAAAATGTTTTGACGAAACTGACCCGTTGCATAACTTGACATGAACACGATCATCAGCAAACTGCAATACAAAGTCAGTTTGAAAAAAGGGAGAAATGAACGAGTAGCTAGTTTTCTGTTGTTACCTGGCCATATTTCAGCCTCCTTTAAAAAAAGCCAAGTGATTTGTCACTTTGTTCATCGACAACGCACTCAAGTTTCTTGTATTCAATCGTGAACGTTCGCGGTAGCTGGTAACCAGTGCACCGTGGACAACTATTTGGAGACTGGTAATGAGTAATGGCGGGTTTATCTGCTTCACGAAGAGTATTCGTCTTTGCGTTGCTTGTTTGCGTCCAAAGAACTTTTAAGAAAGAGAAAACATTTCTTAACTGCAGCACGGTTAGAAAAAACGCAGGCTTCAGAATGACCCACAAAAATTGGTAAGTGACACTTGCGGAGTCAATATGAATTCACGAAAAATCGATCGTTTTCCTGACCATTCGGACGTGAATTTGGCCTCCAAACCCCCTCTCCTCTTCGGAATTTCCTGGGCCATTGACCCCCCTACCCCTCCGGAATTTCCAATTCCCTCCGTGGTGGGGGTATGGATATTTTCTGGAATCACACATTAAAACAAGCATATGAAGGGCACTTCTAATTTCCAGTTGTAGGTTCATGTAGTACTGGATGTCAGTTACAATCTTGTGCCTCCACAAAGATGACTGGACCTGACATTTAGTCTAATTTATTTACCATAATAAAAAAGGAAAACAAGGTTCCTTTAGTAAATGCATGTCTGATTGGTTGAAATCATATGATTTTTGAAGGTATGAACAAAATGGTTGTCAATCATTTGGAAAAGCTGTTTGTGACAAATGATGCTGCTACGATAATCAAGGAATTGGAGGTATGGATAATTATAATAAATTTTTAAATGTTATAACATATAAAGACTTTTATGAACAACTGTTGATCTTTACAAAAACATTAATAAGGACTGACTTGCAATAATTATTGAATAATCAAAATCTGGCTGTCCTGAAGTCATATCCTTCATAAAGCTTTAAAAAAGACATTGACTATCCATGATGTTGCACAAAAGTTGCTGTCCTAAGGGCACATAGCACCCACACACATCGTCAGTAGACCATCAGGATCAAAGATATCAGTTTTTGTGCCATCTTTGTTGGTGGGCCCACACCTACATACACCACCCATACTACTCTAAAAGTGGTCAGGATTCAAACAAAAACAATACAAATAAATAATTAAATTCATATAACAAGATATGGTGAAATAGACAGACAGTTCAAAGTGAGATTTCAGCTGAACTAGTTTCATAAATGAATGCTCACTCTTTGGGATTTCTTCCACAGACTCAAATGTTAAAACTACGTTGCACAGCATAATAAACAGCACCACAGGAAAGTACTGCTTTCATTTAAATGGTAGCATGCTACATAGCAGACATGTGATGCTCAGAATGATACAAGCTTTATATGCCACTGGTTATTGTGCTTATATATATGTAACTGTCCTTCATACTGTTTGATTTTTGTGTTGTGTTTGGCAAGATGCCTAACTTCAGCTTTGCCTCTCTCACTTCATTTTTAATGACACTAATTCATTAGGTTCAACACCCAGCTGCCAAGATGTTAGTACTGGCCTCACAAATGCAAGAGCAAGAGGTAATATTGTACTTCAAAATACTGTAGAAACTTAAGCTAAGGCCAAGCCAAATGAATTCAACATCATTTCAACATTGTGGAATCCAACTCAGCGCAAAAGAAATGCTTCAACATTGAACAAATTCAACAAGTTGAATTAAACAATGTTAACTGATGATGATAGGTGATGTGAACTACTGTATTTTTTTTTTTTGGGGGGGGGGGGGCAGGGGGGGGATTAAAAGTGACATGATTTCTTTCATGCTTTGAAGTGATTTTACTTAACCCATGAAACATTTAGTGTAATTATCTACAGTACAATCGCGGCCAAAACCTGTTGAGACCAATTGTTTTTTCGTCATACTTTCCACTCATTTTAAGACCCAATAATTGCCCGGCTGAAAATCATGCACTCGCACTCCCCACCCTCCCCCTCCCCTCATCCAATGTTGGGTCTTTCTTTCGAGAAATGTTTGTTGACAAAAACCCACCACAAACAACATTGATTGGAGGGGGAGGGGAGGGAGGGGTGTCAAATATATTCCCTTGGTCAACGCAGTATGAAATTGGAGTACAGTCTCAACAGTTTTGGCCGAGATTGTAGGTAATAACAATAATAATTATTAGACTAAAACAGACAAAGAAATGTAAAACATTACCAGAGTAGATCTATGTAATAATTGTTGTGGTTCAGATTTTTCTTTGGTTTTAAAACTTTTAAACCAGTTTGATTTTTGTTTTCCTTTGTCTCAGAATATGACAATGAATCTGGGACAAAGGAAAATGAAAAGTGAAAATGTTTCCATAAATATAGAGTTTAATACCTAAAGGATAGAAATTGTGTTGTTCTGAACACTAACATGAGTGCTGTACATGTGCAACTATTATTTTTAGGGCTAACTTTTAACATGCTTCATTGTTTCCAATAGTATTGTTTCTCAACAAGATAGTATTTTAATTTGATCTTTCTCTTTTTTTTTCTTTATTTTAGATTGGAGATGGTACAAATTTTGTTTTAGTCTTTGCTGGTGCACTCCTTGATGCTGCTGAAGAGCTTTTGAGAATGGTAAATTGACTCTTTGTGTTTCTTGGCATTTAGAGCAGTTTTCAATTGAGTGCGGCAAAACCAAAACCAAAGTAATTACTCTGACCAATCACAACATTCATAAACAATCCAATGAACCAATCAGAGTTTGAAGCAATTACGTGTTGGCGGCGCCAAGTGCGGGAAAACGTGTGCGAGCAAGTCACGATTGGTTTTGGTTTTACTTCTGATTGGTCGAGAAAGTGGCGCGAGATTTTTTAGCCAATCACAACGCATAGCAATGAAAAACCAAAGCAATTGTGTAATTACTTTTCACACTCAATTGAAAACTGCTCTATAACTAAACTTGCCATATTTACTTGTTTAATTGCCCAAGTAGTTTACTGATTATTCAGATTATTAGTAAACTCAGTACTTTAAACTGTAGTTGGGGAGTTGACTAAAGGCCGCCATACACTAGCTGTTTTTTTTTTTTCAGTCTTAGAACGCCTATTTTTATCGGAATATTTTTGAGATCTAGCACTGCCAGATATCACCTGACACAGTCCGATCTTGTTGTAAGCTTGTCTGAATAGGCCATTTGCACGATGACGTCATTTGACTACTACTACCAGAATTCTTTCAGTTTTTTGTTTTGTAGTACAAATTAGGGCTATTGTTATTTAAACCGCACTGGGATTACAAAATTTAAATAAGAAAGGAAAAACGAAATGAATTCTGGTAGTAGTAGTCAAATGACGTCATCGTGCAAATGGCCTATTCACCGCACACTAGCCAACAAGTTACATGTAAGATTTTTTGTTGGCTGACGAAAAATTGGTTAGTGTGCAGCAGCCATGAAGAAAGACATGTACTGTAATCTTGATGGGGCATTGATTTTTCAGGTACTATCAAACCTCCCTTCAGGTAGTTCACTATAGTTTTAAAGCTGCGTGTGCTCTGATGTTGCAAGCTTAAGTAAATTTACATATGCTCAGTGTTCTAGTTAACTTTCAAAGGCAGGGAGTGGATGAATAATTTTAAGGGGTCAACAGGTTGTGGGTCGCTCTAAATCTTCTTAAGCTAGTCATTTGATTTGTCAGGTCAGGAAGCCAGCCTTGTCGGGTTTTTGACCCGAGACCCCTCTCTTATCTGGAACACGGCATGCTCCCACAAAAATATAGATTTTTCATGATTTTTGTAAAGGCACAGTGACCTGCCTGTTAGTGTCTTCTTTTGGTTCTTGTTGAATTTGCAAATATTTATAAGTAAGTAGTGCAAACTGAAAAAAAAATTGTGTCTGAAGTAAAAACGTTTTTGCCTTTTAGGGTCTCTCTCCTCCCGAAGTTATAGAAGGGTATGAAAAAGCTTGCAAGAAGGCACTAGAGATTTTACCAGGTAAGTGGTAATTTTATTTTGACATCGCAGTAAATCAGATGCCCTGCAGTGCTTGGACTGAACCCCTCCTGATAATGATAATAATTAATCAACAACAACAACAACAAACAAAACTTTATTAGACATATCCTTTCTTTTCAGACTTGACATGCTCAAGTTTAGCAGATCTAAGAGACAAGGATGAAGTCGCCAAAGCACTATGTACAGCTGTGGCTAGTAAACAGGTATGGCTTGTAATATATCAAACACAGGAAAGTGTGTTTCATCAGGATATCTAAACACCAAGAAGTGGGTTGAAAAACTTGGTGAAGCCAAGTATTTTTCACCCACTTTGAGGTGTTTAAAACACTCTTTTCAGTGTTTGATATAGCTTCTTAACCCTTTAAGCCCTAACATCACAATTTAAATTCTCATTTCAAATCCTGTACATTTCCTATAGAAGTAGTGGGGAGAAATTGTTTGGATATCAAGAGAACTCATCTTTGTGATCATGTCCTTAATTCTCATGACCTTTTTGATTGATAAGGTATGAATATTACAAGGAGAAATTTGATGCTGATCACTCTTAGGGTTTAAAGGGTTAAACTGATCATTAATGCATAGAAAATGAAGAAATAAAATTGCCAAAATCTATGCAAATTAAGACCAGATATCCAGACCTCCTTCACGATAGTGATTTCTTTTGCGTTCTCATCATGAATTATTAACAAGTTCTAGAAAATTATTTCTTTATACACTCGTGTATGTGGCATGTACATAAACTGCTCTTGTCCACTGTATTGTACATATATAATTAATATTTTACCTTTCACTCTTTTTCGTAGTATGGGAATGAAGATTTCCTATCAGAACTTATAACACAAGCATGTGGTAAGTAAAGTTGCATGCTGACAGTTTCGTAAAGGAAACTTTAAAATTATTATACATTATAAATGATGTGAAATGGTCAGTCCTTAGTGTGTGGTCATTGCATAAGGTATTTAGATGCATGCAGAAAGTTTTAAACTGTCATAGGATTTTAATTAGTGAAAAGTGAAGGGCTGCTGCAAGAAAGCCCTGAGGAAATTTTGAGAATAATTAATTTTCTTTTTTTTTTTTTATCATTCTTGTATTTTAGGCCTCAGACAGCAAGTTCCCTAGTCAAATTAATGAAAAGATCATTGACATGTAATTCCATCCAGATTTGAAAATAATATTCATTTTAAAGAGAAATATTTTTTTCCTGAAACTTTCACCTATCATCTTTGTACAAATTAAAATTTCTGAATTGTTTTTGGGATTTCCCGAGGTTAAAATCTTTAAAAATCGACGTTTCGGCCAGTTTCACTGGCCTTCTTCAGGTCCTTTTAAAAATATATCAATATGGCGACGTTCCGCCATATTGATATATTTTTAAAAGGACCTGAAGAAGGCCAGTGAAACTGGCCAAAACGTCGATTTTTAAAGATTTTAACCTCAGAAAATCCCGAAAACAATTCAGAAATTTTAATATTTTTTTTTGCTGTAACGTTTATCCAGATAGTCAGAAAAGTTATTCAGTGTCTGAAGCCAAGAGTTTTTCCCTACAAGAAGTGGATTTTGTTGCCCTAATTGGCTCAGTTGCAATTATTTGACCACAACTCAGCCATTTGTTCAAAGCCAAAAATTCCTCACTTTAGACAAAATTGACAAAAAGCCACTGAGGACATTCTTGCACAGAGCCCTTCAATAATTGTTATTGTACTTCACCATATATACTGCAAACTAGAAAATTAAATGTTATTGATGAACCAACTACAGGTACAGTAGTAAGAAAGAAAATACTTAGTCATTTTTCTTGTTTTGTTTGCAGTTTCCATCCTTCCACAGAAATCTCCATTCAATGTGGACAATGTGAGAGTAGCAAAGATTTTGGTGAGTTCAAAATTATTTCAGGAAGACCATGTCAAGACAGTGCAGCTATTTCTCCAAGAGTTGACTTAATCCAGGATTTTAATCATCAGGACTGGGTTGTTCAAGGCACGGTTAAGCTAACCCAGGATTAGTGTCAATTTTAAAACCAGTTAAATAACTCAACAATAAATTGAAAATTTTCCAAAGTTTTCTGCCCTTCAGTTTCAACTTAACTTGTCTTCACTACTAGCTACAAAAGAAACATAGAAATGAAATCCTCACTAACTTTTAATCCGAGATTCACGTTAATCGGCTTTCAAACAATCAGCCCAGGGTTATAGTGACCAAAATTCTTAGTTCCAACAAGATATTTATCTAATAAAACTATCAATTATACAAAAATAATGTTGCAGAATTTGTTCCCCCTGATAATGCCTTGTTTTTCCAAGAATTCGAGTCCGAATCCGAGTTTTTCCAAGAATTCAGTTAATGAATCATACTTGTGTTCTCTCAATTTGCAAATTAAAAAGGTGACATTGTCCAGGTCCACTCGGGATATTGGGTGTGCAGCTACACCTCCTTCAGCCTTAAAGGCATGAGTTAGCCTTTCCTGTGACTGACAGGTCACTGAAGCAGATAGGTTACGTCCAAGGGTGAATACCCTACCCCGTGGGCACGGGAGCTCATAACCCAGGGCAGGGGCACTATACAGGAACAAGGCTGCCAGGCCAGCAGCCACCTGGTCATAGCAAGGGCAGGGCAGAAAATAAAAGGTTTGGTTGACCTAACTTGTTTTGAACCTGCCACCCAACATTGAGTGATATGAGCATGTATCATATCCACTGTAATTGCTAATGCATTAGTAATGGCAATAGTGGTAGTAATAATTTATTTAAAGTCGATAATGTAGAGAGTGGTCACCCTATCTCCCGAGCCAGAGGCTCATGCAAAAAACGCTTGACAAAAATACAATTAAGTTAAAACACAAAAAAAAATTAAGTTGAAAAATAAAATACATTTATTGATAGTCAGCTGACGCATTAAGAACTTTAAGAACTTGACCACGACCAGAGCACATAAGCCTCGAAGAGAGGGACTGCTCTCATTTTGGTGAATGTAAATGTAAATCAAAGATTTTATTTAAGTGTCAAGTATTTAGATGCAGATCTGGCAGAACTGAAGTCAAATACACTGTAGAAAAAAAAAAAAAATAGGCAGACAGTGTACATGCTGACTTCTTGGGTTGAAGACACAGAAATACAGCTTTAGAACCTGCAACTGGCTTTCTGTTTACACAATAAGTATGACATTGATATTGTGCCATTTATTTGTCAGGGCTCTGGTGTTAACAGTTCAGAAGTTGTTTCAGGAATGGTATTCAAGCGAGAGGTTGAAGGTGACATCAATTCACTCAGGGATGCTAAGATTGTAGCGTTTTCATGTCCACTGGATTCTATGACCACAGAAACCAAGGTTGGTTCAGAAATAGAAAAGCCATTTAAGCAAAGAACCTCAGTATGCTGAATTTTGTTGCTCATAATTTTCACAGGGGACAGTTCTCATTAAAAATGCAGAGGAATTAAAGAGTTTTAGCAGAGGAGAGGAGGAACAATTAGAAAAGGTCAGCAGCAGCTATTTTGTGTAATTCATCCTTGACAGAATCTGGTTTTGAGTCAGTAGCCACTTTTTCTGAGATAATCAAGTTCTCTATTTGCGTGATCTTCCTGCCGGAATTTGTAATACAGTGAAAACATGTCTAGAAGTCATCACTAAGTATAAATCATTTTGCATTAGTGCAGCTTTAACCCTTTAAGCCCCAAGAGTGATCAGCATCAATTTTCTCCTTGTAATATCAATGCCTTATCAATCAAAAAGGTCATGAGAATTAAGGACATGATCACACAAGATGAATTCTCCTCATATCCAAACATTTTCTCCCTACTGCTTCTATAGGAAATGTATAAAACTAGAAATGAGAATTTAAATTTTGATATTGGGGCGTAAAGGGTTAAGTACATGTAAGATCATTTAGTCATGATCAAACGTTTGTTTTCCTTTCTACTTGAAATAACTCATGAATACGCAAAGCGTTGAGCGAGTTGTAACGTTTGGCAAGACATTTCACTTGATCTCTTGATTGCTTGATTGCTCGATCAACTGTTAACATTGAGCCCACGATATGTAATGGTCACCTGTCTTACCCATGGTGACAGTCTTGGAGGGAGGGGAGGGGAGGGTGGGGAGTTGTTGCAGGAAAATGCCTAAGAGAGAGGATGGTCCAAAGATGTGCAGAATATTTAGTTTAGAGAATTTTATATTCATGAGTTGGCTCATGGGAGCCTTTGATTTAATCTTGGCTGTTAAGCCGATGAGCTTGAGTGCTTTTAAAGTTCCTTACTTGCCAGGTATGCTAACTCGGGATTCTTATTTTTTTTTAGCAAATCAAGTCTATTGTTGATGCTGGTGTTAACTGCATTGTTAGCGGTGGAAAGGTTGCTGAGATGGCCCTTCACTTCTGTAACAAGTTTAATATTTTAGTTGTTAGGTTAGTATATTAATATTCAGTTTTAAGTAGATTCCATTTTATGAGCTGAGTTACCCTGCAGTGCATTTGTGGAGTGCGTGGACGGGCACAAAAGAAAGGAAATTGCTCGATTCCATAGCTCAGAAAGAGGTCGGACACCTTATTGAGACTTATATAACGGAGTAACTGGTTAGCTTTCAATAGCGAAGCGCACAACTACTATTTATAGAACCAAAACTCAGACAAACAAACCAAAAGTGACTCTCAGGGGATTCCTAATAAGGAATTTCTATTGTCAGAAATGCAAGAATAAACAAGAATAAATTATAAACTCAGACAAACATGAGTACTGACGTCATTTGTGCACTTTGCTATTGAGGTTGGGGTCAGCAGTTTATATAGTTAAATTTAAGACTAAGCAACCCGAGAAGCTAGGTGGTGCAGTGGTACGGTAGGCTATGTAAGCCTAAGCCTAGCTGAGGTGACAGGTTCAATCCTGAGAGGGGATTTTAGATTTTCCTTTTTACACTTAAAAATTTATTGAGAATAAAATTCTAAGTGTCGGCATTACGTTATATAATTCTCAATAAGTGTCCGACCTCCTTCTGAGCTATAGAAGGTAGACTCTACCCAAAAGAAAGTCGTCCGCCATTTACAAACACTACCAGAGAGAACACAGTGGTTTCACGTGCTTGCTAAATGTACCAGCAAATTTGATTGCCCCATTAAAGAGATGCTTTTCATACGCAAACTCAAAACAGAACTGAACATGCAAACTGACTCAATAGAGGTTTTGCACGGAAGCCATATTGCATGGCAGGAACAATAGATTCTTTTCCCTATGGGAAAGAATGTTCTTTCTAATGCAAAACATTTTCATTGTTCCTGCCATGCAACATGGCTGCCATGCAAAACCTCTATTCGCGCTGAAGTGTTTGTTTAGTCATCAAATGTAAATTTTAGCTATAGCCTACTTAAATATTCACTCTGTAAAAATTTCCATTACTCTTGATAATGGCGTCATGGCGACACCGAAACATCAAGTATTAAATCTTTCTTTATTTTTTGCGTGCATTATTTTTGATAAAATTGTTTTTTGGCAGGTTAACGTCAAAGTTTGACTTGAGAAGACTCTGTCGATCAGTTGGGGCTACGATACTTCCAAAATTTGTGAGTTTCATACATTCCTGAGATAACAATTATTTGAATCCTTTTTTATCTTGTTGAGAACAACAATTTCTACAACTACTTTTTGCTTTTTCACTTTCCTAGACTACCCCTACTTCAGAGGAGATTGGTCACTGTGATGAAATCAAAGTGTCAGAGATTGGTGACACTTCTGTCACAATTTTCAAACAAGGTACTGCAATAAGCACTTTGATTCCTAACAGTGCACAAATTCAAAGACAAAATTAAAGAAGAAAAAAAACGCTTGCACACTAGGGGCACCTTTTCCCTTTGCGCCTGCTCCTCACGCACTAGCCCTCAAAATTTCACCCTAAAAATACACCGTCGCCTGCTCCCTGCAGGCTAACGTTTTGAGCACTAGCCCTGGTCAGAGCCAGCACCTGAAACGTCTGCTTTTGAATCTTTTCACGGTTTCCAATTTGCCTTATCATGTTTGCTAATTTGCTGAGCAACAACTCTGTTATCATTGCATTGTAACAATCAAACCATGATTAATCATTTGCAGATCCAGACTTTCTTACAAGGAGAGAAAAAAAGGAGATGGGCGGGAACGTGATGAGATGGTTGACAAATTTTAAGTTACCTCAAATCGTTTCGCTAAAACACTAATCTTGAATGAACACGACAGAAAATGGGCTAAACTAATACTTTAGTGAGTATATCAAATATTTCTCGTTCTTTAATCCACTGCAAAACGACTTGTAGCGAAACGACTTTGTAGCGAAATGACCAGTAATCCTGAGAACAAGATCTTGACATCTCGTTGTTTCTCCTAGAAATTTTGAACAACAGATTCAAACGCTATAGAGTACAAAAGAGTTGATGAGGATGAGCTCAACTCTATCGCACATGTTTTTATTTTCTCCAGAGCGCGAGGAGACAGCTGTATCCACTATAGTAATTCGTGGTTCAACCGACAATATCATGGATGATGTTGAGCGAGCTGTTGATGATGGAGTGAACACGTTTAAAGCTCTCACTCGTGATGATCGCTTTGTTCCCGGAGCTGGTGCAACTGAAATTGAACTGGCTAAACAAATATCCAGCTTTGGAGAGGTGAGTTGAAATACTTTACAGCTGCAAGCTATTCAGCTACTAAAGAAACGTGTCCTGTTACTTACTCGGGAAACGTATAACAAAAATGCTCGGGGGGTAAACAAGGTAAGCGAGGAGTAAAACACGAGCTAAAAGGAGAAGCGAACGCAAAAATAAAGCGCTCTGGGAAAAGGCTTCCCGATGATAGACCTCCCATCCAAAGGAATAGCAATAGATAGCTCAGTTTTCAATCGAGTGTCGTAAAAACAAATCCAAAGTAATTACTATGGCCAATCGAAACAAATTCAGGTGGCCGGCGCCAAGCGCGGGAAAACGCGTTGGTTTTGTTTTTTATTCTTCCCATTGGTAAATAAAGTGGTGCTAGATTTTTTTAGCCAAACAATTCGCCACTTTAGAAACGAGAAGAAAACTGGGCCGAGTGAACTATCGCAACGACTTCTGGGACTGTTACTTGGGACAGAGACAAAAGAAGCGTCCCCTGTAACGATCCCAGAAGTCGTTGCGAAAGTTCACTCGGTCCAGTTTCCTTCTCGTTTCTAAAGTGGCGAATGCAAAACCAAAGCAATCGCGAAATTACTTTCGACACAATTGAAAGTAGGCAAGGCTGATACTACGTAGAACATTTAACGCGACAACGACATGATAGAGCATAAACTGAAAGCCAAAATGCAACCTACGCCTATTGCTCATTGTCACGCGCTGTGACGTTGGCCAATTGACAAACATTTGAATTTGAGCTCATCTGAGGTCATCACCACGTGCAATTTGGTAGACAAATTGGAGTTCGCGCTGCTTTTTCTATCTTTTTGCTGCTGTATTATGCTGACGAGACCCAACCAGGTCGAAACAGCTGTCCACGGTTGCATTTTGGCTTTCAGTTTGGGCTCTATCATGTCGTTGTCGCGTTAATTGTTCTACGTAGTATCAGTTTTGCTTACTTTATATTACTATTTTTGGCTGAATAGATCTTCTCTTAATCCCACGTACACCAGCAGCATTTTCATTCGCGGTCCTTTGCTTCTTATTCTACTCAATCGAAGACCGCTCTTTGCCTAGGTAGGAATTCTGCTATAAGTTAGACTACGAGTGATCCCTTATTTCTCTCAAGGATAGTCAAACGGATGAATACGCACGTGAGCTCGATAATTGGAGACGCGACGCGCGAGGGCGGAGAATTTTAGTATAACTGCAAGTTGATTCATGCAACAGAAACCAAGAGTATGACCTGACCGACAATTGTTGAATAATTGCATGGATTGGTTAGATTTTACCCATAACTGGTATTTCCTGTTTTTCATCAGACCTGTGCAGGCCTTGAACAGTACGGTATCCAGAAATTTGCTGAGTCTCTAGAGGTCATTCCCAGGACCCTAGCGGAAAATGCTGGCGTGAAGGCCACGGAATTGATCTCAAAACTGTACGCTGCCCACCAGGGTGGGGACAAGAATGCCGGATTTGATAACGAGGTATAATGCTCATATCTGTATCTCTTTTGTTCATGCAATAGAAGTCAGTAAATTTGGTTGTTTTGGTTCTTTTTGTTACCGGCAGCCATGAATGTCATCTAACATTAATTTGGATGTTGTTTTTGGTAGGGCGGTGGAGCTGCAGTGAAAGACGCAGCGAAAGCAGGAATCCTAGACTTGTATCTTGTCAAATACTGGGCCCTTAAGTTCGCCACTGATGCAGCTGTTACAGTGCTTAGAGTGGACCAGGTAAGAAAACGCTGTTCATGTCAAACTCTCAAAGACGGAAAAAGGAGAATTGTTATGGCATGGTCACAATACAAAGAGCTGTACTATCATGGGGAAACTGTTATACAAACAGATGTAACTGACCCCTCTTTCAAATTGAGCGCGGATTACCGTACTATCGTGTGCAGTTAGTCCTTTCTCGGTCAGAGACAAAGTTAGCCCGCCTATTCGTCTGCGACGAAGGCTAAGACAAAGTTGGGTTTTTTTTATAGTTCGCATAAAAATTATTGAGAATTTTCGTTTCTTTCTTTTCGTTTTTAATTTTTAGCGTGATTACATTTGGTAATGGATGGGTTAATCAAAAGCAAGGCTTGTGCAATATGATTTCACAATTTAGGTTAAAATTTGAAGGTTAACGTGCCAGACATAACACCTTTCTTTTCGAACGATGAAGTGACGCAGCTTTTAATTTCATTTTGCAGATTATTATGTCTAAACCCGCCGGAGGACCAAAACCGAAAGACAATCCGAACTGGGATGAAGATTGATCTCTGAAGTGCAGATTGAGTCATTTTACGAGAAACAAGACTGAGTAACCTATAAGCCAGCTTCCTGTTCCAGAACAAAGTGTCTTGTTGAACTTTAAATTAATCTGCAGGCACTTAGTGATAGCGACATTATTGTTGGCTAAAGGCAGTGTTACGCTAGACAATGCTTTTTGCAACATGCCTTGGAATTGTTCAGTGTACTGTTGCGAAAAACATTGCAAGGGTTTACAGCAGCAGCACCCATAAAAGTTGTCGCAGCATTGCCACAGTTGTCGTGATAATTAAGAAGTTTGGTAAAGCTGCAACGATTTTCGCAAAATTGCAAAAATTTGACGGATCATCGCCTAGTGTAACACCGCTATATGAGAACTGTATGGCGCACCAATAAATATATAAAGAGTGAAAAAACTGGTCTTATTTAAATGACTTGCTTTCTTGCCTCCATTGAAATCGGCTGCCTCGTAAGGGAAAGGGTGAAGGAAGCTTTCCTTCGCTGATCGAACTTTCACTTGATCCTTTGTGCTCTCTCTTTCTCGCTCTTCTCCCGCCATCGAGAATCCCAATAAGGAAAACTTAAGAGCTTAAGGGGCACATTACACCAACTCCGCGCATTATCGATCCCAGAACTCTTCTCTTTTACGCATGCCAACTGGACCGGCGAGCGCAGTCCAGAAAACTGGTAGTTTCTTGGTGTTGCGGATGATGTGATCACCAAATGACGTAAAACAAAAGACACTGAACAAATACTCACACCACAGCACAAAAGCACACCAACAATGGCTTTCGCAACACCAAGAAACACCCAGAAAACTGAAGGCTCTGGGGTCGAGAATGCAACTTCGCGGTATGACTAGAATCTTACGCATGCTCACAGCCATGTCACGCGGGTAGTGGCAGCCAGCCTGGATGCGAAGCACTGAAATCGCGACAACGACAGGAGATTTCTGATCACGTCTGTTATGAGCTTCAGGCCCTGGATAAATCACTATCCAGTGGATAAACATTAACAAAACCAATCGCATTATCCACTGGATAGTGATTTATCCGGTGGATAACGCTATCCACCTTTTGAACAACCGGGACCAGGACAACAAGAACTACGTCACAGAAGAAAACAAACCATCCTTGAGCAAAGTCGTGTGTTCTTGCTTCATGTTGTCTAAGAACCCGTCCACACTTACCATATTTGCTGGAAAAATTAAAGTGGAACATTTTCATAACTGAAGGCCAAACCGTATGAAAAATCTCCCTCTGTCACTGTCCTCAGCATTTTTGGAGATCTCCGTTTTTGGTTCGTTTTCAATTATTTGCTTGTAGATGAAAGGCCTAACCGAAGAAAAATATCGGAAACGCATTCGTGTAGTCTTTTACGCTGTCATTGTTTGGATCGTCTGAATCGGAATGAGCTTATTAGGTTATTCGCGTAATAAGGATGTTTGAACGGAAATACCGTGCTACCGAATAGGGAATGGGTCTTCGACCTAAATTCATAAATAGGGCATCGGGTTAGATACTGTCATACGCAGGGTACATAGGGAACTTAGCGCATGTTGTGAATAAGGTAAAATATGTTAATTGATAACTAAATGCAAACCGACATCAGTCATATTGAATATGTAGTTACCAGCACTTTGAGTTCCTATTTAAACTAATTAAAAACTTTGAAGGTTTCAATCAAAATTTGGAAAAATCAAAATCTTCAAAGCATTTATACAATTTGTGGACATTTGTACAGGAAAAAAACCCTTTTGGACACGCCTCTCTCCTCATTATGAAACGGTCTCGTCCCCTGGCGTCAGCGGGACGAAACGCGGCTGACCGTGCGGGAAACCTAGAGCCAACCGGCGGGTTATTTAAAATGGCCGGCATTTATGTGGTTTCCCAGTAGCAAAAACAATGCCAGTGGTTAAGCTCTGTGTTGAATGGTTGAGAATGTCATTTACGTTTTTGGACAGCCACGTCGATATTCTTTAAAACTTCAGTTTGAACAATTTTTCGTTTCATCTGTAACAGGGTGAATATTTCGATTGAACGAGACTTCACGAACCGCGCGTGAGTAATTCACGAGTGACGTAACGAACATGCGCAGTGCGTAATTCAGCTCTGTCAACCGATGCTTCATTCACAGATGAGACATTCTATTCTCTATCGCTGCGCTCAGCCGAATAGAAAACATTTCCCATGTAAACACTAAAGAGACTATTGGAGGGAGCCGACCAGCCATCGAGAACAGTCACTTTATTCACATTCAAAATAGAACTCTTACAATGTAAGTCTGCGTAAGCACGTTGCAAACCATAGCCCACATAAGGCAAGTCTGTTCAAAAACGCAATATTTTACGTTTACATAATTTGTAGCGGTGATTAAACCGGATGCGCATAAACAGTAAAAAACCCTCCTAATTCGTAGAAAAAAATGGAAACATAATTATTCTCCAAACTGATGCGGAACCACCTTAACCTCTGGAGTTTAAAACAAAAACCTCTGGAGTTTAATGGTTGAGAATAACAACTATTTAATACTGTTAACAGTACACAATATGCAAAAAATTACTCCGAGCAAAGTTCTGTAGTGGCTGATTGGCGTTAAGTGAATTGCGCAAGTCAATGAGTGGTATAAACAGGCAAAGCTGCAAATGCTAAGCATAGCAATGATACATATATGCCCATAGTAAATCCATTTTTACGCACCTCTTGGCTCACCGATTCAAACAAAGTGTCCGCCTACGTGTCGTCTCCATTAGGAAAGGGTTTGATCTGCTTGGAAATGAACGATGTTTTAGCTTGTGTCGACCCTTCACTTCCCTTCATCGTGTACAGGTGGAACGCACTTAAAAGAATGCAAATAGACGGCACAGACTTTTGAAGTACAAGCGAGTTATAGAATTGAGATTTTTCACTCATCCTTAAATGAAGTATTTAACATGTAATCTTTCCGTTTTCATAGCAATTTCAAGAAAATAGGTCGCAAGATCACTTGTAAAAATTACATTCAAAACGACCTATTCAAAATAATTTAAATAACCTGATTCACCTTTCTTTTTTTTAGAAAATAAGTTAAATATAACATCTTAAGTATTAAAAACCGTGAAAGAAACTGTCAGTAGTCCTTTTCCCACATTAATTCTGTTAGTAAATATTTTTATTTCATACTTATTGAGATTTTCTATTGATATTCAGTGTGTGAAAACCCCGTTCGGGGTTCGCAGCCAATCACGCGTGAAGAAAGCGTTTCGTCCAATCACAAATCTCAGTATCAAATGTAAAAGCCTCGCTCGTTCGATTTCCGAGACGAACCAACTCGTGCGTAAATACCGTACGCCCCCAGTGCCCAAGAAGTAATCTATATACAGCTGTTTCGAGAAAAGTTGTCGGAAAAAAGCGTAAAAGTGCATGCGATAATCCAGAAAGATATTGTGGGTAGTCACCCACGCTATATCCTAAAAACTCATTTATCCCGATGGCCCGCCATCTAAGATCATCCCTGTACGGACGCGGCATCGCGGGTTACATGTATTTATTTGACTTATTAAAATTCATTGATCATATCCCATATTATTTTTCGGGAATGTCGCGTGCACTTTAGAGCTTTTTTCCGACAACCTTTCTCGAAACAGCTGTATATTCACTACAGATAGCGTAACCTGTGTGGCGGGTGCAAAGAAGGGGGAGAATGCCCTGGGGAAATAGAGCACGAAACCAGATACCTCCGGAAAACCACACTGATCGCGTTTCGCGCTAGCCTGATTCTCCTATTCTCCTCTGCCTGTCTGATGTCCTTTGTTTGAGGGCTTGTTCTTGACGTCATCTGACCGTTGAATATTTCCACCAATCAGAGTACGTTTAGTCGCATTCTTAAAATTCCTAATGGAGAAAAAACCGTGCATCAACTCAGGCTCTGATTGGTGGAATATTCAACAGTCAGATGACGTCAAAAACAAACTCTCAAACAAAAGACATCAGAAGGGAGAGGAGGGAGTCAAAGGACATCAGTAGGGAGTGAGCGCGAGCGACCTCGGACTGTCCGAGAATCAGGATTGTTTCGCGCAAGATTTTTCTTTCCCACTCTCTCTCACTCACCCCATTTTTACCTGCCACTCAGGAAGTGAGTGCGCAAATATTTATGTTTCGTTTCTTGTTGATTTGATAAGAAAGAGCAGTTTTCAATTGAGTGTTGAAAGTAATTACACAATTACTTTGGTTTTGCATTGCTACGCTTTGCGATTGGCTAAAAAATCTCGCGCCAATTTCTCGATCAATCAGAAGTAAAACCAAAACCAATCGTGTCTTGCTCGCACGTGTTTTCCCGCGCTTGGCGTCGCCGACATGTAATTGCTTCGAGCACTGATTGGTTCATTGGATTGTTTACGACTGCTGTGATTGGTCAGAGTAATTACTTTGGTTTTGGTTTTACGACACTCAATTGAAAACTGCTTTATACTACTAAATGGGTTAAAACAGGCTGGAATATTGTCGGCTCTGTCACACTTTGCATTTCCACACTGTAAAACTTCTTTTACAAAACCGTGACTTGTTCAATTCGTGTTCTCGGCCCTCACTTCTTCAACTTAGTGTAATAAAGAATAGTGCTTGTTGACGAACCAAATAACGACTGCATAGAGACTATCGATAGGCATCACGCAGGGTAACGCTCCATGCGCAATTGATCACGAACAGATAACGCATCCCATCATAGTGATCTTGTGTCACGTGGGGTCGGTATAAACAATTGGTTCCTCACAGAACATTTCATCTAACAAAGCAAAGCAGGGATTGCAAACTCGGACAAGCTGGTCGTAACCAAACGCTGGAATCCTGAAAAATAAAAACATATCTTGTTCGTCATAATGTTCAGTTGATTTAATAGCTGTTCCTCATTTCGCATTTAACGGCGAACTTTTGATAATTATGTATCACGACATACTAACGAGAAAATCGCTCATGTCTTTTTGTTCAACGAATTTTTAGATGTGTCCCAAAATATTGCCCTTGTAAAATAGCAAAGTTGCTGCAATAATAGTCTGTAATTAGGTGTCAGCAACTTCAGCACCACCCTAGTAAGAACCATGTTTACACGAGGGGGGGGGGGGGGGGGGGGGAGGTTTTCATGCTCATCGCCGAGCTCTTCAATGACAAAAATAATGGTCTTGTTATGAGCTGGGTATTCTATGGTGTCAAACATAATTTGTTACGCAGGTTTATTTGACTCTTGGGATTGAATGCATGTTTTTGCTTGGAGTTCTGCTTGGTTCACTTCATAGGTCAGTTGATCATTGCGTCTGAAACACTTGCATTTAAGTGTCTTGATACTTTGAGGTGAGGTGAAACTGCAAAAAGTCATTTTGCAACTACACAGCTCTTGCCATACTAGACTTGGAATACCTGGGATACCTGGGATACCTGTGGCCGAAGATAAATCGAGTTTAACTTACGGTGCTGACTGATCTGTGCAGTTGTGACAGAAAACGCGACCACAACATCGACAATGATGGCGTCTTCTTGTCTGTATAACAGAGAGATAAAATTTAAATTTATAGGTCAAGCCGCTAAAATTGATTAAAAATGCCCCTTCTACCATTTGAGAAAGCGTCTGACGTTTTTCTCTTACAAATACTCGGATAGTCTCCGATTCCAATCAAGAGTTGATGAATAACAGGAACCACCTCGCTCAAGCAATTTTTGGACACAGGATTAGTTTTTATCATGTTGCGTTTAAGGAAGGTGAGTTGAAGACTGAATAAGAACAAATGATTGAAAGTAGGATAGGGGGTACATCGTAACCGCCCTACAACGTTATGTTATGGCAACCTTTAAATTACGTTAATTAATTTCCGCGGGTTATTAAAATTTTCGTGAACAACAAATACAATACAATACAATAATCTTTATTTAAACTCGAATTAAAGATAGCAATAAGATGCTAATATCTCCGATGATAAATAGCAAAAATAAATAAAAATAAATATCAAATAATAAATTAAATAAATAAATATAATAGTATTGGTACAGAATACGAAAAAGTAATTGATCAACTGACTAATTAAGATAAATATTAATAAGATTAACCACAAAAGGTGCAGCAGTCAGAATCAAATTTGAGATCAGAAATGGCCAATTTAAATTTACTTAACTCTGGAATAGCTCTAATATTGTTAGGAAGGGAATTTCATAGCTTATTTTCCACCTAGCTCGGTTTTCTTTGTTCTTTTCAGGGGAATATATCACATAACCCCGTTCATTACAGTGTCTGAAAAGCTGGGTGCGGCTTTGATTGTAACAGGGGAGAGGCGGGGCTGAAAATAATAGCTGATAACAATAGCAAAACAAGGATTATATATTCCCCTCAACATATTGCCCCCGACATATTCCCCCCGACATATTCCCCTCAACATATTCCCCCCGACACATTCCCCTCGCCTTAGTCCCTTCGACTTATTCCCCTCATAATAGAATAACACAAACGGGAAGACAAAATAGGGCGTAACAAGGAAAACGCTCTAGCATCCATCAATATTTTTTGTTTACAAAAAAGACAACTTCGTTAATCATATTCCTACGTAATTAATTGGTCGGTCGCGACCAAAAAGCGAAATGTTAATAACATTATTCGATGGTATCGTAACTCGATTCAGGTTTCGGGTCTTTAATAATGTATGACGCCTCGTTTTACGCTTGAACCTGAATATGTTTCCGCCGCTTTCCCTTGGAAAACACACCGCAACCACTCCATTGAGGGAGTTGGGCCATGGCGAGACCACGAGTACTGTTCATACATTTTCTTCTCTCTCTGTCTCCCCTTCTACTCATAACGAAGCAACGTGCTCAATGCAAATTTAACAAAAGCAAAACATGTTTACCGTCTCGCTTCGTAATGTGCCGTGATCCCAATGCGGCCTTGCGGAATCATGCTTTTTTGCATTTGAATTGAACGGAATGTTACTTTCCGAAAAATTAATAGTTTCTTTGTTTTAGAAAACCTCACAAGGTGGAAAATAAGCATGTTATTGACCAGTCCCTCGGGGATATGTGATATATTCCCCTCGTGGCGTACCCGAGGGCGTATATCACATATATCACATATCCCCTCGCTCCTGGTCAATAACCCTTACTTGCAACCATGATAAGAGAGAGAATGAAGCCCATAGCTGGTGGTGTTAACTCTTGGCACGGTTAGAATATCTATACCCCGCAGATCCTTATTACAATTTCGAATGTGCGAAAATAATTAAAGGCATTAGGTTGATTTCGTACCCAGATCTTCTCCTTCCTTGCCGTCGGTTCCTGAGGCTTTTGATAACTCGCTGTGAAGTGCCTAAAAAAGTTCACTTTCGCCGTTGCCGACCACTCAACGAAAGTGCAGGAGAAACACATCTGGTACCCAGGGAAATAGAAAGTTGGTTTGACAATTTGACCCTTTAGTTTTTTAAAAAAGCTAAACATCCACTTACTTGAGTAAAAGGAGCTCGACATTTGTTGTTTGAACAGTAGTTGACAAGCTGCAAGAAATGTATTAGATGTTTTAGTACAGTTTTCAATTGAGTATGAAAAGTAATTACACAATTGCTTTGGTTTTTCATTGCTACGCTTTGTGATTGGCTAAAAAATCTCGCGCCACTTTCTCGACCAATCAGAAGTAAAACCAAAACCAATCGTGACTTGCTCGCACGCGTTTTCCCGCGCTTGGCGCCGCCGACATGTAATTGCTTCGAGCTGTGATTGGTTCATTGGATTGTTCATGACTGTTGTGATTGGTCAGAGTAATTACTTTGGTTTTGGCTTTACCACACTCAATTGAAAACTGCTCTTAAAGATGGTGTAATTAATATGTAAAATCCCTGGATTAAACGCCCTATGCGCCCTAATCTCGCGATTCCCAAGCCTGGTTTTCACAAGCGACATAAGCATAAGCATAAGCGTGAGCTTGAGCATGAGCGGGAGCTTGAGCATAAGCGTGAGCATGAGCATAAGCGTGAGCGTGAGAATAAGCGTGAGCGTGAGCATAAGCGTGAGCGTGAGAATAAGTGTGAGCGTGAGCATAAGCGTGAGCTTGAGCGTGAGCATTTATAAGCGGAAGCATATTACGAATTTGCGTCAAGTGAAAACGAACGTTGGTATGTGCATAAGATTGATTCAATTTTTTCAAGTTCTTCCCGTGTGTCTTGGAAAAATAACTTAAATCTGATTCTAGTTTGTTCTATCTTCGAGGGAGGAATCACGTGATATTTTCCTTTCAGTGTTCTAATAGTCCGGAAGATAAGCGACAAAAAATAGCGGAATTGTTCAAATTTGTGATACAAGTATGAAATTTTCAGAACAAATACCTTTTACCATATGTATTCATATAACATTAAGATCCCATCTGGATCCTAATCTTAAGCATATATTTTAAGACACTTTAAACTGGCGGTCAGCGGTTTGTTACAGCAGGCTCAAAGCTTTCCGTATTTATGCATTACACTTAACGGAATTATTCCAAAAATGTCCTGGTATCATTGCAATAGTCATATTTTGTTTATTTAAACCTTTATACCTTCTTTAGCCCAGTTAATATGTTTTATTTTAAAAAATCTGACTAAAAGGCCAGGGTTCCCGTGGTGTGAGCAAGGAACGCCTGACTGATTTCTCATATACAAACAGGTTGCTCTAAGTTGGAAAAAGTTTTAGAAAATGGGTCGTACACGTTTACGGACTAGTATGAATTGGGATTTGTGTGCTTCATGGCAAGTGGACAATACAGATAAAAAGCTTTGTTGTCCAGTTAATAATAAACGAAAAGATCACGGATTAGGTTACAAAAGTTTAGCTGACAATTTATCGAAATTTGCGGAGGTTGGCTAATTACCAATTCAAGTGCCATTGTCGAGTCTTGACGAAGGAAGAGGGGAGGAGGAAACACTGAGAACTCACCAAGCGTCCTGGCACAAATCGTGTTTTAACAAATGCAGCAGTGCAAAGCTGTGCAGAGCTCAGAAGAGAAAGAATGCAGAGATCAGTGGCGACTCTGACGAGGAGAGTTCTACACATCCGGCGAGCTCAGTCAAAACTCGACGTGCTTCCTTGGGAACAGCAGCCACCAGACCAATGACAAGGGATGAACTGTGGATGACACGAATCGATGGTTATTTTACGAAGAAACGGGTAGGGTAATAAGAATATCAACTTTGAGTCTACTGTGGAAGTAACTTACACTTTTCAAGTTTCTTTAAAGGCTATTGCTTTAGCGGAACTTGTCATGTAATTGAGGAGGCTCCAAGACCAATATTATTTGGCCAAAATGTACTCGTCTTCACTTGAGCAGCTTGGAGCACTTGTTTCTGGCCGAATAAACAGCACGAGGCTAAAGGATAGCCTGCTCGCACAAATACCACAACCTTGCGCGTATACTGAAGGAAAAGAAGTAAAGCTTGTTTTTTCTAGTGACATTGGTGCAGCTCTACAGTTTGTCCAAACGCATGACTATGATACTGAAGCCATGCATCTTGCCAAGGCTGCAATACTTGCCAGGAAAGACCTATTAGCTAAGAAGCAATGCTTTAATGGTTCATTTGATTCCGACGGTCAGCGCTCTGCAGTACCTGACTTACTCCTAGCACTTGTGAACATGATATTAGAGGGACCGAATGTCAAGAACAAAAATGAGCAAGATACGACAGGCATGAAGGCAGGCGAGATGATTTCCCAGCTGTTAATTTTTAATGCTGTGAAACGCCAGAGAGACCCGCAATCTGATGCCGCAGCAACTGGACACGACCTGAATAGAGAGTCTGCATAACCGGTCTATCTGGAACTACTAGTCCATGCTGAAACCAGGAAGAAAACGTTGGACTATCGATTTCATACGACCGAGTGATGCAGATTTCAGCAGATCTCGGAAACAGTGTATGCGCGGCATTTGAAGAGGAGGGGGGAAGTGTGTCCCTCAAAGTTAAAAAAGTCACTGTTTAGTACGGGTAGTGTGAACAACATAGACCACAACCCGAGCTCGCATACAGCTAAGGACTCATTCCATTGAACAGCAATTTCCATTACCGAGCACCATACAATAGACTTTGCTGGTAATGACGGAAATCGAGTTGTAATCAATGCTGACCTTCCAAAAGGTATGGGGTATAACATAGCTACCCTCCCGTATGGGGAGCGTAGCTATGTTGTGATGTTAAAGGGGCTGCACATTGAGATGGCCTCAGTAGCGGATGGGATAGTGCATTAGTCCAAGCCGACATCACAACCAGTGGAAGGGCAGATGCTATACTGAAGGTGTCCCACATAACAAGGTCTCGCTATGCACATCAAGTTAGTGCATGCGCGTTGTATATCTTACAGCAAAGAGCTTACAACACTAGTATCGTTGACAATAGTGAACCTGACGATTTTACTACTTGGGTACAGAAGCAGTGCGAAGCACATCCGCAGTTTCTTTTCTGGTCAACTGCGCTTGAGTTGGAACTTCTGGTTCTAGAATTTGTCAGGTCTATTAGAGAAGGCAACTTTCCCTTCTATATTCAGATTCTTGGCAAGCTAGTCCCTTGGATGTTTGCTTTAGATTTAGTTAACTATTCAAGATGGCTTCCCGTCCACATCAGAGACCTGGTCAACTAAAGGAGATGCACCCATCAGTATACGCCGAGTTTGAACAAGGGAAGTTCGTTGTACAGAAATCCCAGAATCTATTCTCGAAGATTTCTACGGACCAAAACCATAAACAAGAAAATGAGATGATCAAAGGGAACGGAGTGGCAGTAGTGCTAACGGAAAGTCCCGCAGCACTTCGATGCTGGATGGCAGCAGGACCCGAAATAGCAATAGCAATGAAAGAATTCGACAGCACATATGACGTACGAAAGCCTAATGACACTCGTCACCACGAACAAGTCCAATCTGTTCAGAAAGATTTTGCTTAAGACATCAATAGCCTGACCAGTGTAATTGAGGAAACGGGGAACCCATTTTGTGAAGAGAGTACCGATCTCTTTTTATTGGACACCAAGGAAATAATTCCTGAATGTGTTGTGGAAGCTGTTTCATGCAGCCAAGGGGAAAGGACAATCAGAGTATGACAGTGGCGTAGCCAGCCTATAGGCTTACAAATTTTTCAGTGCACTTGTATTACATTTTTAAGAATTGGAAATGAAAAATTCAAATCCATTCTCTTTTATCAAATATTAGGATTTCGGTGCTGTCAAGATACACATAAAATCACCAGTCAGAAAGTGAAGGATAAAGCATTTTCAAGGGCCAATATCGAAAAAATTTCCCGGGGGTATGCCCCCGGACCCCCTAGAAGCGGCCCTTGCAGGCCGGATGGCCAGGCCTACAACTCTTCTAAAAGCTGGCTACGCCCTTGTATGAAATATATATAATATATATAAATATATATATATATAAATAAATAATAAATAAATATATATATATATATATATATATATTATATATATATATATATTATATATATATTATTATATATATATATTATATATATATTATATTATATATATTATATTATATTATATTATATATATTATTTTCCAAATTCTTGCTCTCCATCGATTAGATGATTCTTAGCAAGTGGTCAGCGGTCTTACTATAATATTAAATAACAAAAAAATAAAAAGTCAGAACATAACTAACTTGGCTCTGAAAGAATTTGCAGATTCTGCCTCAACAACGTTCAGGGGTAGAGAGGAGCGACTTGTTTAATAAGCGGTCCATCACAGACACTATCAAACAATGCAACCTACCTTTGTTTGGCACATTTGAGAAAACGCAATCAAAATAGACGAGGAATCAAGTTGCCTATCTCAAGAGCGACTGCAGATTCTTTTCCAGACTGTATATCGCTTGCCAAGCAAGAGATGGAAATTTTGACGAATTTTTTAAGCACAAAAACAGTCCACTTGCACTTTCGTGTAATGGCAAGATGCGTACAGGCCAGAAATCGGAACTTATCACACGCGTTGAAGTCGAAACAATGTTGGAGCGTCCTTCGTCGATGCGATTGTTATAGATGCCACAGCTGTCGTTAATATGCTTCCACCTGGTAAGTGCAGACCTTTAATGAGTACGCGGAATCTGTTTGTCTCCCGCACATCATCAACTATCAGACACTGAATGTAAAGAGAATCGATTTGGTGTGGAATCACCACCTGGAGAACAGCTTGAAGCAAGGTACGCGCGAAGCCAGAGGCTCTGGATCTCGTAGAAGTGTTTGCGACACTGCGGTGATTCCATTAAATTGGAAGTCATTTTTGAGACTGGATGACTACAAGACGGAGCTATTCCAGTATCTCGCAGTGAACGTCACAATAGACAAGGAGGGCCTGCACCGTGCAACCATGAGGAAGCAGATACTCGTATTTTTGTTCATGCATAGCATGCCTCAGGAAGTGGTATGAAGAAAATCCTCATACCAACTGTTGACACGGACGTGATAATTTTAGCCATCGCATTTTTACACAAGTTGGAAGTAGAGGAGCTGTGGGTTGCATTTGGTGTTGGCAAGCATTTGCGGTGTACCTGCCGATCCACAAGATAACTAGTTCACTCACCACACAACAATGCAAAGGGTTACCGTTCTTTCATGCCGTCACCGGATGTGATACGGTATCGTATTTTGCGGGAAGGGGCAAGAAAACCGCATTTATACCGAGGCAACCGCAGTCTTCCGTAGTCTATCATCGCCAGAAACATTAGTTTCCGAGGAGCAATTCAGGGTACTGGAGCGTTTCGTGGTTATAATGTATAGCCGAACGAGCCCCATCAGAATGTCAACATGGCACGGCAAACCGTCTTTTCTCAAGGCATCAGACGCATCGAGAGTATCCCGCCAACCCAAGCGGCCCTGGAACAACATGTCAAGAGGGCAGTGTTTCAAGCCGGTCATTGTCTGGGGGCACACACTAGATCCTATCCAAGAGCTTCCGAGTGCAGCAGAGTGGGGATGGTATCTGTCTTCCGATGGATGGACACCGAAATGGACAACCCTATCTGAGGCATCACAAGCGTGTAATGAGCTTCAGTTATCAGATGTGGTTGTAAGCGTGCATGCCGGAGACTGTGCAAATGCACCAAGGCAAACTTGCTCTGCACTGCGCTGCGCACCTACAATGGCAATTGCTATCAAGAGTGAAAACAACTTTCCGGGTATTATTCTGTAGGCTAAAAACGTTGAATTACATCGAGATCTTCGTGAGAATATTTTACAAGAATGTTACCTCCAATAATCCACAGGAAAATTGAGCTCAAATGACTTTTAAGATTATTTTCATTTTTTTTTACGACTTGGGTACCCTGTGGTTTCCTATACAAAACATATGGGAACTTTTCATCGACCAATAACAAGCGAACCGATTAGGATCCAAAGTGGATTTTAATCTTATATTATTACCTACCCGTAAAGGATCATGTAGATGAAATTTGGTACTTGTATCACCAATTTGAACAATTTTTCGCTTATCTTCCGGACTATAAGAGCAGTCTTTGTAAGAGCAAAGGTTCTTTGTCAAATATTTAACAGGATTTTGACCAAAAAGAGCAAAATTCCTGTGACATTTGCCCCTTTTAATTTCTTACCTCATCCGGTACCCATGATAATCTGAAAGTGTTCTGTAAATGCAGTACCTCGGCCCTGTCCTTTTCTGCTTGCTTAAGCCGCGTATTTGCCTGGAGAATAAGACAACTTTTTTTGTGATATTTCGGGAGCTCATTACTGTTACGTTAAATACTATCTTCACCAAAGAACACATGGAACAAAAAGTTGTTCAAAAATAAAACTGTTTTAAACTGACCTCATGAATAGCTGCTTCTGTTTCTTGACGAAGTTTCGCCTTTTTGTTGACAAACGTAGCTTCGCACTGCATGAAGAAAACAAATGCAATCCATTACTGTTTTATTCAGGACGAAAGCAAGAACAACAAGGCCTTAATACAGTGCTGCAGGCCATATCGTAGTAGACTGAGGGGGTGGGGGGAGGGGAACAGAGAAACAAGGGAGGCAGAAAGGAAAGGAAAGAGCTCTCCTTCTCTCCCCAAACCCCCCCCCCCCCCTCCCCCTTTTATTCCCTCTCCTCCTTGTCCCCTCCCCTAAAGAAGAAGTGAATCTCAGGTTAATACCGTGGCTAGTGATAAAGCACTCACTTGATCTATTTATAAGCACGGTTTGTGTTAAAGTCTGGAGCCTTTGGGGCTGTGTGTATGAAAATCAGAAACTAATACTTGCAATGCAAACAAACTGGGAGGCTGAGTTCTCACGTTTCACCATTTCGCACTTGCTATTTTGATTTAGAGAACCACTGCTAACAAACCTGCTCAGTTCTCACCAGATGTACTCCCACACGAATTATTTCAAACTAAAAATCTATCAGTACTTTACCCGTTTAATCGCGATATCCTTCTGTTCTCTTGCAATATCTATCTCCTGTTGCAACCTTGTGACCTCTTTATCGTGTATCTAAGAAGAGAGAGATGGAGAGTGAAAAGCAAAAGGTCCAGTGATATTTCTGTCACACCCACTGCATCAATACTTCCAGAAACTTTGGCGAGACTGAGCACCATTTTTTGGGCACTAAGACTTCTGGGATCGTTTGGGTAAACAATATGGGCTATGATTGGTTAATCGCTGACTTTGGAAACCATTAACCTATCGTAATTAGCGCTGGATATCCAAACGATCTCCGAAAGCTGGTGCACAGCCTCCCTGAAGTTTTTGAAGTGAAAAATTAAGTGTGAGTAACCCAAGTCGAACACCTTTTTTTCGGATTTGATATCTACATGCAAAAATCGGTTAGCAGTCTCCTTTTTCTTTCAGCTTAACCCCGTCAATGAAACATTATCACCAATCAATTTAAAAATGAAATAAAAAGGTTGTTCTGCTGTTGTAATAAAACTTGCATACCTCTGCTGCACTGGCGATAGACTGCATGAGTCTCTTGCAGCGCTGTTCCAGATCTTCTTTCTCTGCTTGGCATTTTATCAGCTTTTCCTGAATCAACGAACGAAAAAATTATATCTTTACTAGTCATTTTTAACCCTTTCACTCTTAAAGTCAATTATGGAGACGTGTAGTGTAGTTCTAACGTTTGAGTCTGTTGACGAAATCCTATGGTGTGACCATTGAAATGAAACCTTCTTCGGCAGTACTTTTGCATAGTACCATTTGTTTTGCAATATTTTACAAAATGAAATTTGGGATTTTTCTTGAATTTTTAGTTTTTGCACTCGTGGGAGTTAAAAGGGAACTGTTTACAAAGAGGATTCCCATTCCGAGACAAATAACAGCATCTCATTCAGAGAGACAAAAATGATACTTTACCACGTCTGTTCGAGATTTATTCTGTGCGATGATCACATACGGTTGAGCTCACTATAGTAGTTTGATTAATACGCTTTTCTCGTTGGAATATAAGCATCTAACAGTATTCTGGTACACCACGTCTACATTTCTTATTTACGATCTCATATAGTACCTCTAGTTTTGAAGGGCTTGCCATCACAGATGGTAACAAGTCTGGTCTGATGATTGGTTCAACGTCTGCTGTAGGAATGTTAAATGATGGAGTACCAAACCGGGTGACTGCAACAAACGAAATAATAAACATGAAAATTGGGCTTTATCAGCTGAGTTGATAAAGTAAATTGGCCGTGAAAAGATTAGAAAAGCTGACGTTTCGAGCGCTAGCCCTTCGTCTTCGCTCTGACAAAGGAATGGCGCTCGGCGAAACGACAGCTTTTCTAATCTTTTTAAGGTGGCCATTTTATCTTATCTTAACCAACTGCCTCGCTTAAATGGAAGGTGGGTGCCTGGGGTATCCAGGGACTTCCACTGTGGCCAGCCAGCCCCTGGATAAAATACTGCCCCAGTGGCTGGCAAATCCCCGCAACCCAGCCATGAGCCCCCATTCCAGGCACCCGTCACACCGATTGAATCAGTGGAAGGAAAAAATAGAGGGTGGGGTGGGGGAATGCTGAAGACAACCGCTACAAAACCGCTAACAAAAACCGCTACAAAAACCGCTATAAAACCGCTAGCTGAGACGAAGCTGCAACGTTCCACGTGAGCCTGCACTAGAGGGTATGTAGTTGGTGTATCCCTTATTATTTTGTATTTAAACACATAGTTTTTATTTCAGTAGAAAAAGAAGATAAAAACAGCAGAATGGGGAATCGAACCCGGGCCGTATGATCTACATCATGCACACTATCCACTACACCACTGAGGACTAGCTGTTGGAAAGTGTAATTTTTAAGGGATATAAGATAATATGCTGCCAGCCCAGACCATATATAAGAACTAACCCTTTCGATACACTGGAAATACTGGAATCTGTGCTTAACCCTAAATACTAAAATCAGTGCTTCAACCCTAGATACTGTAATCCGACCCTAAATTACACTGCAATATATCTAAATACATTACAATAAGGGATACATGAAGTACCATACATTATGATCAGGGATACACCAAGTACCTAGGCACTAGATAGTTTGACCGCTGACCGGAAGCGTCTGCTAAGCTCGTGGTGGTTAACTTTGTTAAATTGTCATTTACCTAAATATAAAACCAATTTTTCATGCTTCACTCCCCCACTGACAGTTTCTTTATTTGAAATATTAATAAAATACACGATCGAATTTAAAGCAAAATCAACGTCTCAGCAAAATTAGCAAATATATATTACACATCATGGTAGGATAATGTACGACTTGAAGCTTAGGGTAAAAATATCCAATAACACTGAACAAAAATAGTGAAGACAAACTCACAAGAAACTCATATTTCTTTGTAGAGCTGAACAAAGCCACATACACCATCGATGGCTGGTCGGCTCCCTCCAATTGTTTTTTTTTTTTAACCAGTGTTTATATGGGAAATGTTATCAATTTGGCTGAGCGCAGCGATAGGGAATAGAAACTCGTATTTTTCTGTGGAGCGTGAAAAAAACGTCAAACACCATCGTAATTACTCACACGTAGTTTCGGACCTGAGTTCTTCACATGAGTTGTGTTTACGAAGACTCTGAAAACAAACAAGAAAAACGTTCTCCTTTCATGAGCTAAGTGACCATTAAGCTAGCATTTACATGTTTATATATCTGGACTGCCTAGCACGGAGCAACTAGCCGTAGTTATCCAGCCCCTTGCCGAGTGGATAAGATGCCCTCCCCCCCACTCCCCACCCAGCTTTATGTTTGCTGGTACCTATTGATATACTGGCTGGAAAGAGGCAATGAGCATATATTCTCACTCCTAGACGGGAGTTGAACCCACCATTTCGGTGCACTGATCAGATGCTCTAATTCCTGAGCTAATTTGGGGAGACTTGTGGCATGCAAGGTCAAGCATATTCACTGTTGTTCAATGAAAAGAAAACAATCTTACACAGAGACAAGCAGAGCAGACGAACAATAAAACAATAAAGAAGAATAAATCCCTTTCGGTGTACAGCTCAAATGGACATGAATTGTCCTCTTTGGAAGTGGATGTCACATTTATTTTGAAGTTTCAAGCCATAGCACCGTTTATTTCCATTTCTTGGTGAATGCAATTTACGGCGACCTATCTTTAACCCAAGTACTTTATCTATAACCTACAGACAAACACTCCATTCTTCTTGGCACCTAATCAGTGGACATAATTCTTAAACTGAAACTTGAAAGTTACATGTTTCAAAGGCATTCCATTACGGCGAGTTTCTATTCTGTTTCTATCGCAATTTCAGACGATCACTTAATCCATCATTTGCTGACTGAAGGAAACAAAAGGATTCTTGACTCACCCAATCAAGGGACCTAGTTTTGTCTTCTCTTCTTAACAGTTCTGGTGTCTTTAAGAATTGTCTACTTTGCTGATTACCTAATGGTTTAAAACAACAAGGATTGGAGAGGCAAGACGTTAAAGGTAAAATGAGGAATCAAGAAAAGAAAAACGGTTTAACTTAAACAAAACATTTATTGGTTGCACAGAAGTTTTAGATCAGTTTTGTGTTCACGACAAAGGCACACAACGAGGAATGTACAGGAAAACTCTTACAATGACTTCGTACAGTCAAACCTCTATTAAGCGATCACTTAACACATCCCCGGAATTAAATCGTTCCCCATATTTACAATAAACTTGACCTCTTTTAAGCGTCTCCTCTATTAAGCGGTCAGTTGTCTATTCCCCGAGGGTGACCGCTTAATAGAGGTTTGTCTGTACTGTTTTTCCATGTCATTTTAGTGTCTTTAAAGGTGATGTTACATGGGACGCGGGACGATTCGAAACGACGAGTTTTAGTGCAACAAAATTAACGACAGGTATGTTACACGAAACAACTTGAGTAAAATTCGTGTTTTTGCGTTGCAAGTTTTTGAAGCTGATTAAAAAACTTCGCAACGCAAAAATTGCGAAGAAAATCGTCCGCGCACCCATGTTGCTCTAAAAGTCGTCGTTGCGAATCGTCCTGTGTAGCATCACCTTAAAGTAAACTATGTGAAAGCTTAAGTATTTGCTATTTTCGGTTCTTTTAGCTAAATATTTTAGCGGTGGAAAATTGTAGGGAAAGGAATATTATTCCGCGAATTTACCAGCTGCTTTCTACTTTTCGAAAATCCTTGCTGTCCTTATTTCGTACCAAAACGACATTTTTTTTCCTCCGAAAACTGAAGCGTCAAATTTTATGTTATGATGTTAAGGCCCGTTTACACAT
Organism: Cladopsammia gracilis; assembly: GCA_022457155.1. Taxonomy (NCBI): domain Eukaryota; kingdom Metazoa; phylum Cnidaria; class Anthozoa; order Scleractinia; family Dendrophylliidae; genus Cladopsammia; species Cladopsammia gracilis. The sequence continues at coordinate 265,138 of JAJGOT010000237.1, read as the reverse complement.
GCGATTTTTGATGTGATTGTTGTCGCAAGTGTAAACTACCGGCGATTTCCTGTGCGATTCGGGTGCGACATTTGCTGTGATTTCCCAAAAATCACCGCCAAGTTGCATTAAGTTTCGGAAACCTCTGCGACATCGCGCGACAAATCGCTCCCAAATCGCCGTTAGTTTACAAACGCGATTTGAAGATGAAACTTGTGCGCGACAAAAATTGCACTGGAAAGTGCGACAAAAATTACACAAAAAATCGCCTGTGTAAACGGGCTTTACGAAAGTTCCAGGCGATATTTTGCAAAAGAAAACTCCAGTTTTCAGTCTAAACAATTGCAAAATTCAACATAACTTAGGCTTTCCAAACAGCTTTTTCACTGAAACAATTTGCCGAGTGTTCCTGTTTCTTGCGACCCTTCCAATAATTTGATACGAGGCTGGGCATTTTTAGTTGCCATTTCTGTTAATATTTTATGTTTTCTGGAAAAAAGCAAAAGCTGACTCTCACTCACTTATAAAACTACCAGCCGTATTACACATCAATTGTTCAATGACGTCTTTCAATGATCAAAGATTGGGTGAACCAACATTTATATGGTAGCCGGATACTTTTGGTTGGTACTCTGAGTAGAGGAGTTTCAGTACTAGTAGTAGTAACACAAACCCATTTCTATAGGGAGACAAACCTTTTGCCATCCACTTTGGGCTGTTCGGCGGTACGTTTTCTGTGATGTGTCTAACAATTGTAGCCACATACAGCTTCAACATTGGATCTTTGGTCTGCAAGCCTACAAAATGAGAACAGCCAGATGTTATTTATAAAATGAATTATTAAAAGTATACAGAATAATTGCTAAGTATTTAGTTGTTATAATTAATACCTTTAACCTTTTCACTCTCAGGTCGTGTAATCTGGTTCTAACTTTTACGTCACTCTGTGGTTTATAGATTATACGCGAACATTTAGTGGTTCTTTACCGCTATTTTAGTTTGACACTCAAATAAAGGTATAGATGGTTTTCACTCACGTGACCTTCAGTCCTGTGGGACTCAAATGACAAAGGCCATGGCGGCCATGTTGGTGCACATAACAAAAGAAGTTCATTAAAATTCTTTTGTAGGTGTGCACCAACATGGCCGCCGTGACGTAACGTGAAAACCACCTATTGATTGATTGATTTTTCAACATTTGTTGATGTTGCAACTTGTGGATGAATAGAAAACTCACATTCAAAATTTGTAGATTCAACGTTCAACAAGTTGGAATAGAGCCTGTCTCTATTTCTGTTCAACGTATTGAATGGCCCGCTATTTCAACATTCAACATGGCATGATACACTTGAATTTTGATTTTGGCCACTGAATGAATGACAGATTTAATGTACAATGTAGCTTTGTTCGATTTCAACATAATAATTGAGCACCATAGTATTTCTTTGTGGAATTATATAATTATTCAGAATCCTTGAAGAGACTTTAGGTTACTCTTTCATTTCCAGAGCCAATTATGGAGATATGTAGTGATTACTCCTTGTAATATCAATGCCTTATATGATCAAAAAGGTGACATAAGAATTAAGGACATGATCACATAAGATGAATTCTCTTGATATCTAAAAAATTTCTCCCACTACTTCTCTAGAAAATGTATAGGGACAAGAAATGAGAATTTAAATTTTGATATTAGGGTTTAAAGGGTTAAATAGCAAACTATGTCACCTTGAGATAACAAATAAATACTGTAAAAACAACTTTAAGGACAGTTCAGATAGCTTACCTGACGTGCTCTGTAGCCTTTCTTGTAGATTTTGTACTGCAACATCAACTGAAAGGACATTTTCATAGATGAAAAATGATAACAACACATTTATGGCACCTGTAAGTTTACTGCCAAATGCTTCAGTTCTTTTATTAATCTTTTAGGGCTGTCCTCTGACAAGTTGGATGGTTAATATTTTCACAGTATATTAATTATTATGCATCTACTAGTCTGGTGAAATCATTGGGCAGATCTACCTGTTTTTTTTTTTTTTTTTTTGTTTTTTGGAAAAAAAATACTCTAAAACACTGGGCTTATACAACTTTGTAAGTTTTGGGAGCTGTTAAGTTAAAACTATTTTGATATACTAGAAGGGAGTATAACTAGAATAATGTTTTAAATTGGTTTTAAAAACCTAGTGGGCGAATAAGCAAGTTGACTTATAACTGAAATTTAACAGTATTCAATTTAAAAGCCATGGCAGTGATCAGATCAACACCACTCAAAACGCTCATGGTGAGTGCAATATTTTTTGTCTAATCTCTGATGAATCACCTGACAGACTTTTTTACCTTCTACAGCTCTTAGCAGCTGAACCAACTCCTGCTTGCCACCAGAGCGAGATGCAAGGTCAGCAGCTGTCTCTAATGTGTCAGTCAAGGCAAATACAGGAGCGCCCATCTTCAAGGGGAATCAACAGCAGTGGACAAGAGAAAGACAATTAATAATTACAATAGAAAATTACAATAATAGAAAAATATTAAAATAAAATGAAAGCAGACACTTGGTTGGTATCAGCATAACACGAACAGAGTGCTCAAGTCAAGTGAACAAGAAACTCTGAGACTATGAGTCAAAGAATAATTATGTAATTTGGATTTTAATCTTTGAAAATGTCCAGAAAGGAAAGTTTCCATTGACAATACTGGTAATTAAATACTGTGGCTACTGGAGTATGTCAACTGAAAAACAAAAATCTCAAAATTAACTGACAGTGTTAAATTCATATTTGTTACATTTTTTCCTGTTGAGTGGCTATTTTGTTCTCTCTGCTTGTTCAGAGGCCTTCTTTTTGGTTCTCTTTAGTTACTGGTAATTCTCTTACTGTCTATTGCTATTTTTTTCTCTCTGCTTGTTCAAAGGCCTTCTTTTTGGGTCTCCTTAGTTAATTCTCTTCTCTCTATTGAATAAATCTTAATGTGAAGAAAGAAAATCCAAGGTTCCAAATGGAAATCATTGAGAAAGAAAGTGCATTGCAGTACCTGAATAAGAAGTTCACCACACTCAACATGGCCCTCACTTGAACCTTTCCTACATAAATAAAAAAATATTCAACCTCTTGTGACTTGTCAACTAGTAATTATTTACCACTTATTGTAAGGATGAGAGACTGTTTTGAGATGTAGAGTTGAAGCTCCAATAACAAACATCTCCCACACAGTATGTGAAGGGCCTCAGTCATGCAGGTCCTATTCACATTCTAACAACACCACACTAAATTAAAGGACACCTCTCCTAAGGGGACATTTGAATCTGGTCACAAATTGTCCACTTAAAAGAGATTCCACTGTATTTTGAAGACATCCTTTCTTTATTAATGTCAAGCAAGCAAACAAATCAAATCTGGTACCACTTCCTCCATTGCAGCGCGTAGCTGAATTACGGAGGACCGGAGAGGTGAGATCAGACGTCAGCATATAAGGTGCAAATTGCAGCCACTTCAGTCCATGTATGATCTCACCCCACCCACCCAGGCCAATGACAGCAAAGTCAGATAGGTCATGACATCGGGAACTCCGTGCCCTAGTCTTATCAAACAAATGTCATGGATTCTTTTACGCCCCCTTCAATTGACAAGGAAGGATGAAGAAGACAAGGCCAACGGCTTAACGTCACCGCCCAGTCTAAAGAGAGATCATAAAATCATAAAGCAACTGGGTTAAGTGCAGATAATCAACAAAAAACTAATACACTTACCAAGCTAAGGCATGAAGAGGAGTCCATGATTTCTGGGAAAAAAAAATTACAATGAATTATCTTGGCATTCATAAAGTTGTTGTTTATAATAAAAGTGTTATGTACTCACATTGTTTACTGCTGTTACATCTGCACTTCGTTCCTGTTAAACATTAAAACATAGAATGAGTAAAGAGAGGAACATTAAGTTTTCACTGGTCTATAATAAAAAAGTAATCATTTTTGTGGATGCAGTGTTTTTTTTTAGGAAAAGTTGGACTGTACTGTATGTTCAAAGTAATCTTGCTAGTCAATAGGAAAAAGTAGCAGGTTAATTTTTCACAGTAGATCAAAAAAGTTATTTTATTTTGTATTGAGTTATAAAATATAATCCGCACACTTAATTCAATGATTTAAGAAAACTTTTTATCATGTATGAATTACACTTTACCATCAAGAGTGCCACACAAGGAAGATGGCCACCTTCTGCAGCAAAAAACAAAGGAGTGTTCTTGTCTGAATCTGCAGAAATGATAACAAGAAATTGTAAGACTTGAAGGTCTGGCAATTCACGTGTTGTGATTTCTTTTATTAAGTAATGATCCGCATAAGAAGGATAGCGCTGAACGGCAATGCACAATGGAATGTCAACTTTTTTCATTGTTACAACTAGTGATCTCATTGGCCTAGACTCAAAAACTGCTAAAAAGTTAAGGTTCAAGGTGCATTTTGTCTAATTTTTTTAAGGTTTCAAGTAATATGAGACCCAATCATACAACATGCAATTTTTAAAAGATATTGTATTTGGGGAACTTCACTTAATATAAAATTAATAAATTTTTTATCAAGCCATAACTTTCATTGTAATTGAAGGATAAGGTCACAGATAATAATTTCAAACTGCACAAATCACCCTTGCAGACAGATTTTGTATCCATACTAAAACTACAGTAGGTTACCCAACAGTAGTCAGACTATGAATAAAATTAATGTCATCAATCAAAATGCAAATGAACAGTAAAAATATTAGTGTTTATACATTGTACATACCCCTTATATTGACATCGGTGTTCTCATTCAGAAGGGTGACCATTGAATAGTGGTCTCCTACAATGAAAAGACATCGTAACTCAGAATTACTGTATGTGACAAAAAATGTGACTAATAATATTAATGACCTAACTAAACATTGTACGGCATGCTATATATTATAATCTGTGTTGTTTCAGATAATATCCATACTGGCCCCTCTTGGAAGGTTTTTGAGTTAATCTCCCCCTTTCCCCCTTCATGGATGTGCGGGGAGGGGAGGTATGGATTAATTTCCTGGAACTGTACACTGATAGAATCCTACACAATCAATACAGGCTGATTTACAAATGATTCCATATAATTAACTGACATGGTCCTGGTTCTGACCAACCTCCTGCACAGAGCCCAAATAATAGATGATTAGTGAAATATGTGAATATATGAAAATTATATAATTTTATGTATGTGAACTGCGAAGGAAACATGAGCGAAATTCGCGATCTTTGCAGCGTGCTATCAACTTAAGCATATGATAAAGCAACCTGAAGTTTCAACCAGAATTAACCAGTTTCCATCAGCTGTCCCAAAGCAGTTATTTTCCACTTATTTTTTTCCATTTATGGATTGTAGCACCACCTAACCATCAGGAAAATTTAAATGCTGCTGATCACTCTGACTTTTTGAGTAGCTTTTCTTGGATTTTAATAAACAATTTAACTCATCACATCATGTACCTGTCTTGGCAGCTTCAAACAAAGCCTCTTTCCTTTGCTCAGGACTCAAACGAGACACACTTGACACCACAACAAATGCATCAGATACCGTGGACAATGTAGAATTAGCTGGGAGAAAAGAAATTATAACAAAATTTTCACGGTCATTTACACATATTTCTAAGATAACTATTAATGACTATTAAACTAAGAAGGTAGGGACTGGTTGCTAGAGGAATCAGTGCTTGGCAAAAATTTGATGGGCAAATAGATTGTGTGAACTACGAGTAAGTTGAGTTGGATAGCAGAAATTAACTTTTTACCTGTCCAATATTTTTCTGTTTGCATGATGTCACAATTTGAGCTGTGTGTGTCTGACATTGTAATCAGCAAAGAGATTCAGTAAAAGGAAAAAATAATAATGTAATTTAACACACCTCTCCCTGATCTTGCCTCTTCAATAGCTGAGAGAGCCTTCTGTGTATTTAACTCATCTTCTTTTTGTTTTATAAGACATCTTGTACAAACCTGCAACAGCATAACACTGGACATTAATCTACAGTCATGTTTATTTATAAAGATGAAACAACAATAACAACAAAGATATTAAATGTAAGGAGAAATTAAGACTCGGAAAAAAAATCCGAGTCCCAGATGGGATTTGAACCCACGACCCTCCGTGATCTAGTCGGATGCTCTAACCACTGAGCTACTGGAGACTCTATGGTGAGCAAGAGTCAATTTGTGGGTCTTGACTGGAACCGCATCGCACGGCTACACAGCCAAGTATTGACTAGCACATGTGAAACTCACTAACAGCATCACGCTGTCACATTAAAGCATATCAAGATGCAGCCAACCAACCTCCAAAGTGAGTATATAAAGATGAAACAACAATAACAACAAAGATATTAAATGTAAGGAGAAATTAAGACTCGGAAAAAAAATCCGAGTCCCAGATGGGATTTGAACCCACGACCCTCCGTGATCTAGTCGGATGCTCTAACCACTGAGCTACTGGAGACTCTATGGTGAGCAAGGGTCAATTTGTGGGTCTTGACTGGAACCGCATCGCAAAAAATGTTTCAAAATATTATAATATTTAAAAAAACAAACTGAATGACTCACTGTCACTAAGCTTTTATCAATGAAGGTAACTGCCAAAAAAACTCTCCCAAATACAGAGACATCCCCCTCCCCTGAACCTTGGTCTACAGCATTATACAATGTACATGTACCCTACACAACTAATCATGTATAACAGGGCTCGAAATTGCGACCAATACGGTCGCATTTGCGACTTAATTTTTGTGTTTGCGACTAAAACTTCCAGAGGAGTCGCAAATTTGCGAGTAGTTTTCGCCGTGGCCAATAACGAAATAAAAAGCCTAGCAGTCGCTACTTTGCCACTATTTTTGCCGAAATAAATAAAGAACTGAAAAAATATATTGTTGTGTGCCTTATTATCGTAGACATTTGAAGATATGGGGTAAAATTGTACGTATTTTACCCGCAATGTTACGACGCAACGCTATTCCCTCGATTGCGGCCGCCATTGCAGCGGTTTCTTATTCATATGTATTGTAGGCTCGTATTTTTGTTTGTTAAACTGCTGGATTAGAGCTGTCATCGCGGCCGATCGCGGCCAGGTAGAATCGGCCAAAGTGTCATCAATTTCGCAACGGTGACGGACGTTTAAGTGGATATGTTCCAAGATTGTATCTTTTCTGGAAGCTAATTTCACCAAAAAATATAATTTTGAGTTGAACACTAGTTTTAAGATCGAGAAAAATGTCTTGATCGTTACGATTATGGCGGCCAAGTTTACAGTATTGCATGTTTCGTTCTGTACATGTACAGTCATCATTAGAGATAATGTGAAAGATGTTGAAGTAATAAAATCAGTCTTGTTAATCATTTTTTAGTCAAAGTTATTTTTTAACTAATTGTTGCTACTTAATTTTGCGACTAAAATTTGTGAACTTGCGACTTGATTTTCGTATCTAGTCACAAAATGGCGACTGAACTTTTTTTTTAATTTCGAGCCCTGTATAAAGTTGTGAACATTTTTCTTCAAGATAATCCTCTAGATTTATTATTGACTAATATTATATAAATGAAGAAAATATATCTATTGTACCATCAGATGATAATTTACCTTCACAGCCTTGTTAACAACCACATGACAGGTAATGCACACTGCTGTAAAACATGTACGACAGTGGGACCTTCCAGAAAAAGAGAAATGTTGTACATGTATAATAAGTATGTCCTGTCAGAACTTGAAGGCATAAAAAGAGGTCCTCAGTTGCCCGAGTATTTAATTTTAATTTGATTTTAAATTAATCTTTACCTTCCTTTGACAAGGTTAGTTGCCCAATACTTGTGAAAAACTGTTCCACACTTTGAACATTTCTGTCAGAAATAAACAACACTTTGAATGAATTTTTTGAAGGTAAGCAAATGGAGATAAGCACTAAAATAAAAAGCCACACAAAGGAAAGTTTGGTTCTGTATAAGTTCTGTAAATTAAAAACCAAACAGGTAAAACATAATGACAAAAAGTATATGTCCAATAAGCAGAAATGTTATCATATGACAAAATCAGATCTTCATCGTGCATGGGAACAGGCAAGGTATTTAAGTAGGTACAAGAGCCACAGACAGCTGACATAGCCCATCTCCTTAGTATGGACATTAAAAGGACGGCCCTATGTGTCAGTATTGCAGTGTTCTCACCAGGATTTTGCCTTGGGGAGTCGCAGGGACCCCTCTGCTGAAAAATAGGGGCCCTGTAAGAATATTAGAGGGACATAAAGGTCTGTTACATGAAGTACCTACCTGATCCAACATGGCGGACAAGATGTTTATGATTTGATAGCGATGCTTACGCTAACCTTTACCATGTACGTGTGACCAACGAGGGTAAAGGCAATAAAATTAAAGGCTTTAAATTTTTTGATAAGTGTTTTCATTCATTTGAACAAGCAAAATGCTGGGGTGTTCGATTGACCATTAAACATAAACATTCAAAAGTCCATTTGACTCAAAGCTTGCTCCTGCATCTTCTTGGCTTTTGGCGCGCCATCTCAATTTTTTTGCAAGGCCGCGGCCTGGTGAGAACACTGGTATTACAGAGGTGTCTGTATTATAGAGGTAGAGTTTATATGAATTTTGGTCACTTTGGGACCAAGTGAACTGTCCATAGTAGGGAGGTGTCTGTGTTATATAGAGGTGTCTGTAAGGAGAGGTTCAACCGCATTACTTTATTACTCAAACATGTAAATGCACCTGGGTAGAGAGAAAAAATGTAAAGTAAAGTTGCTTGACTTCCACACGATAGTAAAGACAATGACTTCAACCAATGACCTATATTGAAAGTCCAATAAGGTAAGGGAAGTGGTGTCATAACAAGTATACTCAACGAGGACCCACCTTGTGTAGGGGTAGGGGGGTTACGCCAGATACCACCTATCTGATGAGTGTAATGGACAAAATGTTTTGGCCTAAAAATTGGAGATGATAGACTTAAGTATTCTGTGTGCATGAAGCTGTATTGCTAGTAAAGAGGACATGAAGATTTGAATCTTTCTATCAGTTTCTACTTCTGATAGAATGGAGGCTATAACAACAAGACACCATTATTTTAGGTGGGGGAGAGGGGGTACATACATGTAAAGAGACCACCAGTCTTCGTAAAATGGTGGGTCCTGTCAGAGTACAATAGTTTTGACCATTTCCCTAAACACTTAAGACTAGATGGCAACTCTAACCGACAAGGATAGATAAGAGTTACAACGTACACAGCCATTAGAAGCCTGATCGAGGGTTTAGTTGATTAAGCTACATTATAATCAGGGTTAACTAAAAACAAACCTTGCAATCACAGGATTTGTATGACTTTTCACAGTCACTACACTTTCTTCCTGGACCTGGGGACTCATTTCCTGTAAAGACTAGTCAATACCAACCACGCATTTTAAAATAATGTTAATGCATGTGTTAAATAAAATAATGTTCATGCATAGACAAATACAAACCTTACAAAATGTAAATAATTTGTCAGAAGTAGAAAACTGAATCAAAGTTATAAACTTAAGTTTAACTTATCACTGACCATGCCAGGGACATACTCTGGAAATTAGGGTAGAGGGATTAGTTTAGATAACATTGGCAACAGAGTAAAAATGTGTTCAAGGCAGATAACCAGAAGAAGTTTGGATATCATTATCCGTGTATATGATCAGTGTTCCCCAGATTCAACTCTGGGATGACCACTGACATGTGCATGATTTATGATAAAATAATTTATCCCTAACTGTCTTTTATCTCCATCACATCACTTAAAAAAAACTATTGTTACCGAGAAACAAAACATTTTCAAGAATGTGTTGTTCCAATAAACATCCATGCCCTTTTCACAGAAAGATTTTAGGGTTGTTAGTATTCATTTTGAGTAGGCAACCTCATTTACCAAAATTCCTTGCAAACCTTTGACAAGTTCCCGTTGTTTTTGAGTGGGTATTCTTTTCAACTTTGCTCCTTTGAGCGGAATAATTGATGAAATTGTCATAGGTTTAAACTTAGAAAGCGAGGCTTGTGGTGAAATTTGCTTGTCTGACGTATTGCTAAAATTGCTGTAAATCTTTTCATTGAGCATGAGCCCAGGGAAACACTTAACAAATTTATGATATAAAACTGAGCCGCATGGAACTTATTGAATTTGTTTCTTAATATAGAGGAAGCGGTTAGAAATGCTTTGGGAAAACTGTGTCCACATTTTACCTAATATAAAGCATGGAATGAATTTTCAATGAACACACGTACATAAGTTTATAAAGTGTGACAGATTGGCACAAGTGCATGCAAGAACGCATTCATCTGCTACTGAAGCTTAATAATGTCTGAAAAAGATAAGTCGTGATACTTGCAGTATTCAGAGTATAAATGAATTTTAAACACAGCCTTACCTTCACTTGAGCTTGAACTACAAGAACCTTCCATTTATCTTGTTAAAAAATTCCTTTGCTACATGCAAGCTTAGCAAAACGATCCAAAAAGTTTCGCAAAGTCGCCTCATCATATTATGTCATTCCATTTTGTATTTTGTTACATTACTTGGGAACCAAGCCTGAACAGCTGACTGCCGGTCCAGGCTCCATCGGAATACAAGACAGGCAAAGAAATTTAAAATAGGGGTAGGTTGTTTCTTGTGAATTTTGCGGAAATTTAATCTCACTTAATTCCTTTGTCGAACTTGAACGTCTTCTAAACCTTTTCTATTATTGTAAATTCCATTTTCTATCTTAAAATGGAGGAAATAACGTGGAAATGTCCTCCTATTGATCGCGTGACACACGCGCGACATGTCATTTTTGTTCTACCATGAAGGTTTAATAATTTCCCGTCTCCAAGCCAAAACAGAACGTCGTGTTTTTTAAGGGGCAGTTTAAATTACGATATTTTCACACAGATCGTTTTTGAAGCAACGTGCCTCCCTCGATTCGACCCCTTAACCCACCCCACCCAGAACTTTAGGCACTTTAGTGACGTTCAATCTGTGTTGCAACACACCCGAAAAGTCAACAACACGTTTTTGATTAAATGCCTTTTCTTTGCCACATTATAGAAATTTAATTCCTGCATTTTGGTCAATGCTAAATACCGTGAATCCTAGCCTGCGAATACAGCAACCTCTGATCGCTTTCAGCGGCTTTTTACGCGCCAGGGTCTTCACGCGCGAACGCCGGGGCTTCACGCGCGAAAGCCTTGTCTTCACGCGCGAAAGCCTTGTCTTCACGCGAGAACGCCCCTCGCGAGGGGAGCGATGAGAGGCGGCTGTATTCCCGGCTGCGTGAATCCATACCTTGTACACTTGAATATTTGACTTAAAGGAATAAGTGTTATTTATCTGCAAACATTTATTTTCATTAAAAAAAAACTGGGCACCATGAAAATCAAGCATTCCTTTACATCTACCCATTCCTCTACTAATTGCAGTAAATGGGAAAATATGCATTAGTCAAGCTTGCAAGTAGACGGAGGGCACAGGAGAGATACAGGGGGAGAGGGTAATACTCCCCTACATAGGTAATTGTGTGGTCCAAATGATTTCCGTTTTGGTCTAAAAATACACCTAATGCAAATATGGCCGCCAGGCAATTTTTTGTTTGGCCACGTTTTCCTTGAAATTAATGATATCATGTAAACAAGTGCAGCTAAGTGTATCATCGTGCAAAGTTTGAGTGGTTTTGGTTTAACGGTTGCAAAGTTATGGCGCACTAAAATTTTAAGCATTTGTATGAGAAAAGACATTCTATCCTCACTAGCCTCGCTTTCATGTTTTTCCCAAAATTTGATTGTCTATAACTTCTCCTAAAATAAGAATATGGCCTTGAAAATGCACACAGTGACTTATTTTGACCTGATCTTTATCATTATTCAATTGCTTTTCTTTTCTTGAGAACCTCTCCAAACAAAAAATTGTTGGACGGCCATATTTGCATTCGGTGTATAGGTATCAAATTTTAATAAGGGTCAGGTCTCAATTTCTCGACAGTCCGGGCTGCATGAATAATCACCATTTTCAGTCAAAAATTGGGTAGAAAATGTTAATTTTTTTGGTCGGAAAATGGGCTGTAGCTTCAATAGGCAGGCTGCACACCCTTAACAAACATTTTAAGGAGTACTTGCCCCTCCCCCCCCACCCCTTTTGAGGGATACATCTATACCCGATGTACCCTGCTAGCTTTTGCCTATTGTCTTCCTCGCAGTTCCTCCCCCCATGCATGCTGCTACCCCACACCCACCCACCCCCTCCCTCCCCACCTTTCCCTGTCCTGTGTCCTCACATAAGTAAGTATGATCTGTACTGGTGTTCAGTTGTAGTTCCACACTAGGATTACCATGTCTGAGGTAAAAGTTGAACATTGGAACTCAGATATGGATGGACCACTCAATGAGGAAAATATGACGAAGAAGATAAATTCACAAGGCTATTCATGCATTAAATACACCTTCCCTGCTGGAACAGCCTCTGCTGATCACACACATGATGTCGCAAAGAAGGATGGCATACTGGCAGGCCAGTTCAAGTTTGCCACATCAGAAAAGGAAGTAATTCTACAGGCTGGAGATATTCTTGACATCCCAGTTGGCCTTCTTCACAATGAATCAGTAGTTGGAAATGATTCAGTGATCATGTTCGATGCCACCAAGATGTAAAGTAATTCACAGAACTTGAAAAAGGCATGCAAGCTTGTTTGGGATTTCTAATCAGTACAATATTCATCATGCACCAAGCCTATACTAAACTCATTAAAAACCCATGGACGTTTTATCAGTATATTATTCACTTTACGAAAATGCTCTGTATATGATTAATTGTTAACTTTTATACTTACTGCAACTGGAAAGGTATTTGTCAATAATTTTATAACACTCGTGTAATTTCAAAATGAAGAGAGTAGCAAAAAAGGAAACATTATTTTTTTTCACTGTATGCATTACTAGTATTTTTTATAATAATCAATAAAAAAATTGCAAAATGATCATGGTCGATCATCCTTTTACTGCAACCTCTTTCTATCTCTTCTTCCCTTTCCCTGGAGCGAGTTTATAGAGGGGCTCTTAGGGGCTGGAAGAGGTGGACCCTGGGAATAAGATTGGGTTTCCTGTGCGTTCCTTTGCTTGGTGACCAAGCTTATGAAAGCTATCTTTGGTGACTAACTACATGAAGTATTTGTCCCACAAATAGGACTGAGGACGAAAACGGTGGGTATTTTGATCAGTTTTACGCGGACATCTGCAACCATTTAACGTCTACAAGTGACTTTTTAAACTTTATTACATTGTGTATTTACGTTTTACTATCTTGCTAGGAAACAATTTTTAAGGTTTATGCCAAAGTTCTTGTTACTGACTCGCTGATTCAGTAGCCTCTGATCGAATCCCCCTTGGCCTGAAAATGTTGTCTTTCTGCATGTTCACTTCCTTTATTTCATGACTTTCTTACTTGCATTATTTAAGAATCAATCACATGTAAATTTTGAGTCTGCATTTTATTGTAGATCTACTTCTGAACATGTCGGAATTAAAAGTTGAAAAGTGGAAAACTGAAAGAGATGGACCACTCAGTGAGACAAGCATGAGAAACAAGTTAAAATCACAAGGCTATTCATGCACAAAATATACTTTCCCACCCGGTACAGACTTCCCTGATCACACGCACAGCATATCAAAAAAGGATTCAATAATCGCTGGCCAGTTTAGGTTTGCCATGAAGGGAGGGGAAGTCATTCTACAGCCTGGGGATATGATTGAGGTGCCTGCAGGTGTGGTACACAATGCATCAGTGGTTGGAAGTGCGTCAGTGGTTTTCTTTGATGCCACAAAGTCCTGACAGACTGACAAACTTTGTTGTAGTTCACTATAGAGCATGGTGTTAATATTGGGCAATTACATGTACAAGTTTTATTTATATGAAATAAGCAACTGTTTGACACTAATGGCCAAGCTGCAAAGACTTTGTTAGTTGTGAGGAGTGTCTACCCTTGTGAAAGAAATGAAGGAAAGAAAAGGACACAAATAGCACTGAGGGAAGGGGAGGGGCAATGACAGGGAGAGGAGCAAGAATGATCAAGCTCGCTATTTTAGGTGACTTTCTGTTGTGGAAACTGAAATTAAAGTATTGTTGAATGAAAACATTAAATATTATGCTATCCTTAAAAGTGGAGGAAATTTAGAAGAGAAATATCAGTTTTTAGTTACCAATGTAATTACAGTTGATATAGTATCCTGACCATTAAATACACAATACGGGCTGGGGCGGACGTAGGGGGGTTCAGGGGTTCGATTGAACCTCCTAAATTAAAACGACTAACTAGGTCAAAAACTTGTAAGAATGGCATTTTAACTTTGAAAAATGAGATATTAAAACGTGCTGACTAGGCCTCAGAATGGCAGAAATTGCGTTTCTGAGGACTTGAAATTTCAAAATTTTCCGGTGGAGGATGCCCCCGGGACCCCCCTACTGGGGGACGCCTTCAGTGGCCCCCCTCATCGAACCCCTTCTGCTAAAAAGCTGGATCCGCCCCAGATGGGGGAGGGGCGGATAAGTACAAGAACATGATACAGTACATGAATAGTCTAACCTCTTCTTTAACTCCATGTTATGAGCACCTCTATAATTTATTATAGCCAGTTCACTTTAATCAAGTCCTAAAGTGTGGCATCACAAATAAGTAAATTTGTGAAATTGTGGGATTTGATTAGATTTTCGAAAGAGCATGACAAAAAAATGTCCACTTGCCAAAAATCAGCCTCTTATTGCAATTTGGGGGTGAGATATTAGAATGTTAATGCTCTGATGACTCCATACAAACCCTTCTAATTTTGCCTCAGTTCCAATGTTTGGAAAATCCCATAATTTCACAAATTTAGTCTTTGTGATGTCATTACTTTAGGACTCTATAGAGAGACAAATGGACTGAGCTGAGTATCCATATTGGGTTGTTCTTTAATCTTTAATGCTCTGATGACTCCATACAAACCCTTCTAATTTTGCCTCAGTTCCAACGTTTGGAAAATCCCATAATTTCACAAATTTAGTCTTTGTGATGTCATTACTTTAGGACTCTATAGAGAGATAAATGGACTGAGCTGAGTATCCATATTGGGTTGTTCTTTAATCTTTAATGCTCTGATGACTCCATACAAACCCTTCTAATTTTGCCTCAGTTCCAACGTTTGAAAAATCCCATAATTTCACAAATTTAGTCTTTGTGATGTCATTACTTTAGGACTCTATAGAGAGATAAATGGACTGAGCTGAGTATCCATATTGGGTTGTTCTTTAATCTTTAATGCTCTGATGACTCCATACAAACCCTTCTAATTTTGCCTCAGTTCTAACGTTTGAAAAATCCCATAATTTCACAAATTTAGTCTTTGTGATGTCATTACTTTACGAGAGACACATGGACTGAGCTGAGTATCCATATTGGGTTGTTCTTTAATCGTAAGTCCCCATAGGTTGATGTCCTAGTTTAAGTTCACTTGAAGGGATGCATGGAATAAGGCCCTAAGTGACTTCTGATGTAACATCAAATTCTCCTGTGTTTCATAAGGGAATACAAGACAATTTGAAAGGAGAATCTAGCAGTTTATCAGAAGTCACTTAATTAGGACTTTTTTCCAAGCACCCTTCACTTGTAGTATCCATCTGTTTAATGGTCAGCATCATCATCTTTTGGCTCGAAAATAGCCTTTGTGTAGGTGTACCCAGTGGTGGATCCAGGGGAGAACACCCCCCTCCCCCCCCCCCCCCCCCCCACTCACCACCTTCTTCTTCTTCCCAAAGTAATCTTGCGGAAAAATATTGCCTGAAGGGCCAAAAAAAGAAATTCAGTCTCAAACATTTCACTCGACCATGCTGCCTTCTGATAGCATGATAAACTCAATAACATGATAGCATGGTAAACTCAATAAAAAATATAAAGAATTAATTAATTAAATGTTGTTTATGGTGGACAAGCACTTAGCTTTCCAGCTAATTCACAGGCATGCCACTAAAATATGGAAACAAATATTACAAATTTAAATTGAACATAACATGTTAAAAATCCCAACTGGCAGGAGGCAGACCAGTTGGCTATATTTACAAGCATGGCAACTCGGGTCAACCATGAAACAATTCCATCAGGTGGTCAGAGCGAGACCTCCGGATTTCAAGTCCAGCGCCCTATGGGAGTGGGATTATGACACCTTTTTCCCCCTCCCCTGTCCCAAGGAAGGTTGTTTGGGTGTCCTGTGACTGCGCGGTTACCCCGGCTGCACATCCAATCGGCCGAGGAAAGCGCATGGTGTTCTGATCCTTCGTGTTGAGATCTCGTTGCTTGCATTCGTACTTTGCACCAAATTTCGTTTAGTGAAAGAAGTGCGGACAAAGGGAACAATATAAAGGTGAGTTGTTTAGCTGTTCTATTAGATAAATGTGCATTTATCTGGCATATCTGCAAGTTAATTTGGTGCTCGTCCCGCTCGCATGTGGACAATATTAAAGCTTAAGCTTATTAAACTTTAAAGGAATTTTCCCTAAATAGTAAGCATTGTATTACAATAACTATGATATAACTATGATATAAACGTTTCTGTTAAGATTTGCCGTTTTTCCCGCATTTTGGAGCATTAATTCCTCGAGTTTGGGTTAATATAAGATAAGTAATAATTTATATCCCGCGAATCCCACGTGTCTTCGGAACAATAGAGAAAAGTGCTGGATTATTGATTGGCAACGGGAAAGCGATGAAATGGACCATCAACTAATGCCAGTTTACTTGCAATAAGGCAGGCATGGGAAAGATTTCCAGTCCATCCCATACTTTGAAAGTCTAGAGTACATTCCATGTGAACCTGCATGTTTTCCCGGGGAGGAAAGTTTCACTCGATTCAATGAGCGTGTATGGGTTTGACGCCTAATTCTGTCAATTTGTGTAAAACAAACCCCTTTTCTGTATAAAAAGCCTTTTACCAAATTTAACTGTTTGGTCTGAGATGGGGTAGGGGTTCTTAGGTCCCAGTGAAACACCCCCACCTAAAACATTGCGGAGTACCCCCCCCCCCCCCCCCCTGTTTTGAAGAATCTGGGGGCGGTAAACAATTCCAATTAAAAAAACTTTTAGTTTTAGGAAATAAGATCTTAATCCAGATGCATTCTATTTCTTCTTGTTTGAAATCCGTTCATCTTTGGAAGGGAACAGATGAAGAAATATAAACACCAACACCTCCACCATGACCTGAAGCTCTTGACTTTGCAATAAAAGTGTAGCCTTCAATTTGTGCTTCGGCTTCGTTATCAAGGGATAAATGAGTTTCACTGACCGAAAAAATGTGTATATTCCTAAAGCTATCCAGGATATGGCAGATGGCACTTTTATTTGCCAATAGATTCAAATGTTTTGGTGCAGAATTTTAAGGCCCTTCATAGAAACAAGCTCGCTTTGTTCTGGAATGTCGTATCGATGAAAGTCATCTTGCTGATCTTGGTTTGGTTCATCTCGGGTGTTGTTGTTAAAAAGACAAAAACTGCAGAGTGCTTCACTATCATCCGAGACAAAGCATTTCAAGTGAAACGTCAAAAGGCATTGCGAACAAGATGTCCTGCTTTGATTTTTCTTCACAGCTTTTAAGCACAAGCCACATTTGGCAACTGGTCCAGTTAAGAGAAGCAGGTACTGAAGAAGCGAAGTTCTCGATGTTTGAAGACCAGTTCCATTTACATTGTATTCGGCATTAGGACCAAAGCGATGAGTAGATAAAAGTTTCTTGCAGACCTTGGCTTCGTTCCACATCATACAGTTGGTTTGAACTGCAGAAGGCTTGCTTTTTAATGTAGAAAATTGCAAAGGTCAACAGAGCAACATAACACGCAACTGCCCGTAACGATGCCATGATTAAAAATATTATATATATAATATTCATATTCATTTTGCATGTGTTTAGTTTTTGTGAAAGATTTTTCTGGTTGATGTTACAGAAACAGGTGGTTTAAAGAATTTTCATGTCACTAATTCAATTAGCTTGTGGTTTGGAGTTGAAAACAATTTAATTTAATTAGTTTGAGTCTTCCAGGCCAAGGGAACCTTTTCCACATTTCTTTTGTGAAATATAAATTGCCAGGAAATACATGTAATTAGCCTTCATTTTGGATGCCTCAAATTTCTGTGCAGAACTTTTCTGGTTGACATTACACTCTGATTACTGAAACAAGTTGTTCATTTCACTGGGGCCGTAGTTTTGTCATTAACTCCGGAAATCCCGTCAAAAAAGCTGGCCAAAACTTGCAGGGTTCTCTCTAAATTTTAGCTCAGCAGGTAAGGGATTTTTGCTAAGCGGTAAAGGGAAAATTGTGTGTCTTAAAAATTTTCCGGGGCAAGCGGTTACAGGCGGTAATAAGTGCTGCTTCAAGCGGTAAATTTTACCGGTTACCGCCTGATAAGGAGAACCCTGAACTTGTGATTTTGTTCCCACCTATTTTGATACCTAACCCTCTAGGCTAGAATACAAAAGCAAACTTTGCATTTTTCCACTTAAATAGAGTTTTGGTTCCAGTTCGTGATCTCAGTATTGTTTTTTGGTAGGGGACAGGGATGTAGCTAAGAGCCGGCTGCCGCCTAATTTCACCACCTGAAAGAGAAGTTATCACCGGCTGAAATTTCACTAGAAAACAAAGACTTTGGGATATTTTGAAGGTGAACAAGCCAGAAAAACCGGCTGAACTTGTTAATGAGCCAGCTAAGTGTTTTCTTAGCTACACCCCAGAGGGGGCGGGCTGGAGGATTTGAAAAAAGTACATGACTTGTATAAATCCTTCGGTCGGAACGCTTTGAAGAATGAGGCTTAACACAATAGCCTGTCAATACCATTTTTTTTCTTTTCGCCCCGTAGACTCAATATGGCCACTTTACTGGCCAATTGGCTTTCAAAGAAGAAGAGAAAAAATATGCGATACCATTACAGGCCTAAATCTAATCTCTGAGTTTTGGAACATATTTAAGTGCATGAGTGCAGGCTCAAATATCACATCAGCGATAGGTTGCTCTAGTTTTTGTACTACATGTATGTGGGTTTTTGTGGTATTTGAAGCGTTTTCTTTGCTTCTTCTAGTGGAGCCCTCCCATCCCTTTCCATTTTTCTTCCATCTTCTGTTCAGTGCGATGGGTGCCTGGATTGGAGGCTCATGACTGGGTTGTGGGGATTTGCCAGCCACAGGGGCAGTGTTCTAGTTAGTGAATGGCTGGCCACAGTGTAGGAAGCCCCTGGATGTCCCAGGCACTGACCTTCCACTTAATTAAGGCAGCTGGATAACATACTGTAAATTGGGAAGCTGTATACAAAGACAATGTTGTAGAGGATCCCTTTTGCTATTGGTATCTTGTCAGTTGTAGCTACATTTTTTTGTTATTTTGTTTTAGGATCCATCTGGAGAGTCAGAATCCAATGATGAGGTGAGGTGTTTATCTTGAGAAGCAAATGACTTTTACTTGAAAAGGATTCTTTTGGAAAATTCTCTTCTACGCTATCATAATGATGACTGCAATTTTGCAATGAATTGTGGATTGGACAATATGAAAAAGCACACCATATATTCTACCGATCTAGTCCTGTTTTGGCCTGCATTGCAAGGGAAGGCCGTTTTTGTGTTTGACGAAGAATCAAAGCATGATCATATACTTGCAAATAATTTAACAAGACAGATCAAGGAACATTTTCCTGATCGCCATTTTGAGATTCTCTACGAACCACTACCAAATGATCCAACTGTTCTAGAGTTCCCTGGTTCTCCAAAAACACCTGGCTACAACAGACAGTTATGCAGTAGCTTCTTCATCAACTTACACACAAAGGACTCCATTATAGCATGGATGGACATGGACGCTTGGTTCAGTTCACCAGTGAGAGGGACCGCTATGCCTGGAATCTACAGATCTGTACTAATCTAATGCAATATAATAAACGGCTCCCAAGTAACCATATCATCAGACCTGAACATCTGGTCCCGGTTGTTCAAAAGGGGTCAGTACAAAATGTGGACCCCCCATTTGGACCCCATCTGGACCCCATCTTTTTCTTCCAGGGAATGGTCAAATGACAGTTTTGAATTAAAACATGTGTGCGAAGTAGGAAAAAATGAAAAAAAATATTAAAATGAAAAAAAATAGAAGATAAAAACAACTGGGCAACTGGAAAAGGAACTGAAGAGCGCTATAAAAAATTACAACATTTTTCCCGCATTTACGATTACACCATCAGCTCTTTACATAACCACCGCTGATCAATTCTTACCTGGCTGTTAAAATGGAGGTGAGTGTTTTTCAGGTTTCTTTATTATTTGATGTAGAATCTGGTATTTTCGGAGACCATTGTTAAATAATAATGACATACCTTGAAAAGAAAGTCTGCAGCTGCTTGCAAAAGCCATATTTTCTTCTCTGTCGCACGCGTCTTAGCTTGGTTCGACAAAATTGCAACACAATGTGCTCTTGTCATGTTTCACTTTCCGTTTATAGCAGAGCACTTGCCAGGCCGAAGGCCTGGCTGCGCAGCTCCATACTCATAGAACCTACGCCGTGATTTTTCATGGTCATGGCTAGCGGAATGTTTCGCGGGCGCGTGTCCGTCCGCCCGTGTTGGACAACATCCAGGATCTTAGCAATTTTGTTTTTCGCGCGGCCACTCAGCCGTGAGCTCGGTAAACACTTAGTTGTTTTCTTGTGCCTAGCGGAGAATTAAACTCGTTATTTTCCTGCATTTTTTCGCGGTTTGCTACTCAAGACAGGGATACTAATTAAGGTATACTCAGAAGCCGCTTTAGTGGAAAAAGACGAGCTTTCAGGGATAAAATCTTGCTTCGAGGAACTTCATGTATTACGTTTTTATCAATGCGGGAGATGATTAATTTTCAGATCCAGAAGCGGAGATTTGAATTTCCAAGCAAGCGAGGAACTTAAAGGTAAAACAGATTACAGTTTTCGATGAGAATTTATGTTGTTATCAATCTGTGAGTGACTTGTTATTGGTGTTATTGTTAGTTTTGGCGAATTGATTTTAAAACGTGCCTAAATTTAGTTGTATCGATCTCTTGAATTTCATCGAAGAAAGCTTGAACTCGATGAGCTATAAATAAATGGTACGCGTTTTGCTTTTAAACGTAAACTAATGGAGATTTGAATAAATTTTTTCGAAAGAAGATTGTGTTGTCCATTTTTATGTGTTTGTTCATTCATTAGATAGATTGAAAAGCGATTTTATGTAAACAAAACAAGACTTTGATTTTATAGTACAGTTCTATCTTCACTCGCATCGCCTTATGCAAATATGTTTGTGTATTTTTGCAATTTTTGATTTTAAAATCAGTTTCTCGGACAATTTTTGACAAACATAAACTGTATTTTATTCGGAAACTAGTGGTACTATTTATTCTAGACAGAAAAGTTGTTTTTGTGAACTTTTGTACGGTCTATAAAAATGTAGTGCAGACAGTCGCGTAATACTGTTTTTGAGAATTGCTAAAATTGAAAATAGCCCGTTCGTCAATCTTAATTCTTGTGCTTCCAACCTTTCACCTTAGTTAAGTTTCACCTTAGTTAAGCTTGTTCAATTAAGTGCGACGCTGTTAGGCTTGGGCTATCTATATATATTAATACATGTCATGCTACACTATTTCCACTCAGTGTGTTATTCCATTGAAACACTGATAACATTAATGTCATTACAGGATTTAACAAAGAATGGGCAGTTAGAACCTCTTGCTGTCGACGATGACTGTGTGAGAACCCGTACGAAACAGAATTCGTTCACACAGTGCTGCTTTTGCGACTCATTAACGCTGCAACAAGCACTGCATAATGGTTGCACAAATGCTGTTTTTGTTGCGCTGCAGCAGTGCTGAAAATTGACTGCGTGAGTGGTGCATTAGTGACGGTGAGCGCTGCAGCAAAATATCCACGTGGAGCCCTGTGGTCAATTAACAGTGTTTATGCAGCGTTGATAAAGCACTGCAAAGAACATTTCCGTACTGTGATGTCAACATTCCAGTACAGTCCTCCCAGCAAACAACGAACAAACTACAAGCTAGCATTAACATAAACACATAGAGGAATCTATATTATATACGTGCTGTCTGTGCTATAACATTTATTTCAAAGGCAGAAACGTGAATATTATAATATTTATTATACACAAAGAATACAGACAACTTGGACATCAATAATAAAATAATTTACTGTATGTCACGTTTGATTGAAATTAGTGAATATAATAGAACTGAGTTCATCTATATATAGCTATTCAACAAATATTTTTGGCCATCAAAGTCAACACAATCAAGAAAAAAATTAACTTACCATTGAATGATCGATGCACAAAACTGTACACGTATGGTCGAGCCAAGCGACTACATTCGAATTCATGATCACTCGCAGTCAGATTTCACTTAACTGGTTTGCCATTTCTCTAGTGATGAAGACAGAAGTCTAGCTTAAGTCTGTAAAAAACTTTGAAAATCCTTCAAGTTCCACCAAACGTTAAATTTGCAATTCAACTTGATATGTTGTGGCTAAAGTTTGTAACATATTCGGAAAAATACAAAGCATATTGTAACCAATGTAAACATGCAGTCTGCCACACAGTTGTGTACGATAAAATAACTCGCAGTAATGCGAATTGTCGGCTGTAAAATGCGAGCTTCTGCCCATTTTAACTTCATTTCTTCATGCCATGTCTTGATAAGTGAAAGAACAAAATACTTTACAAATGACCGCTGAAAGATTAAAATCTGTAAAATTTAACGAACTACATGTACAGCATTCCATAGGCATCATTTGGCAGAGTCCCAGTCAATTCTGTGATTCGTGTGAAAATGGTGTTCAGCAATGTGATTGTTGACATCGCCATTTTTTGTTGTCATTTTTTGTTGTCCCAGTCTCACCGATGTAAGAGGCCTGGCAGTCGCAGCATTTGATCTTGTATACTGCTCCTTGTCTTTAATTGTTAGGTTCGTGATCCTTGTCTTAAATGTATGTGAGAAGTTGTGGTAAAGTAGTAATGGTTTGTGAGTGACACAGATGTTGTAAGGTTGTAAGATCCGTGCAATAGTCTCAGAAGTGCCCTTGATGCAGGGTATTGTCGCTGTGGTGACAGGTTTTGCGTTAGTCTGGGTTGTAGTTCTTACTGAAAATGTTGTAAAGATACTTTATTTTGTTGGTTAAGCTATAATATACAGGGTACCCCAAAAGTTCGTTCCTCTACCATACAGGCCTGTATTTTGTTCTGTATTGACTCATGTTATAGCCTTTTAATAAAAACTTTCACAAAAACAATCTAATTTAATGTCCTTATTACTTATGGGGTTAAATGCAACAGGCCTTTATTTCATGTTCCCGCAAAAATGAAATTATAAATCGCGCGCGATTTCACAGCCACGAGTTGCTCTGAATTAATTGTCAGTGTTTTGCTTTGTGGCTCATAAAATGAATTCTCTCAAAGCCAAAACAATCTTCTATTTATGAACACAATCATCTATACTTTGATCTTCTGGTCTTCTGTTCAACAAATCGCCAAACTACTCGAAAAAAGCAAACAGTGGCTCAAACTAGCATGGGCAAACGTCTGGTTTTCTATGCTACACAAATTATCACACTCCATGCCGAGGCGGCTACCAAATGGGATAAAAATAAAAATAATGGAGGTCACTCAGGCTACTAAAACTACATTTGAAAGTAGTGTACATAACAGTTAAGAACTGCTGGTATTTTGATGCATATATCGCTTGTGAATCAAAAGTTATTTTAATATAAATCAGAGGAACGAACTTTTGGGACACCCTGTACAGCATGAAATTGTGAATTTACGTATATTGTGCAGTTCCAGAAAATATCCATACTCCCCCCACGGAAGGTTTTTTGTTTAGCACCCCCCCCCCCTCCCCCCAGGAAATTCCAGTTTAGCTTCATACTTTGCTTCCAAAATGTTGGCTTTTAAGACCCCCCTCCCCCTAGGAATTTCCAATGACCTTCCATGGGGTGGGTATGGATTTTTTCTGGAACTACACATTAAGCTCTTGGGTAAAGAACCAAAAATATGACACTCTTTCTTTATGGACAAATTGCACATTGCGTAGAGATGCATAAACTTGGAAAACTCATAAAGGCTACATAAAGGACGTTTGTAAAGATGCGTAATGTGTATCCTTACGCATTCTTTACAGCATCATTACAGATGTGTAGATTTAAGATTTCATGCTGTCATAGTTAAAATATCTATTAAATACTCTTTCTTTTTTCAGTGATCTGTAACAGTACTTCATGACTTTGAGGTGAGCATCCCAAAATTTCTTGCAGCAGGTTCTTTTTGTCTCAAAACTTGAGTCTTAATGTCTTCAAGTGTCTGTCAACGTACTGTAATAAATGTAATGAATATATTATTTGGGCACCAAATGATGAATTTGAATCGCTACATTGAATAGCCATGAAAATATGTTAAACACTCTAATTTTTTCCTGATGGTGACCCAGCTGTGCATGTTGTTTTAAAATATTTTTAAGCTGCAAAAAGCTTCTATTAACCAGCATGTTGTTCTTTTCTTTCTCAAAATGAATAGAGTTGTGCATAAGTCCTCGTCAAAGGAAGAGGTAAATGATATTATATTGTATTGACATATTATTGAATTGACAGAAATATGGAATCAGGTCTGATGATTAGAAGTTCATGCACCACTCAGAAAATTCTGTAGATGATTATGTCGATATGAAGGCCAATGATTCAGACTGTGTTCTCTCTCTATACAGTACATAGCCATAGTATAAAACCATTTGAAGAAAAGCAAGTTTTTTTTCATTTACCAGTCTGTAAGCAACATTTCAAGAGTTAACATAACTTACTGTTTTAGACTTTCATCAGGAATGTGCCAAAATAAGAGTGTTCAGGAAGTCGCAGTAACTTTATTTTAAACATGGTTAAGGCCCTACAAAACTAAATTACTCAAATCTACATTCTAAATTACAATGTATTAAAAACCAGTAAATAAACAATAATGAAAGTTATTGAAAATTAGTTATTAGTTATTTGTCCTATTGTTTTAGTAATTTTAGTTTAGCTAAATATATACAGTGGAACCCCGCTCTACGGACACCCACTTATAACAAACAGTTTCGTCTGTCCCGACAAAAAGCTCATATATTTTCTCTAAAATTAACCTGCTTTATACGGACACCGGTTAATACGGACAACGGACACTTTTCTATGTCCTGAGTCACAAACTCTCATATATTGTCAACCTGCTTTACGGACACTGGTTATCTGCACACTGTCTATTTTCATTGTCACAATTAAACTAAAAGTGTCAGTACAAAGTAAATATAAAGTCACAGACTTTTTTAAATGAATTCATTTTTGTGCCTGTTTCAATAACAATACAATACTTAAAACGTTTTATTCTGAGACTATGATAAATAATCGTGAGGTTTCTTTAGGATGAACTTGTTACTGTTACAGTTAAGAAATTAAACAACGTTTTCTCGTTAACTGTCTGCTTTGGTCTTTATATCGATAAAACATGTGTCCCTGACGTTTTCTCTGATAGCCCGCTTAATACGGACACCCGGATAATACGGACACTATGGCATGTCCCCTTGGTGGCCGTATTAACCGGGTTCCACTGTATTTTCTTGTAACAAAAAATGTCATGGAAATGTGAAAAAAAAAAGAATTGTATATTGTATTGTATTGAAAAATGTTTGCTTTCCATGAATGCTGTGTGTTTATGACTATATTATTTACAAATTAAAGAAACCACTGCAACATGGTAGCTATCTGACAGTGATGAAATCATCAAAGGAGAATTTCACCAACAGGATTTCAGGTAAACAATACTGTATATGTTACTGTTACATTCTTAGCTTCATTAGATGATAGGTCAAGGCTCTAAGCTATTGCATTTTCAACCAACTACTGTATACAATGGAAAACATTAAGTTTTGTAATCATGACAATTTGGTTGGGACTGAGCTAGAAACACAAATTAACCCTAGCCTGTAACTAAGATCTCCTTAGGGGTCATCACACAATCTTTCCTGTAGAAATGCACGACAAGCCCTAAGAGCGTCTCCATTGGAGGCTACATCAACCCTAAATGGGTGTTTAAAATAGTTATGTTTTATACAGAGAACATCTAGGCAAATATTGCTCAAGCAGTTTTGTATCAGGCCTGATGATTATAAGTTCATGCACCACTCAGAATATTCTGTGGATGATTGATATCAATATGAAGGCCAATTATCAATAACTGCACTTCTCATTAGTAGAGACAACTCTCTCCTCTGCAGAGGCCTTTTTTATTCATAGAGCGATGAATTAACAATAGGGCAAGTTAAATTGAATAGAGGCTAGGTTCCCTGCATGCCTTTCCATTTTTGCTCCCCGTTTCCCAGATTTTTCTCTCCATTTTTCTGACAGAGCTAATGCTAAGGAGATAGCACCAATACTAAGAAGACAGTACAGACAAGAACTGTCCCGATTTTAAGGGGCAGTACGCAGCTCTAACAAAGTCTTCTCTGATTTGCTGAGAAAACAATAGAACAAACAATACAGCAATGAACCCTAGCCTTAAAAACAATAGAGCTGCGTGATCTCCAGGTCCAATGAAATTAGAGGTTGAAAAGAGCTGCGTGGTATCTGGATTTTAATATATACCAGCAATGATACAGACAAAAATCATAATCACAGATTGTATAATAAAGTTATAAAGGAGCTGGAGAATCAGTAAATCGGGCTTAAGAGGAACATTTTTTTATTGTGGATTTCCTCATTTGTTGCCTCAGACACCTCTTGTTACAGGGAAGACGAGTGGGGCCAAAAATGCATGTCTCCTCAGACTCCGTCAAGGGTGCATATAGCTTAAATTTATGTAATTTTGCTTTCTGGTGTATATTTTTTTTATTCCATAGGTACATGTGGAAATGCGCTGGGAGAATGGTCATGAAAGGTTACTGTCAATGTTGAGCAAGTTAACTACGTAGCAAGAGGTCAGCTTCTGGATTCTGGCTTCTGGCATCTGGATTTGACGGGAAGGTATGGGAGCCATTACATGCTTGTAGGAGTATACTTACTTCAGTGCATGTATCAAATGATGAAAATATCTAAATCTGAAGCCTTTGTGCTCATGAGATCTTTTCCGCTTATTATCTGATGGTACATGCTCAATTCTGGTTGCTGTTTACTTGTCTCCACACATTCCTTTTTGAAACGCACAATAATTTGGAAGCGAAATGACCGGTTACTGTTCACATAAGCCACAATCGAGCCACAGGTGACCCACTCGGCCTGCTGAAACGTGAAGCAACTAGGAATATTAACGTCAGACCTAACTTTTAACGTCGAACGTTCACCCCAGTCTTACTCATTATTTTAACGTCCGACGTTAACAGTTACGTCCGGTGTTAAGCTTTATGCAACTGGACCCAGTCATTTTCAGTAGTTTTGCGTTTGCGCTATCGACATGAATGCGTTTCCGAAAATTTGCGTTTGCAAATATTCCGCCCAGTCTCTAGAGACTCAGCTGTGATGCGCACTCGTGTGCACGGAAAACAAAATCAAAACGCGAACGTGGACGTTTGCTTTCTGTCTTAAGTGTTTTTGAATTTTCAACTCATAACTGTTCAGCTTGCAATTTTAGCAGTAATCTTATTCAGTAGTGCAGTTAGGATTTTTAAATAAATATAACGCTTGATTTAACTTTTTTTTGACAGATATCAAACCATTTTCTCCTGGACTGCATTTCCTGGGTGGCCTGTTATCAAAGACTGAAAAGAGATAGCGATCGAGGGATGCTGTTTTGTTTTGTTTTTTTATAAAGTTTGTAAAATTAAAATGAATTAAATTTCGCAATGTAAAAAGGTGACTCTGCAATTAATAAAACAACTATCAATGACCACTGATTTGAGAGCAACAATGTACGATTCTAAGCATGCATGTTGCGTTAGGTGCACCCAACAAGGAGATGAAGCATGGTTTGGGGAAATCCGAGTGATATGGAGCTTTTAGAATTCATGTTCTTATAAAAAAATCAGGGAATCCAAAAAAGGATTTGTTGCAATGAATTTAACCGAACCGAAGGAGTCGATGAAATGGCGGGAAAATCGCGTCTACGACGGATGGCGCATAAAATTTCGATTTGACACCGCTGCTTATTAGAACTATTTTACTAACACGCTTTCAGATTTCCCAAACAACGCAGACAATTAAAAAATCTGAATAAGGGTTATCCACAAAACTGTTTTCAACTAATACATCACGCAAAAGATTATCCACAAAACCGTTTTCAATAAATACATCGAGCAAAAGATAAAAAGCACTTCTTATAAAAAAAAGATCTAATTTTGATACCTTGTTTATCTCGCAAGCAACAACTGTGGTCATTGTGGGGTGTCAGTAAAACGCGGGGTCGGGGTGGGATTAGGTCTAGGATTAGGCATAGTGGTTGGGGTTAGCAGTTCAGAGAATAAAATTAAGGCCTATTAAACAACGCGAGAAGCTAGGTGGTACTCTGGTAGTGTAGGTTCTGTAAGCCTAAGCCTAGGGGCAGTACGCAGCTCTTACAAGGTCTTCTCTGATTTGCTGAGAGAACAATGGAACAAACAACACAACAATGGCTAACAATAGACCCTAGACCTAAAAACAATAGAGCTGCATGATATACAGGTCCAATGAAATTAGAGGTTGTAAAGAGCTGCATGGTATCTGTAAGCCTAGCTGAGATCACAGGTTCAATCCTGAGTGGGGATTTTATACTTATTGAAAATAAAATTCTAAGTGTGTCCGAGGTGGTGCAGGTGGATGTTCTCGAACGCTAAGAACCTGGTACACAAAAAGGCAGGGTATGGCTGTCTTCGCATCCTATATCCTTTGAGATAATTGGTTCTCGCGCTCAGGCCGTGGTAGCTGAGAGCCAGTTGTAGTTTATCCACGAGGAGCTAACGAGTTAGCGTCCAATAAAAAAGCCAAACAATGCAACCACCTTCAAAGCAACGGGGCCAAAAAAATGGGAGAAAGAACTGAAAATTAGAGAACATAGAATGGACATCAAAATTTAATCTCATAGGAAAAGTATGCCGAGAGAACAAACTAAGAGAATTATATTTTAAATTGATTCATAGATTAACTGTTACTTATAAGTAGCTATGTACATATGGTCTAGAAGACGTAAACAATTAACAATTATTGGATGAGGTTGAGCATGATAGCGATAATTATCAAGGCCAAAGTTTGTGTTATCTGCCGAAGGCTGAGGCGGATAACACAAACTGAGGCCTTGATAATTATCGCTATCATGCGAAAACCGAATCCAATAATTGTTTTATTATGCATATTCATGAGCTGCACTTGTAAAGACAAGAGCGCGCACAAAAAAGTGATCAATGCACAGCAGTCAACTTGTAAGTAAACAACTTACGTCACTTCTGCATGCATAAAACTATTGTCTGTAGGTATGACGTAACAGAAACAGCAAGCAATAATTAGCTGCGTGCTTATAGCCAATCAAAATCGAGCTAGTGACACCAATGTATAATAATTGCTTTTATTGTGGAGGACTTGAATCGGTCACCCATACTTTTCTGGAATGCTATTCGTCTCAAACGTTCTTTGATAGAATTATTCACTGGTTTAACAAGAAATACCACTCCACCTTTTCTCTAACACCTTTACAAAAACGTTTTGGGATAGTAACTAATGATGATGAAAATGATCACGCTACTGTGCTAAAATTAAATTTCTGCTTCTTATTTGGAAAATATTACCACACCAGACCACCGTGGAAACACGGTGGTCTAGTGGTTAGCGCGTCGGACTTTCAACCTGAACGCCGGTGGTTCGAGCCTGGTCTCTGTCGTCGTGTTGTTTTCTTTAGACAAGAAACTTTACTCCACACTGTCTCTCTCCACCCAGGTGTATAAATGGGTACCGGCGACAAAATGTTGGGGGTAACCCTGCGATGGACTAGCATCCCATCCAGGGGGGAGTAGCAATATTCCTAGTTGCTTCATACTACGGAAACCGGGTTAAGCTCCGGCCGTGTGGGCCATCTGGCTCGTGTGCGACTTTACTTACTTACTTATACAACCAGAAAATGCACTCAAAGCAATGCAACTTCGACCATTTTATCTCAATGATGGAACAAAAACTTTGTGTGAAGATGTTTCAATCTCCTGCGCAACTGATTCTCTGCTTCCTTTTTTTCTCTCAATTCTTGATGTAAGTTACGATATGTTGTGCTCGACTACTATTACTTTTTTATTATTGTTATTATTATCATTACTATTATTACTATTATTACTTTATAATTTTATTATAATAACTTATTATTTAAAACTATCTTTCAGTATTTTATTTATCTTAACTCTTACTATTGTAAGCGTTTGTTGTTCGTGTTATGAATAAAGTATAAGAAAAAGGAAAACAACAACAAAGAAAAAAAAAGATTCTGCATTTGTTGAACGGCTTCATTTCGTGCAATACGCAAGGGGGTGGGGTGGAAGGGAGCGGAGGAGGACGGGGAGGGAGGGAGGGAGGTTGAACCTACAAAAAAGTGACGGTTTGGGCGTGACAATAGGGTGTTTAGTTTTACAATGACGGGTGTCAGTAAAACGCGGGGTCGGGGTCGGGGTGGGATTAGGTCTAGGATTAGGTATGGGATTAAATATAATCCCTTTACCTAATCCTAACACAACTGAAAGCAAACCAGTTATCCGTTATATAAGCCTCAATAAGGTGTCCGAGGTAGTGTTGTTGCATCTCATGCTAACCAGGCGTTCTTTCTTACCAGTAGCCAATTTCAACTCCACTACACAACAGACATTATACGCTCCAATAGGTTTATTTTGATGCATTTCGGCTGGACACCAACGGCACTTCCAAACATATTTACAGTAATGCGAGTACAACAATACAATATAACGGTATAGTCAAAATCCATAAATTGAAAATAATGCAATGCTAATGACGAACCAGAGCTGAGCAACCACTCACATACAAAGAAAACTGCGGTTAAACGGAGGCCAGAAAAAAACCTGTCACCCAAAAAACCCTCTGGGGAAAAATATGTGGCAGGAAATCTGGGTAGGATCCATGGCTCAAACTCTATAGCCCATCCTACGAGGCCCTATATAGTACTACACAATAAATACAATATGCACTGAAGTCCTTACACAGTAACAAAAATAAATAAATAAATAAATAAATAAATAAATAAATAAATATACAAATTTGGAAAACTACTGAATTAGCCGAATGGTGTAGGCCTAGAATGACTAACCACGTGCGATACTTCGTTTATTGCAGTTTATAACGAAGTTATGCTACCCAAATAAATAAATAAATAAATAAATATATTTGGAGAGGAAAACCTCATCAGCCGTACGTAACTGGTTTTCGTGCAGGTCCTCTTTCCAGATCGAATTGGAATTTAGAATGTTGGTTTTTGAGGAGAGGGGAAAATCGGAGTACCGGGAGAAAGACCTCTCGGAGCAAGGAGAGAACCAACATATGACGCCGGGACCGAAGATCGAACCCAGGCCACTTGGTGGGAGGCGAGTGTTCTCACCACTACACCTTCCCTGCTCCCCCAATGCACAAAGCACTACAACAATAGTGCCGTAGAAATATCAATTTCCGTCTAATTCGTTGACAACCTTACTCAAACGCCAGAAATAACAGTTTTCAGTAAGCTCTCAGCCTGTGCAGAACGACCGAAATGTCCTCAGACCAACTGGTCTTCGTGCTCAGGCTCCAGCGGCTATGAAGTATAGGCTACTCTGGGGACGAGAATGCTTTATGTTGATTTTCAACCTCGTTCCCAGGGCATTCTCCGTAATCAAAATGGCGGTCCGTCGCCTTTTTGTAATCCCAGTATGCCTTTGGGACAAAATTTAATTTTATCAGCAGGAAGACTGTAAATGTGAAAGATTTTCGTGTGCAGAGCCCATTTTATTAAGATTCTGTTTTGCATTTTAATTAAACGGCAACTGTTAAAACAAGCCATTTGGCGCCAAACAGGATGATATGGCAAGCAATATTCTCTTAGATTACTGACCTTATCCATTCCCCTGTTTACATCAACAAAAACCCTGACATTTCTTTTGAAGAGTCCGCTAAAAGAGAATTTGACAGTTGTTTTTCTCGAATCATCACTGAAGTAAAAAAAATTTGAGACGAAGAATGAAAAATTAAGTTGTGAGAAGTACTGCTCGACATTTTCTTTATAATGCTCACACTTAAGGAACTTTTATTTCGGATGGGACTCGGTAATTCAGAAATTCAAAACTAAAAAAACACATAACTGACGACTCAAAACTCGACACTACGCGAGGAAGATAGGTTTAGCTTTTGCTCGTTTTGAGAATATTTGACAGCAAATACGAAAGTTTCGAAAAGATTGAACCACCTTTTTCTCAGTGCGTCACAATAAAGATGAAGGCTGTATAGTGCGTAAGATCGTCCGTGTGGAAAAAGGACCACAGAGAGTTGTAAACACTGGATTTAACTGAACAAATGTAGAAAGCGTTTATTTCATCGAAGCAATTAAAAATAATCCACAACGCCACACCAGAAAGGCACCAGAGAACATAAACAAACGGTAATAATTGTAAAGTCTATTTATTATTCATGAAGCAAGCGTTTCAATGGCGCGTCCGTGTTAAGTACCCCCAAAACATCACTTATAAACAACAGGTATTCCTGTTAAACATTAATAACAGCGCTTTCTTCTGTTTCTTCAGCTGTTGACATTTCAAGAGAGCAATGTTTGCAGGTTGAGCAAGCTTTTGTCCTAACGTCCTGAAAAAGTACATTATTGCCGTAGCAGTGTTCGCGACATAAATTACTCACTACTCGCCGTTAGAAGTAAAGAGAAAACTAAAAAATTCAATGACGCAACAAAAAAATAGTGTTTTATTTTCTGGTTTCAACAAATACCCCCAGTTGCTAGAAATTAAGTTGTCGGGAAATCTCCTACAATAAATTTAAAACTGTATTTTTTTTTTGTTTCATATTGAAGCTACACAAAATGTTAGGATCTTAAGATTAGAGAACTAAACGTGCTTCGATGGAAACTCATTATTATTGAGCGGGATCCAAACCCGTAAAACCGCTCATCATAATATGGACTAATTACTTTGCAAAATATGAATATATCCTTTGCGCACTTGCTTTTCTGCTCACGAATACAAATGTAAGATTGCGACTGAAAACTCGATCTTTTTTTCACAAAAGTGGAAGAAATAAAGGTTTAAAGTTTAAGGATAGCGTACCTAAGTATATTAATTTTCTTGTGAATTGATGAACACCCGCTGAGTTGGAATAAGTTGTTTTGAAAAACAGCCTAATTGCGGTTTATAAAAACCCTAACATCGTACACTTCAATAGATTTAAACCATGTAGAGCTAAATAAGCGTATATGGACTCCAACAATATTTTAAATTCAGTAAAACAATTAGCTTAGGTCTCTAAGTAGCGAAGACCCACTGGTTTCATTGCTATAAAACAGATGGCATGTTCTCATTAATTTTCGCGGGTAATTAATTTTCTAAAATCGACGAACACATTTGTTTCGCGAGACTTGTCTTTGCGAGATTTCAAATGAAATAAGAGCCTTTCAAATCTTGTAAATATGGTTTTTATTTGTGCTTTTTTAACGCTAAAACTAAGATGTGCGAAAATTTGTGTGAAGACTGAAACAGATGGCTTTGAATGTTGTTATGAAAAGCGTTGCACTAATAACTAATGAAACAAATACATGTGACAGTTAATTTACCCAGCGACTTCCATATGGGAGGTATTATCGGAAAATCTAACCGTGGTGAAGTAAAACTCTTCAGCTGAGGCCCGGTTTAAACGTCGCACCATCGCCGTGTCGATTCCCGCCTAAAGAAATCCATTGGGCTCAACACTGAATGCACGCGACAAAATCATTAATTTGACGACAAAATCATTAATTTGACGCCTAAATCAACAGTGGAACTACAGCAAACTTCACTGAAATAATTGGACACGACTTAAGTGTGACATTTGAACTTTGAATGGCCACGCCTTAAAAGTTGGTACACAGACTCAACGGTTACAACCATACTACATAACGCAAAGTTTGGCATTGAGAGTTTAATACAACTTTAAAAGAAGGCGCAACTGTTATAAACATGATATATTGTAAACTGTCCTCTACAAAGGCAATAGAAAGCTTTACCAACCACAACGGCAACGGCGTCATTGAAAAAATAATTCGCGCTCTTTGAAATGCAGAGGCATGGTTTTCGCACATTAAACCTATCGTTTTGTGCCGTTGTCGCTGCCGTCGAGGTTGCTAAAGCTAGCGACAAACTAGGATATTTTATACGCCAACAGCGGCGATTTTGATCGCCAACGAAAATTGCAAGCTCATTTCGTCACTGCCTGCTGCGTACACACTTGGCAATTTTTCTGGCGATTCCCGCTCCACGTTCGTTTCCAGAGCTTTCTCTATGTTCAAAATGGCAGCTTCCGTCCTTACGTACTCCGATGCACGAGGCCCAATGAGCGAAAAAATCGCTGAAACGGGCACACCAGCTAGGCAGGCGAATGACGGCGAATTTTATCGCCGATATCAGACATGCCAAATATCGGCGATTTCATACGCCGATCGCGGTGATCAATGAAAATCGTCGTTGCAGTACCGGGCACACTTGGTTATTTTCGCAAATAGGCGTATAAAACTGCCTAGTATGTCTCGCTGGCTTAAAGTTCTATAAAGAGACCTGTCGACTGCAGTCCTATTGACAACAGAGCCATTACTTGGGCGACACAATAAGTTAGGTGAGTAGTGTTATTCAGAGCAACCAAGGCACCAAAGAGTCCGTTGCAGGCTTCTGGGTAGAAGTGACGATACCAATGCCCTGGAAATGAACGAAAATAAACTGTCAGTTAAATGATTCTATTTCTATAAATGAAAACAAAAAGCCTTTGGGTTGACATGCCTGCCTTCGCGTCAGTAAAGTACGTATAAAAAGTCACTGATAAAGGTGAGGAGCCAATTTTTATGTGGCTTACATTATGTGCCCTGCGCTGACACCCACGTTGTTTGCTTGTGAATGTTAGCGACACTTACAAAAGAGTAGGTTAAGTCCCTCCGAGTAGGGTGTAACTTGGAAGACAAAAAGGAATACATTAGACAAGGACAGCCCTTATCAGCACTTTTATAGAGCTTCAATAATGAAGACTACATTTGAAAATGATCAGTTTACATCAGTGTGATTACTTCGGTTTTGGTTTTTACGACACTCAATTGAAAACTGCTTTATGTACAAACAATAACAAAAAGAAAGGAATGTAAAAAACCAAGACGAAAAGAAATGTACGCCATTTTATCGTTTCTTTGTCAAGCAGTGCGTCGCATGAAAGAGCCATTGCGTAATCTATTAAAGCAAACCATAATTTTATCACGGTGTTCATTTGTTTTAAAAAGAATGTGGAAACTTCTTATTCAGAAGAAAACGAGTAACGAGGATATTCAAATGATGTCGAGAAATCATCAGTTTACAGTTCGTCGAATTTTACGAGAAGCTCCCTTAAATAAGGAATGCAACTTCACCAAACTTAATCTGACTTTACGAAGTCACGGAGAATGCAATAGTTGTGTTGTGTTTTTTTTTTGCTAGGACGTTGCATTGTGTGTTCGTATACAAATGTACACCGTATGCAAATAGCCCTTATGCATGTTTACGTCAGACTAGCTAATTTCACCCCCAAGCCTCGCTTTCGAAGTGGAAACCTGTGACAATCTCATCAATGTATTCTCAAAAAAGCGAAGTTGAAAAGATTACCCACTTAAAAACAACGTGAACTTGTCAAAGGTTTGCAAGGAATTTCGTACAAACGAGGCTTGGTGGTGAATTTTGAGCTGGTGACGTCATCATGCATAAGGCCAATTGTCAAGAAGTTGAAGCATAGCACGTGCAGTTCGTGCTGAAAACAAAAGAAATTGGAAAAATCAGGCTTACATCAAGCACCACCCCAACCTGCACTTTAAAGAGTATTATGGTATTTTTCGAAATGGCCTATAAAGGCTACCCATGATACAACACATTTAATGTCTTGATAGAAAAACAATCACTTTCAAAAACATCTCTGAGAAAAAAGTTAAGCCTTGCTTGGTTTGACAGCTACAGTCTAGCTTAGCCTGGCTTTTCCTCAATGTCATAGGCCACAACTTTCTTAAATGTTGTGACAACTCTCATTAGAAAATGTGTACACTGTATAAAGCCAACAAGAAAGAGCTCCTGTCTTTATTACATGTACGATATAATGACATTTTAAGTTCTTGTTTCTTCATGTTATTTATATTAGGGGTAACGTTCTTTTTAGATCACATAATTAACTTATATTATCTTAGTTAACTACATATCTCTTATTATGTTATGTATTTAACAATTGAATACATGTTTTTTTAGCCGACATTCCAGTTCTGAGGTCTTAACCGTCTTTGCATGAAAACAAAAACATACAATAGTGCTTTTTAGCTCTTTCTCCAACAACGTCAAACATGTAGTTAGGTTGTAACTGCCACTCAGTCAAAACTGAGCGACTTTCACTCATTCTTTCACTCTTTCACTTTTGACTGAGTGAAAACGTGCGTTCTATTTTGAACTCTTTCAATTCCACTCCCACGTGTAACCATCCAATTAAAAACTATTAAGCTGTACTTTTCTGTGATGCTGTACAAGGTGGTTCTAACTTTTGAGTCTGTGGATGAAATCCTAAAGTGTGACCATTCAAATGAAAGCTACTGAGCAGTACTTTCCTGTGGTGCTGTTTATTAACTGTACAAGGTGGTTCTAACTTTTGAGTGGTTCTATAACTTTTGACTCTGTAGATGAAATCCTTAAGTGT
The DNA here is from genome assembly GCA_022457155.1 of Cladopsammia gracilis. Taxonomy (NCBI): domain Eukaryota; kingdom Metazoa; phylum Cnidaria; class Anthozoa; order Scleractinia; family Dendrophylliidae; genus Cladopsammia; species Cladopsammia gracilis. The sequence continues at coordinate 228,221 of JAJGOT010000237.1, read as the reverse complement.
GAAATTCATATAAAAGCAGTAGTTTCCTATCGTTATGGGATGTTTATTACGCTGCCAAACGTGAGTCTGTGGATGATGAAATCCTCAAGTGAGGTACTCAGATAAAACTACGTCGAGAAGTTTTACAGAGGTACGTACAATGAAACCTCTTCAATACGGACACCACAGGGACACCACAGTGACACCACAAGGACACCACAAGGCAACCACAGGGACGGAGTTTATATGAATTTTAATTTTGCCCGTTCGGGACCAAGTGTCCGTTATAGAGAGGCGTGCGTATTATAGAGGTATCCGTAAGGAGAGGTTCAATTGTACTTCATTTATCATGTTGTAAATGGTGTGGATGAAATCAACCATTAGCAGTACTTTCCTTTGGTGTTGTTTTTTGTGCTATACAACGTGGTTGTAGCTTTTGAGTATGTGAATGAAATCGTCAAGTAAAATATTTAAATGATATATATTGATCAGTACTTTCCTGTGGCGCTGTTTGTTATGCTATACAAGGTGGTTCTAACTTTTGGTGAGTCTGAAGGGTGAGCTAAGGCCGGGAACGAGCGGCGAGAGAAGATATAAGAGGCGCGAACGGTATGAGAGAGATAAGAGCGCGAAAAAAGCCTCGGGCACCTCTGGCAAAATGGCGTTTGTTTTATTTACCTTTCTTTTCCAATTCTTTGGTAAAAAAAAGGATAAATCCAGAAAACAAGAAACAAAAGGTATCTAAAAACCAAACAAGTTCTGAGCACTGTATTTTGGCTCGATTCCAACTTGCATGAGAATGGGCATGGAAAAGATCAACTGAGAATAATCAAAACAATAACTAGAAACACAAATGAATGAAATATTTCAGTAAAATTAAGGCAACTTGGCAACACGAAATAATTACTACAGCTTCAGATGGGCGAGCTTGCAAACAAGAAGCGTTAATTAAAACTGAAGATAATGACCTTGGGTTTGGACGGAATAATCCCGAACGAGTGAATAATTCGCAAGGAAAATTAAAATCGAAAATTGTACACCATTTGGGAAATAATATAAACAATCAATCGTAATCAAACGAAAACGGAGGCAAACAAGTCTTTAAAAAGCCGAAATAATTATCTTAATCTTTTCACTTCGGGTAGTGGCTAAAGCTGTCCTATTTCTTTCTTTCTGTTTTTTAATTTTTAAGTTTGAAAACATGACAAAACCACTGATCAGTAGCTTTCATTTGAATGCTCACACTTTTAGAATTCGTCCACAGTTTCAAGAGTGAAAAGAATGTTTATTGAGGTGTAGAAGTGAAATACTTAAAAATTGAACGCACGTTTTCCAAGGAAATAGCCACGCAAGCTAAACAAACAAGAGATAATTTGATCTTTCAAAAAGTCAATTTCCATAACCTCAAATATTAGCTTGGAAAGTAAAATATTACTAAATATCGGCACGATTAGGACCGTTTTTTAGCTAGTTTCCTTTCTATGTTACAAGTAACTTAGGAGACTTGACTTCATCTCAGTTATGTTGTCCATTGTTCAAAGTGTTCGGCGTTGTAAAATGCGATGACATGTACCGTATAAGATATTGCCTCTACTGTGAGATATCTTGTAAACAAGCCATCTGACAATTTTTACACGTCTTGGATTAATTTATCACGGAGGTACGACAAAATCAACTGATATTCTTCGCTTGCAAATAGTTGTGTCTCATTTGTTTGTACACATAGAAAAGTTCGGTCAGCTTACAGAAGAAGCGACGAAATCTTTCGAATAATAGTCCTAAAATACGGAAAGATTCATGCTTTCGATACCAAGTTTTTATAACTCTTGCTAACATAAAATACAAGCTCGTGATAGTATCACTTATTTAACTGAAATCGTCTAGGCTGCAAATTATTGCCCCATTTTTTGGAGTAAAGTTTGATAACATACCGAACAAGGTAATCTTTGGAATAAAAATCATAGACACACAAACTCGAGATAACATCAAGTGATATTTCAGGCTGCAAATTAATAATTGCCTTATCTGTTTCTATTGAACAGATGCCAGAATAAAAAAAAGCCATCTTTGCAATTAAAAGTCTGAAATACATAAAGTAAACTATGCTCTCCCAACTTTCCAAACGGTATAAAATCAACTGATACCCTTCGTGCCTCAAATAATTGCCTCATTCATTTCAGTTTATTTCCCACCACAAAAATTGAACAGCATGTAGGAAATAGAGATAGTTTGACATTCTCTAACAGTCATCGTTTTAGAAATTATAGTCATGAAATAAAGCTCGATAAGAAATGAACTGAAGCGGCCTAAATGCTGTGCACAACACAAAGCGAACTCTGAACTGCTCATGACTACAGAAAATAGCATACTTTCCAAGACTAGTTTTCCCTCATCCTGGTTACAGAAAATAAAAGCCCACGTCGATAAACCTTAGGTAGGTGGCACAACTTGTCATCACAAGTTCAATAATTATAATATACGCAAATAAAACGGTTCGCGGCGAAAGCTCTTTGTTCATAACACAAAAAGGGTACAAAAGGTTGAAAAGACTTTGTGGTGTATACCGTTGCGTTTTGACGTTTAGTATAATAAGAGTTGGTTATCAAACCATGACCAAACTCAGTACGTGTTTCTTAGTGTCTTTAATCAAGTAAAACACAAATGAATTAGAAAATGGGTATTGTTAACATCTCATTTTCGTTTAAAAAAAACTATCAAAGCCTCTGGCTAAACCACAAAAGGCAGCGCTACAAACTACAAACGTTTTAAAATCTTACACAAATTCGCCGTGAAATAAAACGGATGATAAATACGAGTTTAGATAGCTTATGTTATTTGCAGCAAACGGTGAGTTTCGTACAGGTTTTACTTAAAATAGCAGTCTTTTTTTTACACCATAAGTAAAATTAATTCATTGGATAAACGCCAGTATAAATGAGTCGGTTCCAGCTACGATCAGTTTCGAAGCAATTACCATCCCTTTTCCAAGTGCTATACAAAGAGAATTTACGTTTTTTTTCTATAAAAATGGTGCTCAATTTATTTTACTTTACAAAGTGATTTTCGTTTAGGCAACCTGATGCGACACAGCTGTTGTGTCAGTCATATCAGATAAGGCTATTAAGACTTCTGTCTAATGTTTTATTATACAAAGAATCAAACTTAATTTCCGTCAAAAAATGGTAACTTTTGAGCTGAGACCAACAAAGTAAAAACATTTTTTTTAAAAAAATCTTTATTACCACCGTTTCCTCGCCGTGACGAACCACAACATTTAAAAATAATGAAACTGAAATAAAAACAACTTTAAAACATGCATAGCTTTTTAGCACCTCCTAGTGTGCAAAGCTTGTCGTGCTGCGAAACAAATTTACGACAGAGAAAGTTTTGTAAGCGAACGAGACAAATTTAAATTAATAGTAGTTTTATTACTTTCTTTGATGGCTTTGTTTCCAAGAGAAAGGGTGCAAATTCACAACAAACTTATTATCAAACACGCGCGGCGAGAAGTGGCGTCCACTCTTTGAAGACAGAAAAACGTCTCTTATTAATTTATCATTCAGCAACAGTTAAAATAATTCTAAGTTTTAACTACTGTACCAGCCGTTTTTCATCGACTTAACGAACTTAAAAAGGAGAAATTAAATAAATAGTTGATGTTTAATTATACACAGTTTTTTACTGTTTGTTTCAAACCAACACTCCAACAAGTAATATCAGTGTTCGATTTCCACTATAAATTTTAAAACCTTGCGGATTTATATAACGGGCACAAGAAAAATCTGTTTTCCATATCAGTTATTGTTCAAAGTTTTATTCAAAAGCGGTTCTTTTAGCGTTTTGGCCACGTTGTAAACGAAATCACGTTCTGAAATTAAGTTCTTCAAATGCAGCTAAACATACAAATAAGTGTAAAATTTACGAGATCGTAGACAGAGTGACTCGAAAGAAAAGGCTTACCGAGTTCGCCACACACTCAAAATACACAAATACACCTGTTACATGATCACTGCTTGTCTGGGAAAATACTTACGAAAACAAACGCTTGAACCTTTCATTTATGTCTAAAGAAGAAAACTGTTACTCCTCTTTAACTATATTACGAGCAATAAAGGACTGTAAACTAAACACTTCCAGTTGAAATTAATTCGAACCTGTTTATTGTGGATCGAAACTTCTGTTGTTCAAATATAGTCCTGTAAAGCTTTCATTTACAACAACCGCGTAAAATATCTATAATAAATAAAATTATATTTCGACGCTCACTTGCGAGCATTCATATGTTAGAAAGAATGCGCAAATTTATAAACAAAAACAAAGAAACGTCGAGATTAAATATCAAGGCGAATAAATATTGAATTTTGTCGAGAACTGTTTTCTAGAAAGAAACGTGTTCATTTTTTGCAGAACAGAAACGATCGAGCGACACAGCCTGGCAGAGATAAAATTGCATTTCAAACACAAACATGGCTTTACGTATGTTCACTAGCTCTATACCAAAAGTTCTACTTAAAAAAGGTACTATAATCGCTTTTCTTACTAAATCCGTACACAGACCGAAGATGTTATAGTCAGATATATTTTTTAACGATTTTTATCAAGTTTTAACTACGATTCGTACGTCCATACTTACAATTTGTTTTCGAGCTTCGCGCTCTCGCCTCCGAACCAAAATGAACTCCGTTTGTTTAAAGTTGTACATATATAAGAATAAACTTAATCAACATTCTGTCATTACTAATACTTTTAAATTCGAACTTCTTCTGCAATGGAAATGCGCGCATTTTGCATATAGCTTTGGCTTTCGAACAATTGGTTTGTGGTTTGAAATTCAGATCTCGCAGGGCGATGCGATGATATTAAAATTAAGAGGCTCAGTCCAAGCCGCTTCGCCGCTTTTTTTGCGAGGCGTTCGGCGCTAATCAAACGAATTCTTTATTCCTCGGAAAATCCTTGGATTACGGAATAAAGAGCAGCCTTTTCTTCGAGTAAACAAAACCACTAACAAAAAAATTACGACAAGTCAGGTCAAGAATAATGCGAACCTCTCTGTTGACGAAATGTCCTTTTGTTTTACATCTCAGAAACTAAAAACCGCCATAACAGCGTTTTTAAAGTGATTTCACCAATCGAGAAAGCTACTTAGTCAGCTTTTGTTATATTTTTGACTCTCGTTACTTAATTGAATCCCTTGTTCTTCGGCCGAGAGAAAAAAACAAAAACCACTTAATTTTTACATGGCTTGTCATATGTTAAACACCTTGCGCGAATATTTTTTGCTTCTGATTATTCAAAAGCACTTCAATTTGCGTGGCAAGTGCCGCACAAGAGACTTATACGCCGAGATCGAACTACAAACATAATTTTGCTTCATAATGTCCGATTTATATCTTAATTGCAACCTGCTGTCCGATGAATAACAGCCATGTATTAAAGTGGACAATAACACAGAAAGCGCTAGTGAAAGTCAATGCTTGCTTTAATCCGAACGAGCCAACCAAACGCCTTCTATGTTTAATCTTCTTGCGCTAAGGCATTAGTTTTGAGCACACTGTCCATGTTCAGTGTTTACCCAGCTCAAACAACAAAACTACACTTTAAAAGCCATTGTCTATCACGGAATGCTTCGCTGAAGAAAGCAAACAGTTAAAAGCACTACCTTGCGTGGTACGAGACGGGAAAAAATAATCAGTCATGAGTATATTCTCGCGAAAAAAGGCAGATGTTTTAATCAAACTCAATCGTTGACCTTTATTTCGTCCAAAAGGTCGATTTATTTTATCCAACGCTTATTTTAATTTTACTCTGGAAGCAATTGAAATTTGCACAATGTGGAATCGCCCACTGCTGTTGCGAGAACAAATATCAATTATAACTCGGCTAAAAAACATGGAAAACAACTATATTTAATTCGACCGAGAGAAGGCGCTTTTGGTGACAAGTTCTTTATGCTCTCTGTAAAGGCGGGGAAAAGTCTTTCCTTTAAACGCAGTGGGATGTACAATTTAGCTCCGTTCAAACGTAGTAGGGAAGCATTAAAAACTTCTTTCAAGGAAGCACTTTGAAAGGCGACGTCGCAGGAAATCTATTGTTCCGAACATAAAAGCTCTTTCCTAAATGCCTCCAGGGCAAGTGAAATTGGCACAAACAAAGTCGAAAGTCGCATTCACAAATATCGGGCACCGTTTAAGCCTCATGACTGGGGGAAATTAACTGATTAATTCTCGGTGTAGCCTGCCTTCTGCGGTCTCTTTAAGGCCTTTCGGCCGAGTTGTAAACATGACAACTACATGCTATGGCTCATCTCAAAATATCGACCATACACAAAATTGTCACTTGGTTGCGTAAAGAAGCTAATACCAACGGAGAAATTAATTTTGTTCGAATCTAAATAATCGCCAAAAAATGAGCTTCCGCCGATATCGAAAACCAACACGGATCATGAAAGAGCAAAGGCTATTTGCTCACTTAATCATCTCTTTTTAAAAGGGGTACATTTTTAATTTCGGAAGCCGAAGTAATTAAAAACGCAGGCATGCGCGGTACGAGGGAACACAGGGCCGACATCTTGAAAACAAGCTGTGTTGATCACAAGTAATTTCTGACAAAAATAAAGACGAATAATTATTCTATGTTCCCTGGTTATTTTAAATCCCGAGAATTCAAAACTACGGCGTTGAATAACCAAAAATAAAAATTTCACAACAAAGATCTTCATATGTAAAGCATATTTCCCCCGGGCATATTTTCAATTATTCCATCAACAATGCAACTTTTGAAAGCGCTTGTTCGCATCGTATGCATATGGGACCACGAAACATTTCAAGATCTCACGAATCCGCTTCAAAAACACTCGAAATGTGAGCTTGCCCGACATTTTAATCGATTTGGAGTAAAATTCGCAACGTGTGTGGCGCGCGTTTTGCACGTGTACTTTCATCACGCCCAGGCGTTTTTAGGCCATCGAGCTGTCAACACGTTCTAGAACAAATACGCTTGGAGAGCAATTTTCTAAATGCCTTCGTTTCCCTGACATCTTACTTCCTTCGCGGTCAATATTTCGCTGGCAAAATCGAGAATCGCTTAAGGTTACGAAGAGAACTTAAAGCGAGATATAACGACGACACACTACAACAAATCAAACCCCGAATGTCTGATATTTCAAATCGCTTTTCAATGCCTTTTGTGCTACAGATTGCTAATGCTATCAAAGGAATAAAAGTTTTACCTGTATAAGTTGCGTAATAGCGTCGCCTTATATCTCGACAAGCGTCCTCCTTGTAAAGTAACGCGCCAAACACAACAACAACTGCGAGCGAATTTCGCTCGTCCCTTTCTACTCACTATGAATCAGCTCAAGAGTCATCGTATATCGAACTCATAAATATGTTAACGCAGTAAAATATTCATCTTATTACCATAATACAGAAGCAGTTCAACTGAGAAAGATTCTGCATTTCTACGAACAGTATTACACACACTTTCCAAACAATCTAAACCAATTTTTATGTCCAAAACTGAAATGGCGGTATCACAAAGAAATTCATCACCCGCCATTCGCGCGAACCCTTTACTATGGCGCCACAAGTCGCAATACCTTGACATTTCAAAAAGTTATTTAGCTGTTTATCAATGAAGGAGGGCATCGAAATGAATTTGAACTTCGCATCGGAAGAAATTACAACAGAGGAACGCGTTGTAATTTTTCGTATTTTTCGCGAGTTGAGCAAGTCAAACTGTGAAAGGACTTATAGAATCGGTTTTGTTTGTCATACTAATTAGTTGTCCTATGGTGAATTCTTCATACCCTTGTCCGTTGATAAGGCAAGCTTTCCCCCAAGAAATATAGCAAAAGAAATTCAAAGAGCTTGCTCTTCTGATAATATTGAAATGAATACAAGAGGCTGAGCCCAAGTGATAAAATTATATTAACACAAAACAACTGGTCGGAATGTTTTGAATTGCGTTGTCCGTATTTTCCTCGACTCGCAACATGTTAACTCATTAGGCGAAAGTCACTTTTCAGAGTTCGAGAAACGCTTCGAATTTGACTGCCTAGAACTCATGAATATATTCCTCAATTATGGAAAACAGTTCCAATTTACAGGCATGTTTAATGTCCCGCGAGAGCCCCTGCAACATACTTCAAATGTCAGATATTGTTTGAACTAAAAGCGAGCCACTGTGTTTAGTGTTACGGCTCGTCGAGCGGTTCTTCCCAAAAATACAACAGCAAAACCGAGTGTAATTTGAGACCAAGCACAGGTACATTTTCCCGGCAAAATGAAGAGAAATAAAGGAAATAAAAATGGCTCTAATTTGAGGAGCTTGTCTATTTTTGGCTTGTTCTACTATTTGTAATCATTTTCCGTTTTGTTACATGTGGGCATGGCGTATAACTAGAACAAAAATTGATAACATTCACAAAGAAGTCGCCAGAATGAGAGAATTTTTCAGGCCACGAGCAAACAGTTTTGGTCTTTCTTTGGGAATTTCAAAAGCAGGGTTTGCTTTTAATCAGAACATTCAGGATTAGGATTGTTTTGAACGAATAAAAACTTGGAATACTTGAAACAGGCGATCGACACGACAGGTACCCGAAACAACAACCTAGAACATGTCCGTCTCGTTAAAACATGTCGAACCGGCCAGAAATGGCTAAAATAACCACATGGTCAGACAAACGCTCAACAGAGTTGATAAAAAACAATACATTGCTTTCTAACTCAAATCATGGAACTTTCTAACACGGTTAAGACCAATCATGATGCATCAAAATGAATTTTTCGTCTCGACTACAATCGAATGAAAAGCAACAAGGCGGTTTCAAAACTTACGAGTTTACAAGGGCGTAACACGGACTGCTTGCAGGCAAGCGACTTGAGAGCGCTTTCGAGTTGTTCGCTTTGAAAGCAAGGTTCGTCTCGCGAGCGAGTATATTCCTGCCTTTACAAATTCAAGAAACACAGTGCGTTTAATATATGGGAGAATTTAAATAAGAAATTGTTTCTATTTGCATACATCAGCCGTGTTATGAATGAACTTCTTTTGCTATGCATCCACAGCTCACTTTCTCTTGTCTTCGCGTTAAAATGCGAAGGAGAAAAAACTGCGCGAAAACAGCGAATAAAACTCAGCAAGTTGACAGTTATAGAACTGAAAGTTCGGTCTATGAAACAGAGAACTCGACAGTTAAAAGAACAGCGAAAAATAAGCGCAAAGCTCCGAGAGTAAAACAGAAAAGCAAAGCAGCAAACGACATGCTAAACTCAAAACGTTTTAATAACTTATCTGAGGTACAGTAAGACGACTAAGGAAACATGCATGGTTACATAGAAAAGTATGATAGATATGTTTCACATTGCAAGAAAACAATTCTAAATAACGATTTCGTAAGCTCTGAATACGAGCATATATGAAGCTTGTTACGGAGTTGACAAATTATAAGCGTCCATTTTGTATTTACACACGATCTTTGGGGAGAAATACCCAAAACATGGGTCCTGAAGGAATAAGGAACGCAGCAAAATTATTTGTGTTAAAAGAAACTACAATCTTAGACTCCTTTTCCCTGGAATTCCTCTAAACTTAATGCAAAATACTCTAGCTTTCAAAGTAAGTATTTACATACAATCATGCCCATACTATATTAGAATACCTTTTTGCATATCCTAAAAGAGGCGGCTGACTTGAAATCGAAATCTTCCAGCGCGCTTATGCTAGCTGAAATTACACTATTTCACATTCGGCTTGAGCCAGAGTTGGCGTACGAAAATGTCAAGAGTAAATCTAGTTATCACGCTAGTCCGTTCGTACGCAAGCTGAGTTCCTTGGTCATTCGCGAAATAGAAAAATACATCGGCCACTATTTTGGTTCGGAGTGTAGAATACATACAAAGTTTTCACTGCGGCCCTGTCATATGCGGACCCACAATGTGCGGCGAGGATACATGAGGAGACGGGACATGAGGCGAAGAAACGTGAGGCGATCCTACATGTTGGTCGTCGGCTCCGCCAGTAACTGAGGCAGTCATTCGCTTTTCTTTCTGCCGTCTGTTGCAAAACCAAACTCGAACAACCTCCTTATCGAGGCCAAGGTTTTCTGCCAACCCGCCAATTTCCTGTGCTGACGGCTTGGGATTTTTACAGAAGTGATTCTCCAGAGCACCTTTGACTGCAACTTCGATCGAGGTTCTCTTCTTGCGCTTTCTGCCTTGAGTTGCCAGCTTGTCAATGCCACTCGCGGCCCCGTTATTGTTGTCCGCTTCCTCGAGCCATTTGGCCAACAGGGGTTTGAGCTTGCACATGTTCTTAAAACTAAGTTGCAGCGCCTCGAAGCGACAAATGGTGGTCTGGCTGAAAACGTTTCCGTAGAGAGTTCCCAACGCAAGCCCGACATCAGCCTGAGTAAAACCGAGCTTGATTCTTCGTTGTTTGAACTCTTTGGCAAACTGTTCGAGGTCGTCTGAGGTAGGAGTGTCGTCCTGAGTTTCCATATCGGGGTGAACTCCGTGCGAAACGTCTTGGCCGTTCGGATTTTCGCGAATCGTTTGCGCGGTTTGAGGGAACCCTCCTTGCAGCTGAACAGTGCCATTTAACGTGCCGTACGAAGGGTGAGTCGTAGGCACCGCTTGCATTGCCCCGCTTATGTGGATACGAGTATGATCGGGCGAATGAGCCCCATGTGTCGCAGCACTAGGCCAACGTGCTTGGTCTATTGGCATTACTGGATGACCAGGTCGGTGATGTACGAGCGTTGCACCAGCAATTGTTGTTATCACGGGCGAAGCATCCTCTCTCAAGATTGGTTTAACTTCTTGTAAACTCACTGTGTTGGCTGGCCAACCGACAGCTCCTGGGTGGTCTTGCACGACCCATTGATGTGTTGCGAGGTGGTTATTTCGTTGGTCGTTTACGCTCAGAGAAGCTACACTCACTGGAGCTAGATTCTCGTACTTTACAACCGTGTGCTCGTCTCCGCGTACGTATGCCATGGTAGTTGGTGGTTGATGTATTCCGCGAGTTTCACTCTGCGTGCTAGCCGACCCGACCTGATTTGAGTATGGATTCGTTTGCGCTTCCATTGTACCGAGCTTGGTTTAACTTGTGTTCAGCTAAAACTCGGCTTTTTTGCCGCCAGCCTCATGAACGTGTCCAAAGATCTGTTGATTTCCTGCGAGCTCATTGGACAGCGATGTGCTGAGTGACATTCTATTATTACTTAATTAATCATGATTCGTAACCGCGCGGAGCGCCATTGGCTCACCGCGCACGGGCGATTCCGTTGTCAATAGCTACAATGCAGCGTGAAGAATATGCTAATTGTTATCTCGGAGTCGTTTGCCATTGGATCGGCCTTCAATCCGCTCTTTTGTTCCACTCGAAACCTCATTACCACAATTGCAAATGAGCTGAAAGCGTTTACAAAATATAATCACGCTGGGACAATGAAATCTGCCTGCGTGTGTTCTAATATTAGTGGCTTTTGTTCCGATGGAGTTGTGGAGGGCGGGAGAGCCCGAGGGGTGTCATATATTCGTCGACAGATTGATATCCAAAGTGCCAAAGATCTTTCAGCCTTTGTTTTTCATTCCGCTGTTGACAGCTTAATTTCGAGAGGTTTAACAATCGGGTCAACTTTCGAGAATCGAGGATGTTTTCCATATGCGCGAAACACGCAGCTTAAAATTTTAACACTTCCGTAACGTGTTGGCGCTATCATCGCCTAACTTTGCGGTCGGTTTTATTTAACCGTAAATGTATTTTTCGCCTCGAACGAGTTGAGAGCCGTTTAGCGCGCGGTTAGAAAGCTAATACGATAGCCAGCTGTTTCTGTAAGGCAGGGCAAATAGCTAGCGCCAAATCTAGACAGCAACCGCCTCTCGCTACTGTGTGGGACAAAAGTGGCCCATTGCTTAAGCGAGATTATAAAAAATTAAATTTTGCGGCAACGAACATGAGAAAAACACTACGTTAATGAGCGAAACCGAGCGCGGGAAAGCAAATTTGTGGCCAAAACGCGCGCGAGCGGTTCAGTCCTATCTCTTTTAATATCTCGCCCTCTTGAAAATGAAAAAAAGCCTTTTGTATAACGCTATTAAGACGACTCTTTAGTGCGGATGGGGCCTCGTTTCAAGATTTCCTGAAAGATGGTTATCACTGCACCAACCGATGTTTGCCCGATCGATCGGGAGGGCTGGCTTTTTCAAGGAAGCTCTTTCCCGATTTTGAGCGAGCGATTCGAGTCTAGCCAATAGGTTTTCGGTACGATACCTGATGAATACAAAAATATTCCAAGGGAACTCGGTGTTTTAATTTAATCTTGACGTCACATTACTAACGAATTTTGAACGTCGAAACAACAGCAGCCAAATCTCTTTGAATATCGGCCAGCGCGGTACACTGCTTTTTAAAACAAAGAATTACAATTACGCTCAAGGAAAACACAATTATCTCTTCAGTCTTCAGAAAGAAATTGGGTTCACGCCACCGACTCCATCAGCGCTTTCATTTTGATGTACAAAATGTGGCTAGAAAAGCTTGGCGACGTAAGAATCGGAAATATTTTTTCAAGACCACCTGTGATAAAAAAAATTGTCCACAAGATTGCGGTCGCTCCTTATTTGCTTTTTCCGCACGTGACAAATTCCTGTCGCGCGCGGACTCCTATTCAAGAAATTTTGGCGATTCGCAGCAGATTTGTTTACTCCGTCGGAAAGAAGAGTTCATGATTTCAATTAAAGTCTCTATTTCTATCAAAAGAAAGGCTGTTTGAAGCCACAAATGATATCCACCGGACAAAGAATATTGATTTGAACCTTTCACAATGTCAACGACGCGCCAAGGAAATTAATTCTGTTGTCGGCGGTTCTGAGGCCTCGAAGCGATACAATGTTGAAAATTTTGCGCGCAGAAACAGTGCTTTCCGTTCTCTTTTAAAGTCTAACCTCGCAAAAGACATTAGTTGTTGATCAGAGAGTACTTTGGACCAAAAATTGCTACAGTAGCGAATGTTTTCGAACAAATTAGAAGTTAACTACCAAAACGCCCTTGTGAAAACAAAGCCAGAATAAACTATTCTGTGAATCTGACAAAGAACCGCTTGAGTTTGTAGCTTAAATCTTCGCATAGCCCGCACAAATAGCAACAAGAAAAGCGAAAGTACTTCCGCGAAGCTCGACGAGACAACATGCTTGCGCTAAATAACAGAATTCGCCCGCTTCTGGGAACATTAACTAGATAATGGGCCACGATTTTTCGACTGTAAAAAAAAAACGATAAGAAATGCGTGGTACACTTACGATGTGGAGGCGCAATCTCGCTCAAATCGTCTTCCTTCGATGGTTGAGTTTAAGCTTCGAAGCCACACAATCCAAAAGTTAAATCGTAAATGGTTTGCCTTTCGCTGCCGTAACACTCCCGCATGATTTCGCGTCACCACAAACAATGGTCGATTGAGCGGGCTACAGATTCATACATAACAAGAAGGAAGCGAAATGTTTTGCAATTCACATTCGCGAAAGAAATTAGCATCTATACATATACATGCATGGTTGTACGCAAATACTTGAGTAGTGTTTAAGTTTATATTTGAACGGGTCGATCTGTGAGCGGGTGATCGAGACTCAGAGCTAGGGTTCATCAGAAGAAGTTGAGCTTAGAACATTTGCGGAATGAAGGATATGATCACAACATGTTGTGTGTTGAAGAACACAAGCAGACGAAGCAAAGTGAGCTGTTCAAGATAATCTATGACTGAATAATAACGCTGTGTTGCATCATTGCCCTCGTGTCCGCAACGAAGGTTATGACTTTCGACTTTTTGAAGGCGTAAATGGAGATTGAGAACAAATGTTACTGCAACTGCAAAACGAAAAAAAAAACGAAGAAAAGCTTCGTTTAAATTTCGTTCGTTGCAGATGCAGTTATTGCTTACTCCTCTCCTTCCAAGAGTTAAGAATAATAACTTGAAAAAAATGTTCTAAAAATATCAATTCAGTTAAATTGGTAAATAAATGGCATCACTGTTGAAGAGCTTTCGTTTGAATGGTGACATTGTGGGATTTTATCAACAGTCTCGAAAGTTAAACCACAATGAACACGAGTCAAAGTTTGACGGCTTGTAGAAGGGAGAGGATTAAGTTCTTTAATTTGTACGTAAACTTTTATCACTTAAATCAATCTGTTGTTGCGAGTCTTGAATTTGTAGTAATAACTTTGAATCTTAGTTTGCGGTCTTCTCCCGGCAGAACTCAGTAATTGCAGCTATCCAGTTTGCAAGGTAAGGTAGGACAGTGGCGAGGTCCGGCTCATATTCGCCATTGTGATTTACAGTTGCTTGAAGGAATAGCGGTCAGAGAATAAAAGTTACTTCACTCTCTGGTTTTAGATCATCATAATCATAATCGCTTAAGCTCACTTTAAATAGCGTTTGTGAAAAAAGTTCAAAAAGAGGATCGAAACTATCGATAAAACTAATATATTTTTAAATGTCTAGTTCGCGAGGGCCAAGAACAATTTTTCATTACTAATTCTCAGTTATTTTTTTTTTCGCGGACTCGGGAAATATTCATTTCAGTCAGTCTGAAGAATTATTGAGTTTCACATTCTGCATGTATTTTGATCACTGTAGATAGCAAAGAAAATAATTATAACGAATTCGCCATTAAAATAGCTAGCATTGCAACTCTAAGATTATTTAGTAATATTTCGTTTATTTTTCTAATTTTCGATGATCATTCCGCAAGAAGATCATTATCAAAAAGGGTGAAAACAAAACAAAAAACGACGGTAAAATAACTTTGTTCAATATAATATTTGGGTATTTTGACGGGATTTTTAATGAGTATTTTGAACAAGAGCGCGCGAAAAAACAAGTGATCACGACGTACGCATGAAGTCAAAAGGCTATGTCCTTGCCGACCCCATTCTGCATTCAGCGAAAAAATAGTAAACACAAAATGGAGAAAACTCATTTCTGCTTTAATGAATTTCCTTTGGCACCGAAAATCACCTCCACCGCGTACCGGCTGCCATGTTCCAGACAAGGCGACGTCAGTGCTCAACATTATAAGTGCGCGCGAATAACTTAATTCTCACGCACGGCAAGAATGCATTCCTAAAACAATGGTGTTTTACGCTAAATTCTGTTTTTTTTTGTTCTTCCCTGCTAAGGCATGACATAGGAAAGACATCGTGTGTTTGGTGATTAACCGTAACAGTACTTGATTTGATCAAATTGCGAAGAAAAAATACGAAGCGAAAGGTAAACAGCACGGTCAGTTAGTGACCTTGTTTTCAAAAGCGTATCAAAACCACGTGTTCGCCCAACACTACCGCAAGTGCCATTTCGGATCGCAAGCGCTTAATGGCTTGAAAAATGGACATTAAAAAGTTAATTTTCGATAACCAAGTCGTGACCAATTATATCAGGAACTATCACCGTTTACATATAGTTTCGACCTCTCGATTGAGCTAAAAGCACTCTTAAAAAACGGGAAGTAATACAGAACACGTCTATATTGATTTCACGGCGGCAGTTTTTCAAACGTGCAATGCAGCCATTTATTTCACTGAGGGTGTCAAGTTGAAGCGAAAAAGTGAAGGCTGAAGATGAAGCTGTCATTTGCAGTACAGGTGGCCACCGCAAACAAAACGAAATTGAACGATAAAACGAATACACAGGAACTAAATACGATGGTAAATACGCTACGAGGAAAAATGCACGTTTAATTGATGCCCTTTCAGTAAAGAACATTGATCAGTCGGACAGGCATATAAAGTTTCGTGACGCTTGTTCCATTTAATGTACATATTTTATTACATTAATGCAAGCATTAAACAGTTTTTAGGGCCGGCAAAATGAAATTGAAAGATGTCGGTCGGGACCCGCAGTTAATTTAATGTTGACTTAAAATATTAATCTACCCTAAGAGTTTTTTCTGCGCCGCGTAGGTTCGAGCTGGCGAGCTGAACGCCATAATAGAAAAGAAATTGAAATGTTTGCTTACTCGTTTCAGTAAACAAAAACCCCAAAGCGAAATTAATGTGTGAGAACAAAATGAAAAGAAATGATCTTATACAAACAAGGAAGAAATTTTTAAAGTATAGGATTCCACGGCTTGACATGAAAGCAGAGAATAATTCATTGCAAAAATTTTGACAGTATTCACCTGATGGTATTGTCTGGCTTTTAGTAAAAATAATAGTTTGAAGTCTATACAGCTGGTCTTCAGTAGAGGCGCTTTTTCAGTGTTCTTAATGTTTTTTAAGCTTGGCTTATTTTAAACTGAAAAGGCTACAGCAGTCTCGTAACTTCTAACGACAACTACAATTGACGTTTGGAAGAAAGAGCATTTCATTTTAAAAGCGCAACTTACAATTCCTCTATCCACAGCCGATAACTAGAAATTTTGGGGTTAACAAACTGTTGGAATAAACGAAAATTCGAGTGATTGAGGGGAAATTATTGTAATAAAGTGAAGCAAAGTAAACTAAACTGATTTTCATTCGAGTAAGCGAGAAATTAGTTGAGTAAACTTGGGTCAACAAATTCTATAAGTATAGACAGACGACAACGATTTCAAAAATTATAGTACAAAGCCATTTTGCAACAACCATGTAGCTTTTTTTTTTGCTTCAATAGCTCAGAGACCACGAGAATAAAGATGTTTATCATGCACATGGGAAAGATGTCAACTGAATGAAATTCTCTTGAGCTTAGACTTTACAAACTAGCGTTCCTTATTAGATCTGTCTGATTTGACCTTTAAAAGAGAATTTTCCTGTTTACAAGTTAATAAGGTTTAAGCAGTACGGCTGAAAATAAATTGATTATATAGAGAACAAGCTTCCAAACTCAACAATACACGAACGTGCCCGTCAACAGGACCATTTTTAGGTAAAATTACTCCTGGTTTATCCTCAATTAGAGTTCCCTTCCCTGCCCTGCCCTTCCGAATGTCAATAATAAAGAAACGAAAAATTGGCATCGGGTGTTGGCATCGCAAAGGTCACGGACTTAATTTGCGCTGAAACCATGGATTTTCCTTCTAAGCTTTCTTTTTACACAACCGACAAATAATATTTTCTCATCTACTTTTTCATTGCATGCATGGTATATTAAAAATAAAGAAGGAGAAAACAAAAAAGTTTCCAAGTTTTGTGAGAATATTGGCAACCAAACGCCAACACAGGAATGTAAACTGCTTTGATGTGCACTCATTTTGTACATAAACACTTCAGGGGGAGTGGGGGAGGGGGAAGGGGGAAGGGGGGAGGGGGAAGGGGGAAGGGGGAAGGGCTAGGGAAACTCCTCAAAATGTAGGGATGTCTGGCCTGCCTATTGAAACCCTTACGGTTACCCATTTTTAGACCTGACCCCCGAGCTAGAAATTAAGACATAGGGACTGTTTCTCGAAAGCCCCAATACCTTTTCGGGTCCAGAGTTACAGTTTCAATTCATAGTACTCTATAGCATGGCAATGCACTACAGCCCGCAAACCAGCCCGACTTGTTTCGTTAACTTTGGATTTTATTGCTCAGCTTTCAAAACCAACACAATTTTAATCATTAATGTAAATATTACGCACATAAAGAAGGAAAGGAAACGAGCCCCTGAGCACTAAATTTTCAGAGAAAAGCGGTGTTTCTTGGTGTTGCGGAAGCCATTGTTGGTTAGCCTTTGTGTTGTGGTGTGGGTATTCTTCAGTGTCTTCTGAATCTTTTGTTTTACGTCATTTGGTGATCACACCATCCGCAACACCAAGAAACTACCGAGAAAAGCGGCGGCTCAAAAATCAAACTCATTTGGGCCGCACAAACCTGTATAGATTATGGTTTGACTCTGAAAATCAAAGAGAGAGAGAGAGAAAAAAGGATAGAAACCGGTACATGTCTGAGAGAAAAACTGTAGTTTTACAAAGTAGATCATCTACTTTCCTGCTTTTGTTTTCAAACGGTTTGTAAACAAAAGCAGGAAACACGCACGATTCCATGATTCTCTCTCCTTTACTTTCACACAGAAAACCTCTTATGATGCGACTAGATATTTATCTTAACACATCTGGTAGAGACCGTTAATTGATTTTTCTGAGGAGCTGCCATTGCTATTAACCTTTCGAGTGTTGTTGAGTCAGGTTGTACGGACCAGCTAACGTTTCATTACTAAAAGCTTTTGAGCAGTACACTGGTGGCTGTATTTCTGTGGAAGTGTTTAGCTTCTGAATCTACGGATGACTGAAATCGTGAAGAATAACCATTGAAACGAAAGCCACTGACCAGTACTTTCCTAAAGCAACGGCCAATATGTTTTACAAGGCGTTTCTGACCTTTGAGTCTCTTTAAGTTTGAGAATTTTGTCTGTTTAAGAAATTTTTCCAAATTTGAACTTATTATTTTGAGGGGCAACAGAACTCAAAAAAAAAATACCTGAATGATTGTCAGTCCCATCTCAATTGAGGTGTGGTTAAGTGTTAAAAAAAAAATGGTTTTGCGAATAGGTTCTTTCACTTCTCACTTGAAATCAGCGCCAAGGCGTTTGTGATGTCTACGCTCCGGATTATTCTAGATTATATCTTACTTACTTTAAGATATATAGGGTCTTTAAGTGGATTATTCACTGAAGCCAGGACGGCGTTAGTAATTAAGATGTTTATCTCAAGATCATTAGCGCCGGTACAACATGTGCTGCGGAATGACATCTACACACAGACGAAACGGTTTTGCACGAGAATTCCTATTTTACAAACGGGCGTTTATATCTTTTGGCCGATAATGCGCTTCACTACTCATAAAATAACTATCTTATCTCGACTTCAGGTCCAGTCTCATGCTGAAAACAATATTTTTTTAATCTAATATATCTTTATTTCACGCGTAATTTTTATTTAAATAACCACTACTCTAACCCCTTTCAGTAGGTGTTTTTAACATGCATTTTTTTCTGCCTGAATGAAGTATTATGTTATGTTTCTTTTCTTTCCAAACAAACCTAGCTCATAGGTTTTATACATTACATGAAAACTATGCAGCAAAACAAAGCCTTCGTGGGATTTAAATGAATTTTAAAGGTACTGTTTATTATGCTGCACAAGGTGGTTCTAGTTTTGTGCTTTTCGATGGAATATTAAACTGTGAACATTCAAATGAAAGCTACTGAGCAGCACTTCCTGTTGTACTGTTTATTATGCTGTACAAGGTGGTTCTAGTTTTGTGCTTTTCGATGGAATATTAAACTGTGAACATTCAAATGAAAGCTACTGAGCAGTACTTTCCTGTGGTACTGTTTGTTATGCCGTACAAGGTGGTGTTAACTTTTGGGTCAACCATTCAAATGAAAGCCCAAACCGTATTGAGCAGTACTTTCCTGTGGTACTGTTTATTGTGCTGTACAAGGTGGTTCTAGCTTTTGAGTCTGTGGATGAAATCCTAAAGTGCCACTATTCAAATGAAAACTACAGAGCATTACTTTCCTGTGGTACTGTTTATTATGCTGCACAAAGTGGTTCCAACTTTTGAGTCTGTGGACGAAATCCTTAATTATGACCATTCAAATGAAAGCTATTGAGCAGTACTTTCATGTGATGCTGTTTATTATGCTGTACAAGGTGGGCCCACCTTGCGGAGTGTGTGGATGAAAAACGTACGTGCTACTATTACAATAAAAGCTATGGAGGAGTACTTTCCTGTGGTGCTCGTATATTTTTATTTTTTTTTTCCAAAGTGGAAACTTGTTAAAATTTGTATTTTGCCATTTGCAAGGGATTGAATTTCCAACACGATGTGATCGCGCGCAGGAATTTTAGGTCAAGTGAAAAGGTATCATAACGAAGCTGATGACAGCGGATAATACTTGAACAAACAAACGGAAATATCTCCCTCACGCCTATTATAGCCGATTTAGCATCAGTTAGTACCCTGATGAATATTTCAATACTCGATGACAGATGAAGACCGCCCGGAATTAAGACTCCATGAAAAGTTTATTGACCTATTACTCACAGATCTCTCAATTTTTTTAAAAAAAATTCCACTTTCTAAAAATTGAAAAACAACTACCACAACATGCAAATCAAGTAAAGCTCAATTTCTTTCATTCTAAGAACCACATTGCATTACTTAAGTCGAGACTGTTCCTGTGGATTAGTTTAGTTCAACCATTTAAATGAATGCAGCGCTCTGAACAATGCTCGCCCGCCTATGCGTGGTGTTGTCTTTTATTTTTGTCGACTTTAATTTTAGAAAATCCTAAATTTGACATTTTTAAATTGCGGATACTACGGTATGTCTGTGAGACGATTTCCTTGTTGCGGGTACCTTGGTATGTTTACTTTAGCTCGAATCGTTTCGCCAACTAATTGAATATTTTATCAGCTCCCTACGCACTTAAAACCCGCTAATAGATCCACGTGGAGTTTTAAATTAACGCACATCAATTAAAATATGGAGACGACGTGTGAAGGGAAGTTGGTTAAAATAACACGGGCGTGATTTTCTCTGATCAAACGTTGAATTCCATGCAACAAAGCCATTTAATAATCTTCCGGTGCGTGCACGCAAATAGATTAAGCTCGATTTTTTCTTGACTTTACCACCGGAGTTTGTTTTTCTAGAGTAAACGTTTTTCATTCAAAACTGTTTTTCCACATGCGCTGCGTTTTCTCAGGTATTACAAGACGAATCGAGGGAAGGAAATCCTTTACAAAGAAAAAACAAACAATCGATGGAAATAGTTACACGAAGTATTCAGATAGGACCGGGTGCGAAAATTATCACGTTTACCTCTTTTTAAAATGCGTTGGCAGGACTGAAGCCGCGATTCCTGGCGTGCGCTTCTTGAAAGTCCCGAAAACTTTTCGGAAAACGAAAAGCTGTGTTACGTGCAGAATGTTTACCAATAAATATTCGGTTTTTGCTGATTTTGAAAGCTAAGCAATAAAATCTTACGTTTACTACACAACTTTAGCTGATTTGTGGACTAAAAACTTCAACGCCTTTCGATAGAAACTACATTTTTAAAAAAGATTTCGGGCCCGAAAAGCTATGTTAAGTGTAAAATGTTTACCAACAAATATCCAATTTTTGTTGCTTTTGAAAGCTAAACAATAAAATCTCATGTTTACTGCACAAGTTGGGTTGGTTTGCTGGCCAACAACCTGAACATCATTCGTTAGAAACTGAATTTAAAAAACAGCTTTCGGGCCCGAAATGTCTTCGGGAGTTTTTAGAAACGCACGCCTGATGCGCAAGACCTCACGAGTAGTCTGTGAACAGTTCTAGCGGCTTTACTCGGGAATTAAAAAGGCCCTCTCGCTATGATTCTCCGACGAAAGGCTAGCGCTCGAAACGTCAGCTTTTTTATATTTTTATGGTGGACAATATTCAGGAACCCATTCCTGACCTTATCAACTCATCTTTCACTCCCCAACAACGCGGCACCACGGTTTCTTTGGAAACAAACGCCTTTATTCATTTGTTACTTCGTAAAGTTGCTTCGCCCCGTGGTCCCATTTAAATTGGGAAGAGTTTTAAGTTCCTTTTAGCATTGAAAATCTTGAAAAGTTCGAGCGGTTTCAGAGCGCTTTTCATTTGTGTCGAAAGTAATTTCGCAATTGCCTTGGTTTTGCATTGCTACGCTTTGTGATTGGCTAAAAATATCTCGCGCCACTTTATTAACCAATCAGAAGTAAAACCAAAACCAATCGTGACTTGCTCGCACGCGTTTTCCCGCGCTTGGCGCCGGCTGCATGTATTAGCTTCGAGTTCTGATTGGTTCATCAGATTGTCTGCGAGTTCTGTGATTGGTCAGAGTAATTACTTTGGTTTTGGTTTTACGAGACTCAATTGAGAACCGCTCCAATTAAGTGTCGCAAGTAATTTCGCGATTACTTTGGCTTTGCATTGCAGCGCTTTGTGATTGGCTAAAAATCTCGCGCCACTTTACAGCAGTAAAACCTAAACCAAAGTAATCACACTGGCCAATCACAACAGACGCAGACAATCCGATGAACCAATCAGAACTCAAAGGAAATACATGTTGCCGGCGCCAAGCGCGGGAAAACGCGTGCGAGTCAGCCACGTTTGGTCTTGGTTTTTACTTCTGATTGGTTGAGAAAGTGGCGGGAGATTTTTTGAAGCAATGCAAAACTTAAGCAATCGCGAAATTACTTTCGACATACAGTCGGACCTCTATTAAGCGGCCACCTATTAAGCGGCCACCCTCCATTAAGCGGCCACTTTCCAAAGTCCCGAATTATTTGTCAGTAAAGTGCTGTATTCGATACATCTATTCAACGGCCACCTCTATTAAGCGGCCGCGGCCACCTTTTTGTGGTTGCAAGTTTAGTATTTCTTGTATTTTTACCTCTATTAAGCGGCCAGGAAATCATCTTTTCAAGCGAAATGGTGACAGATAATATGAAGGTGATAACTGATAACAATAAAAACTGCAATTTAATCTCCACTTGCCCAGTTTCACGGTTACCAGGACCTTGCCCTATCTATCGGAAAGGCAAATGACTTGATCTTCTCGTTACAACTCCGAGCTCCACAACGGCAAACAGCAGTGACGGATTATTTTAAATAAATCGTCCGTGAAATATTTTGAGCTAAAATTTTTACAGACTGTTGGTGCAAAAAAGGCCTAAGAAACTTGATGTTTTGTTACATAGATTTGCATATTTTTCTGTACCTACTCAACACCAAAAAATACTGTACTTATCGACTACATGCACTCTGTGTTAGAGCTAGAACTTTGCACGGACTTTAAATGCGCAAATACAGGGCACTTAATTTTTAGTTTCAATGATTTTTGCATTTATCTTCACATATGTTCACTTTTCAACAAGCCTTTTGCTATATAGAGGCAATAAAATTACGTTGATTGCCATTTCTATCCAATTTATATTGTACCTCTATTAAACGGCCAACCTCTATTAGGCGGCCAGTTTTCAAAGTCCCGAGGGTGGCCGCTTAATAGAGGTCCGACTGTACACTCAAAAGCTCTAATTGCAACTCTGTTTAACTGCAATGACCACATTCTCTTTAAAGTAGAAAAAAGTTACCTCTTTTAATCTGGTTGTTCCCTGCTGTCAACAAGGGCTTGTTATCCAGTTAACGCTGCCTCAAGAATAGAATTTTGTGTCTGTAAAAGCAAGGAGTGTATTAGCAGGGTTTTGGCATGTTGTTCATAACAAATATAAAGCCGCGGCTACACGTGCGATTTTGTGCTTGCACAGGTGATGCGATTTTTTACAAAATTGTCGCGTCGCCAGCGCACGGTAAAAATCGCACGTGTAGCCACTCATGAACGTGCGACGCGAGAGCTGAAAAAATCGCGGAAAAAAGTCGCAAGAGTTGAATGTTTCGTGATAAAATCGCGGACATGTCGCTCGTGTAGCCGCCCGCAATTTTTTCCTTGCACTTGCGACGCGACAAAAGGGTATCTAGCCAATAAGATTTAAGAACTAAAGCGAGGCTCAGGATTAATTACCAACCCAGCCTCGCGCGGTCTTTGTTGCAACATTTGTCACCAAAATTTGTCACGCGTATAGCCACCACTGTGTATGGTGGGGTAGAGTCTACCTTCTATAGCTCAGAAGGAGGTCGGACACTTATTGAGAATTATATAACGTAATGCCGACACTTGGAATTTGTTTTTCAATAAATTTTTAAGTGTAAAAAAGAAAATCTAAAATCCCCACTCAGGATTGAACCTGTGACCTCAGCTAGGCTTAGGCTTACATAGCCTACCATACCACTGTACCACCTAGCTTCTCGGGCTGCTTAGTCCTAAATTTAACTATATAAACTGCCGACCCCAACCTCAACTGAAAGCTAACCAGTTACTCCGTTATATAAGTCTCAATAAGGTGTCCGACCTCCTTCTGAGCTATGGAATCTAGACTTCACCGTATGGTGGCCCATCGTTATCATAGTAAAATATGCAAGTTATTGCGAAGATAACAATAAAAAATGGGACGAAATAAAAAATAAGAAAAAAGGTAGAAAAAATAATAAATTAATAATATCAAAAAAAAACTTTGAAAATAAATATCTCCAATTAAAAAAAGGTAAAAAAATATATATATATATAAAATATTATTAAGCAAAAAAATAATAATAATTGCGACGCGACAATTTTGTAAAAAATCGCATCACCTGTGCAAGCAAAAAATCGCGCGTGTAGCTGCGGCTTAACACATTATTCAATTAGCATCTGCAGTGACGGCGGAATAAAGGGAGTGGTCTCTTACCAGAGGATAAAACTATAAAAATTCAAATCACCAGCATTGAGAGTGGTCTACGAGAGGTGGTTGCTTACGAGAGGTGGGAGGTATCCAGTTAATGCTGCCTCAAGAATAGTCTGTAAAAGCAAGAGGAGTGTATAAATAAAGGGAGTGGTCTCTTACCAGAGGTTAAAACTAGAAAAATTCAAATCACCAGCGTTGAAAGTGGTCATGGTCGCCTACGAGACGTGGTCGCTTAATAGAGGTGGTCGCTTACGAGAGGTGGTCGCTTACGAGAAGTGATCGCTTACAAGAGGTAGCCGCTTACAAGAGGTGGTCACTTACGAGAGGTAGTCGGTTACGGGAGGTAGTCGCTTTCGAGAGGTGGTCGCTTACGAGAGGTGGTCGCTTTTGAGAGGTGGTCGCTTACAAGAGGTGGTCGCTTACGAGACGTAGTCGCTTACAAGAGGTGGTCGCTTACGAGAGGTAGTCGCTTACGAGAGGTGATCGCTTACGAGAGGTGATCGCTTACGAGAGGTAGCGGCTTACGAGAGGTGGTCGCTTATGATCATTCAATGATCATGTAGTGATGACTCTGATTTTCCAACAAAACACAGGAAATGTGGCAGTCAACAAACAATGTGCACAACAGATTAATCAACAGCACTACAAATGCCAGTTGGCCATAGAAGCATCATGATTTTAAACAACCTCAAAAATTACTCCAAAACATAACACCTACTGATTTCATTCAAATGTAACAAAAACAAAGGCAATTTTCTAGTTAGAAGTGTACTGAAATCTGAAGATCGACCTGGTACCAAATGCACGCATTAATGTCCTTTCATTAACAACACTGACAAAATATCAGGACCCAAACAATAAATTCAAATCACTGCAGACATGATTGCTTTGCATGCACTTCCACGGATGTTATCAAATACTGCATAACATGAAGCGGTGAAACAGGGAGGAGACATGGCAACCGATATCATGAACATCTATGAGACATTGAAAAATTGACAAAGACGCAGCTATACCAGTAGCTAAATACTTTAATCTCCCCAACCATTCTAAACGATACATGGTATTTTGTGGCCTTTACCTTCACCAGGGTAATATGGAAAACTGTAAAAATTTAGAGCAAAAAGTTATCTATCAAATTGGCCGTTTTTATGCTAGAGACATTAAAGTCGTCTAGACGCAATTAACGTCTCAGACGTTAAATGCGTCTGCTATAAAAACGGGACGCATTAAAGTAGATGGCCACAGAGAAAAAACACAAGATTTTCTAAAAAAAACTATTCTCGGAAGTAACTGGACATGACTAAAGTCGTCCCCAAATAAATTTAAAGGGCACAAATATACAAATAGGGCTAAATTCGTCCTTGTTAAGGCCGTCGCGTTTTTATACTAGACGTATTTAACGTCTGAGACGTCTGAATGACGCCCTTAAAAGAAGACGTTAAAGTCGTCAGACGTTAAATCCATCTGGCTTATTTTCCGTTTTTATACTAGACGTTAAAGTCGTCTCGAGATGACTTTAACGTCTTAGACGATATTACATCTGTAGCATAAAAACGGCCATTGGCACATCTACTCCACATTGATCAACGAGTCAGATTATAATTATGTGGCAAATGAGCCCAAACCTGTCCCAAAAACATGCCCCTGAGTTGTGCACAAAATGGACCTAAACGGTGCCCAAACTGTGCCTAAGCTTTCAGTTAAATGTGCCTAAACTGTGCTAAATCAATACCTCCTACAGATGCATGACAGCATGTATGTGATACAATCAAAGGCTCCTATGAGCTAATTTGTGAATTCCAAACGCTCTAAACAGAAGATTCTTCCCAAATTTGCAGAAGTTATGAGTATTTATTTAATTTATGAGGTATTTATTTTGTGAATAGAAAAACAGTTCTGTAAAAGAGTATTAAAGGATTTTTGTTACCGGATCGCAAATGCAAGTTGAATATTTCATCGAGTCAAGTCTTGAGTCTCTGATGGGAAAAGAATCCTTACTTTGATGGAGCCATAATTGTTGCTAAAAATGGAATGATATTACAAATTAAGTTTGTGGAAAACAAAGATTAAAAGCAAATTTCCAGGCTTACCTAAATGCTGGAATTCACAAGTGTATAAAATTAGCAAATAACATTTTTTTTCATTCTTACTTTATTGACAAAAAAAATAATACAATGTGACATTTAAATTACAAAACAATACAGGCAGTAGAGTGAACAGATAAACATATAGATAATACATACATTCTACAAATTTTGCAAATAACATGATAAATGCCAGCATTTCATTTGAACCTTGTAGCATGAGCTATTGTGTAATGCAATATTGCGGTAAGCTTGTTTTTATATGATAAATGCCAGCATGTCATTTGAACCTTGTAGTGTGAGCTACCGTGTAATGCAATATAAGCTTATGTTTTTATAAACCTGGTTCAATATTTTTTGAAAATTGAAAGACTTCAAACACAAAGACAAAAGAGTACATCACTTTCACAATGTCCAGTTCGAAAAAAAAGAAGAAGAAAAGAAAGGAAGAATAAAAAATTAATAATTGGCCATCCCTGGCAGTATTTGAACTCGGGTCAAATTCCCACCATGTTTGTCCCAAATATGATTCATTAATAAGTATTTTCCTTGAAAGGATTTATCCAGAAGTAAAGTACAATACTATTAAAAAAAAACTTTTTGGCAACAATGTTTTAGTCAATATTATTAGACTGACTTGAGAAATATAATTTTATTATTATGCCCCAATCAATTCGAACCTCCAAAAGCTAATAGCTGACTTTGCTAAATATTTTATAACATTTCTTGATTGCACAAGGAATTACTCAGAATATTAATAAAAAATGTATTTTTTATCCAGACTATTTAATCATTTGTTCCTGGGGGATATTTAAGGGATATTCCCTAGCTATAATGGTATGACACGTTAATAAAGTTTTGTTGTTGTTGTTGTTGTTGGCTCAGGGAGGTGGGAATTTGAACGAGCCAATCATCAAAAGTTCAGTGTCAGGTACGAAATTACTTTGAGATTTCCAGCTCAATACTCAGAATACTGTATAAATATAACCTATAAATAATTGCGTTCGACGATAGGAGAATGCTTTCTAATCTCGTCGGGTATCGGTCTGGGCGCAGGGGATTGTGGGAGGAATTGGGCTGGATGCTATGCGATTTCAGGGTTTGGACATCATTTTGGACTGGCTGGCTGGCTGGCACAGATAGCCTCAATTTCATTTCTCGGCCGCCGGGAATTGGTATCTACAAGTGCAGTGAAATTACTTGAGACGACACTTGAGACCCTGTTTTTCTGTTTTTGATTGTACCGTCCTTCGTGTTTTCTTCTGCCTTTGCTGTTTTTCGCATGTTTTTTTTTTCAAGTAAGAGTGATTTAATCCCAAAGTCTCTAGATCCTTAGACACAATATGTTCACCGATCCTGAAAACCTGTTCACTCTAGTCATACACATGGCCTATAAAGTGACCTTATCTTAACTTTGCATACTTAAAAGCCTTACGGAATCTGATATACTTAATTTCCTACTTGTCAAACTAAATCACTTGATAAGATCAATGAAAATATTGAAATGAACCGATTTCCGACAAACAGCAATACTTCTTCTTTCAGCTGTTGTAACAAACATGTCGAACGCACTCTTTTAATCTGTGATTATTACTGCTAGTATATACATTGGGTTGGGTCCAAAGAGGACATATAAAACGCTGCAACCTTTTTGGCGCATTTCGGAAACGAAACTGGACATAAGCTTAAGTAAGCTGAGTTTATGCAATGTAAACATGTTTTGAAAAGCAATAGCGCCACTGTTATAGCTCATATCTTCATATTTCTTAAACGTTTGCTTTATATTCAACATCTAAAACAGAAATCAACTATAAAGAGACGTAAGACTTACACAAGCCATAACTTTCCCCAAAATGTTCACTCCGTCCGCCATTTTACTTTTGCCGCTGACAACAGTGCATTGTGGGACGGTTCAAGCCGCAAGGAGCCCTGGGAAGCGATCTCTTTCCTTCTCATCGCCATCATGGTTAGTATCGAAAATTCAAAGTGTAGTGTTTTATCCATCCCATCTATGACAATCACGCAAATTTTCTCGGAATAAAATGATGCCAATTTAAAGTTTGATCATCAAACTGTTGTGCTGTTGTGTTATTTTTAGGCTCGTGGTCCGAAGAAGCATTTAAAGCGCTTAAATGCTCCGCATCATTGGATGCTTGATAAGTTGTCTGGCACTTTTGTAAGTATAGCTATTGAAATACCTTCTTATTATTTGTTGTTCCTACAACTCGTTTATCAAACCAGCTAGTTTATAATCTAGGGTGCTCGACCTCATCGGCGGCTGAGAATTATGACTTTGTTTATTGTCCATGTGTGTTTGTCCACGATATTTTAGTGTCGTACACAGCGTACAGGCTAAAGTTAACCCTTTCGGTCCCAGAATCGCTTACTGTCATGTAACACTAATATTCTTAGCTGATAATTTTATTGTTTTTCACCACCCTTGTTCACAAAGTATTGATGTTTTATTGAAAGACAAGTAGGAAACGTAGATAGGTGTATAGGAGATGCAACTCATTGAATGGATATCTACATACAAATTCTCCCAACTGGTCTGTTGCAGGGAGAAGTTGTGGCTAGATTTCAGAATACCCCGCCACTTATTTATAGAACGTTTTATAGAACGAGGTATATGAAAACAAAAGGATCCATTCTTATTCAACAAGATGCAAATAAGTGACGAGGTATTCTGAAATTGCTCTGAAGTTGTATTAAAGTTAAGGCAATCTGTTATTGGTGATAATTTCCTTAATCGTATCAATAACAAAATTCTCAATTGTGATTGGTGTTCTGTGCACCTAATTCTTATGTAATTGATGAGCATTCATGTGGGTGTCCGATAGTGATTTCATTTGCGTGACCGGTAGCCGTATTGGAGTGTTAAAACAATTGGAAATGTTTGAATATGAATAGAGCTAAAGTCCCATACGATTTGTTTAGGACACCAATATGGCCGCCATTTCATTGTTTTGGGACACCAATATGGCCGCCTCGATGTCACATGCAAACACTCTATTACAACTGTTGAATTATAACTTTCTGTAATTGGATAGCTGTATTTGGATGCCTACATTGCACACACATCAATCAGGCACACTTAATGGATTTTGTTTACCTATTGGTTTCTAAAACCGATAGAAAATATCCCTGACCTTTCTGAGTAGAAAAAAGTCCACATAGACTTTTAAATATCTCTAAATTTGTTATTGATACAATATTGTCTTAATTGGTAATTGGACCATTCAGGGATAATCATGCTCATAATTTCAAATTGTCCTTTCCTTACCCGCTGGGCTGATTACTCCTTGACTTGTACTCTACTTAGTCCAATTACTATAACTTATTTCTGATGATCTGTATGCAATGATGTAATAATATTATGTATAGATATTTCAATGAGAAATCATGTGTTTACTACAGTACAATAAACAGCAATATGCTCTTTGGTCTAGGCACCACGTCCATCCACTGGTCCCCACAAGCTGCGCGAGTGTTTGCCACTCATTGTTTTCCTCAGGAATCGCCTCAAATATGCCCTGACCTATGATGAGGTTAAAAAGATTCTTAAACAAAGATTGATTAAGGTCGACGGAAAAGTCAGGACTGATATTACCTTTCCTGCTGGCTTTATGGGTAAGTGTTCCTTGATAATTACATAACCACACAAGGCAGAATTTTTAATCAACTTTCGAGATCTTTTGACTTTGCTATTGTACTTCACTCTGTGTAAGAGCAGTTTCAATTGAGTGTCGACAATAATTTTGCAATTGCTTTGGTTTTACATTGCTACCAGGGGTTTCAATAAGAATTGAAATAGGTGGCTGGCCAAGGTACAATAGGCAGCTGTGACAGATGAGGGGCTGTAAGGCCTTGTCCCACTAGAGGGGTCTGGTAACCGGCGGTAAGAGGCGAAGTAGGCGGCAGGACACTGCCGGTAGCTGGCTTCTATTGAAACCCCTGTGCTACGCTTTGTGATTGGCTAAAAAATCTCGCGCTAGTTTCTCAACTAATCATAAGTGACCAAAACCAATGGTGACTTGCTCATACTTATTTTCCCATGCTTTGTACTGGCTCCATGTATTTGCTTCAAGTTCTGATTGGTTCATTGGATTGTCTCGTCTGTTGTGATTGGCCAGAGTGATTTCTTTGATTTTGGTTTTACAACATTCAACTAAAAACCACTCTAAATGCCCTGCATCTAATTAACATCGCTCCCTCAAAATACAGTAGATTTTTTTGGGGTGAAAATCACTCCTCCCTAATAAATGACCCATACATGTATTTAATAAATTTCACTTCATAAAAAAGGACAAAACAATTCCATCAAATGATGTGATAATTTCATTACTAGTTTTATTGTAATGTCTTCGCAAGGTCAGTGAACTGAACATAACAGTTGATGTTGATCTTGAGAAACAGGTTGTATTTGTTTAACTTAAGTGTCAATGAATGCCCTCTTTAATTTAAGCTTTGTATCTGATAAAAGCCCCTCTAAAAACAATAAAATTACTAAGTGCCCCAGATGTTCATTGATTCGCATTTTTTCATCAGTAATGTTGACTTATTTTTGGTTCATGAATTCGTCAGACTTTTGTGGAATTTTGTTACTGATAGTTACTTGTGTCATTTCTTGTAGATGTCATCTCCATTGAAAAAACTGGTGAGAATTTCCGTCTGCTCTATGACGTGAAAGGCCGCTTCACAGTGCACCGCATCACCAATGAAGAAGCTAAGGTTAGCACCACTTTGTTCATTTAAAGCTGGGCATATACATGTAACAACCAACACAGTTTTCACTGGTAGAGTCAGGGTCAGAGCAGTAATCAAAAGCTTATCTAGTGAAAATCAAATAACAGTGTCATCAGCAAAGTTTCACTTATAATTTCGCCGTATACGATCTAATGCAGACTAGATTGTCGGAGTCCTTAGCAGAAATCCGTGCTCGGAGGACCTGGGAATGCGCATGGTGATTGGTTTATTCTTCCACTTCTGCTTGTGTTGACGATCTAGTTTTTGAAGCCATAAGCACAATCGTAATAAAATGGAAACCTTCTGATTGCATACCAATTCTGTTTACCACTCTGTTGATTCATGATTTTCACTAGCTCATAAGCGGTCTTACAACTCAGACTCCGTTGCTAGTGAAAACCTGCCTTAACCAGGAATGCTGGAATAGCCTGAAACACCTTTTAAGAAGCTAACTTAGCAGTTAGTTGTAAGGATTAACTTAGGTAACCCCAAGGTTAGATTTTAAAAGGGTGTTACAGTGTTTCTTTACTTTGTGCCATTTAGCATTATTGTATATTGCCAACTTCAGACCATCTTGACTTTCAAGTTTAGTCATATTGAGATGTATGTGAATGCATTACTTCTATCAAGATAAATACAACTCTCAAACAAATGACACATGATTTGAAATGGGCAAATAAAATTTGAAAGAGAAAGGGTTTTTAATTTGTAATTCGGTTTGACATGTTCATTGTTATGGAGCATATGATGTTGAAATAATTGCAGAAATTTGAAGTATGAATCATCCATGATTCCATCTTATATAACTGCTGATGCTCCAATACTGCAAAAGCAGTTTGCACTTGTAAATTAAAACAGGCTGGGTTAACCATTTTTAAAAGTATTACATACATACATACATACATACGTTTATTGACCACTTCCCCAAAGGGGCTTTTCAGTGCCAAATACAAAGCAAAAGATAAAAAATAAAAACATATACAAATTATTTAAAGTTACAATTACAAATCATTAGGATATCATTCCTCCCTCTTAAATTTGTCTAAAAGCACCCCTCTAAGCTTACTCCTAAAACTATTGACATCGATGCACAACTTAATATCATTATTAGTATTGTATTTTTGTGGGTAGCAGCTAGGGAATGACCTTTTATTATTTGCCACTAAAGAGATGTCATTGCTGTTAACTGTCTTATGTTCACGTGGGCGAGAATGACAATTTTCTTTTCCTAATAATGTAATCTATAGTTTTTGTGCAAGACAAAAATATGCCTTTGCAATTAACCTTGGAACTAGGGGTAACGATTCATATTCCTTGCGATTCGATTCTATTTTGATTATTGCCCTTCGATTTCGAATATTTTGATTTGATTATGCAAATGTTTCTTGCAGAAAGTTTTAGACTTATCTGTTGTACACGTCTTTAGCCGGAAAACAATAATATTTCCACACAGCTGATCGAAAAGATGCAAATGGATTCACGATTGCTTGGTCGTTCGTCACCGTGTTTGAGAATGTGACAATGAGTGTGTTGCGCATGGTTTTTCTTATTTGGAAATTCTCAAGGGGTGATAGAAGGGCAGCAATTTTACCAGGAAATCACAAAATGGCGCACAAACTGCCAACGCCTTTGCTCGTGAATCAAAAGAGCAGATTTTAAAGAGTTCTGAATTCTGATTTCACAATATAATAACTCATTGAGGGCACCCTGGAAAAGGTATGCAAAAATTGAACCAAAATCGAAACGAAGAAGCAAAGAATCATGAATTGAACCGAATGGTCATAATCGCGATTAGTTGAGAATTCGATTATTCGTTACACCACTACTTGGAACCTCTTGTTAATGTACTCTCTTCTGTGTTATAGTATAAGCTTGGTCAAGTGCGACGTGTGGCCACAGGAGCTAAGGGTATCCCATACCTTGTCACTCATGATGGCCGCACCATCCGCTATCCTGACCCAGCGATTGGTGCACATGACACTGTTGTGTTGGAAATCAAGACTGGCAAGATCATAGATTCCATCAAATTTGATACTGGAAATCTTGCTATGGTTGTTGGTGGCCGTAACATGGGTCGTGTTGGTGTCGTCACTCATCGTGAGAGACACGCTGGTAAGAAAACTGTTTTGTGGTTCTTTAAGATACAGTAGAATCTCCTGGAGTGTTATTATTAGACTACTTATCTTAAAGGGAACCTCCATTGTGATTACAAGTTTACGTTGGAATTGAAGTCTAAATTTCGATTTTTTTAAATAACAAATAGGAAGGAAATTTCAGTGTACAAAAAAATGGATAAGAATATCGCCTATTTTTGCTTTTAAAACTCCAGCGTACCACCATTTTGAATTTTTATGACATCAAATGGTTACCGGTATTGTTAAGCATCAACTTTCTTTTGTTTGGAACAACTGGGCAACCATACAGTGCAGCTCAGAGATAAGCAAACCACCCAGACGAAAACCATGCGCACGTTTAACACGTAAACGCAATTGTCCAGACGTGTCTAAATGCGCGCATGTTGTGCGCGCATTTTTATTTGTTTTTCATTGCCATAAGTTTGCTTTGTTTGGTATTGTTGTGTAAAAGAAAAGAAATCTAGTGAATAAGAAGCCGTGACAAGTGTAAGCACGAGATAACAACTGATAGTAAACGCTATCATATTTCGAATCTTGCTTGAATCGCAAATACCACCGATATAAATATCACGTCTTGAATCTTTCAAATATTTTGCCGATTGATCGACATTTAAAACCGCTAAAAATAACCTTCAGTTCTCGAGTCATCAAGATTTCAAGCTACAATGCAGATCCGCTGTGTTTATGAGCTTGCGGTTCGTGAGCCAAAAATATTCAAACAACGAAATTCACACTTCAAGCAGTCCCTTTGCTGATTTTTTTCAGACGTCAAAGATTTTGCACGTCGCTTTAATCTCGGCAGTCTTAAGGTGGCTCGACTGGGTTTTTGAGCGACGATACCGTTAAGCTTTGAGAAACTTGTGTACCACCACAAACGAGCCAACGGAAAATCGATTGCCACAGCTGTACTAGAGAAAGATTAAAGTTTCAGATGAGATTAGTTTTATGGAAATCGGAGTTGCCAAAGCAACGTTATGACGTCACTTCCTGTTTTACATAATACCGAATTACTTGTCATCACCAAAATAGCCTGTAACACGTTCCCTACTCCGCTCTTTACTGTGAGATCTTTCTCTGGCGATGGAACAACCCATTTCGTAAAACAGTATTTTTTGTAAAATTACTATTTTGCGAAATTCTGCGCTGTTGTTAATAGGCTATTTTTTGGTTTATATTTTAGTGACAAAGGCAGCCATTATATTTTTAATGCGACTGAATTCTTCAAAGGGAGGAGTTTTGCAAAATAGTATTTTTTCTAAGATTACTATTTTGCGAAATGGCGTTAAATGTCGTCGCAACAGAAACAAATAGCGACCATCTCTCTTTTATCAAGTTATAAAGACATCATGCATTTGCAATCATTTGGTATAACGAGTTTTCGCTCGACAGGAACCACGTAACGCAGAATTTCGCAAGATAGTAATCTTACAAGAATTACTATTTTGCGAAATGAGTTTTAATGTCATCAAGCAGTTCTTTTAAACGCTCAATGTGAAAGGAAATGATAAAGTTTTGGATAAGAAAGATTTTTTGCTCGAACTGAACCCAAATACTTACGTGAAAGGAAAACAGCGCAGAATTTCGGAAAATAGTAATTTTACAAAAATTACTATTTTGCGAAATGGGTTGTTCCATCGCCAGAGAAAGATCTTACAGTAAAGAGCGGAGTAGGGAACGTGTTACAGGCTATTTAGATTTATATTCGTAAAATAGTAATTTTTCTAAGATTACTATTTTGCGAAATGGCGTTAAATATCTTCGCAACGGAAACTAATAGCTGCTATCTCTCTTTTATCACGTTACAAAGACATTCACGTTCAGTATCATGCATTTTCAATCATTTGGTTTCGCAAAATAGAATAAGCCGCTGCTTCATATAATAAATCTGATAAATTTCGGTTGTGTGAGCCCGTTCAGACGAAAGAAAGATATATAAAGATCTAGTAGGTTTTCGTAATCACAGCCTATACACGGTTGGGATTCCAGAACAAGGATTTCAGCGCTGTTTCGATTTTCGCAGACGTAATAATAGGGAGCTTAAGATCCAGGACGCGACGGTTTTGAGACGCGGCCGGAAGTAATTTTTCACAGAAAAGCAGCAGTCCGCTTGCCTCGGAGTGCTGGCTCGCAGCGTCGCCGTCGCGTAGAGAACTCGAGTCAGAAGGATTTGGCGTTGTGTAGAAAACGTGAGTATTAAATGTTCTTGTTTTGAAGAAAACGGTGTATTAAGTGCCAACTCTAAACATAAATCGAAACCTTGATTCATATTGAAACTTTCTAGCGAAATTTACGCCGCAAAAATGGGAAAGCTCTGACTTTTTTAAACTTTGTTTACAGGTTGACTTAGGTTAGCGAAGAATGGCTTCGACAAAGTCTTCGAAGTAAGTTGTGCCTCCAAGCTTCCTCTTTTTCCCCCCTGTTTTTTACCCTTGTATTTAGCAAAATTAAGCGTTAATTTGCTAAGAACATGCAAGAAGTGATGTTTCGTAGAATTAAGCACAAAATTATTTTCAACTCAGTCTGAGCTCAAATTTAACTCGGTTTTAAAGATGTTGTTTTATTTTTTCTTTTACTTCGGTGATGTCTTGGACAAACGACCACGGCATAATCCTGTGTAGGGAAGTTGCCAAGTCCACACAGAGAAGAAGCCTGTGGGAAAAAATCGCCGACTTTGAATAAATGTTCAGTTCCTAAATTTAGCGTTGATAAGCGGTCGGTTCGCGACCACGTGGGAATTCTTGTTATTAGGTACAAGAAAAAACTGAGGGATGAAGAAAAAGCTGCGGGAATAACGCCAGACGAGCCCTCCGAATTAGAGAATGCTTTGGATAGGAGGAACTCTTAAGGTTTCAACAAGTAAAGAGATATCTCCCTTTTCCACGCGAAAATTTGCTTTACATTTAGACGGGTCTTCATTTACAAGAGAAAATTTCTCATACGACGAGTGAGCAAATGGAGGATTCTGCGGTGTGTATGCCTCGTACAACACGGCAAATTCTTCATCATCAATGATTTCTTCTTCCAAGCACAATAACAACATTTCATGGACTTCTTTGAACGAGCTCATTTTATACTTTGCGTTTTCTTTTGTCAAAACAAAAATCTTGAACAACCGCGTCGCATCGCAGAACTTAAAAGTTTATTTTTCCCTCGCTTAGAACGGCATTCTCGTTCCAGGCTTTAGCTCGGTCACCGCGTTCTAAAAGCCGTCGCGTTCTGGATCTTAAGCTCCCTAATATCGTAACTATCGACGCAGGCGAGGTGTTCGTGTGAGAATATTTATTTGACGATGTAACGCGGCGACAAAAGTAACAGCTACGTACGGGATAGGAGAAAGAGTGGCCATTGATAAATGGAATTTTTAGCTGCAAATTAGGTCATTCAAAGTTACCGGTATATGGATTTTTTAAAGCGTTTCTTTCTCGGCATTTATTTCTCAGCGCTCATGGAAGGCAACTTGTATTTTGTTAGCAAATTTTAAAATATTCGAAATATAGGAGTGTTGCTGTTTCGTCAAAACGGTTGATTGCCAATGATAAGCATACGCTGATCATAGATACGCTGATTTTATACTACAAAACACACAAATGCTACAAATTTCGGAATACTGAGCTAATTGAGTTGGCTATTTTCTTCTTTAAGGAGAAAAATAAATATTTCCAGAGGGTGTGAGGGAAAATTGGAATTTCCAGGGAGGGGGGGGGGGTTAAATGAAAAATCCCTTCTGTGATGGGGGGGGGGATGGATATTTTCTGGAACCACACATTATAAAATACAAGCGAAAAATTTTCGATAAGGTTTACACACCGAATTGGACAGAAGAAGTATTAATCATTAAAGAAATCTTAAATACGCAACCAATTACTTATCAATTAGCTGATTTAATGAATGAACCAGTGGTAGGAAGTTTCTATGAAAAATAATTATTAAAAACCAATCAAACAGTGTTTAGAATTAATAAAGTTATCTGTAAAGATAACAAGAAAAATAAAGCATTGGTAAAATGAAAGGGTTATCATGGATACCGATTACTGAATTAACTTCTACGTAATTTATCTAAGGAATTCTTAGATGAATGTAATCAGAAGTCATAAACACGAAATCTTCACTGAGACAATCAAGAGAAGATAAAATATTAACTTATGCAATTGGGCACAAAAATTATGAGAAAATTAAAAGAAAATAAAAAGAAAATTAGAAGAAAATTAAAAGTGAATTAGAAGAAAATAAAAATAAAATTAAAAGAAAATTATAAAATGGTTGACTGTTTTTTCAAAATAAGCTAGAAACGGTTAATTCATGTCAACTTATGCAATTGGTTATAAAATTTGAATTTTTTTGATATGTCTCAAAACAAGTTAGAAGAAAATTATTTTTTTAATTCTTGAAAGTTGGGGAAATGAGAGGGGAAATGAAAAAGGAAATGAAGGGGAAATCTATTAAGGAAATTTATAAGGAAATTATTGGAAAATCATCGGGGAAATCATAGGGAAAGGAAAGTCTTAGTTTTTCCTTGAAAATTTCCCCTGTGAGCCAGAACCGGCAAATCCTATCTACTAATGTGTAAGGGATATAGGGTAATTCAGCAGACTGCATGAACACGGTGTACTCACGTTAAAACTAAAAACAATTCCTTTAGAATAGTTTATTTGGTACTCAATCAACACATTGCACATATTAGACTAAAAGAAAAAAAAAAATTTGGTTCATTTGACCTACAATTAAGAATATTGCTTGTAATCATGAGCTATTTTCACACCAAGAGGCATAATCATGGATAAGTTGTTTGTTCACAAATGGTTCAGTTGACTTCGTGGTAGTTGTCAGCTACATTGCAGTTCTTGTTGGCGGCTTCGTAGTTCTGGTCGGTGGCTTCGTATCTGTCATAGGCGCCATCGTATTTGCTGTGAGTGGCTTCATGATAGTCATCGGCATCTTTGTCTTCGGAATGGAAGGAATCCGGATTATAAATCTTAGACCGACCCAACTCGCGGCCCACGAAGCGTTTCCTTAAACGAAATCTAACGCTATCACACGAAGAGAATATTATTCCAAGAAGCGCCATTACAATAAAGGCACATATAATCTTTGCCATTGTCACTCTGAAACTTAAGGCAAAATATATAACCATTAGTCAAACTTGTACATTCCAACAAGGAATGTTAAAGAAAATGCTTGGAATGGCGTTGTACTGTTTTTCCATATCATTTTAGTGCCTTTACAGGGAACCCAATGAGAAATGTTTAGGAAAACGCTTGGAGTGGCGTTGTACTGTTTTTCCATATCAACAACAATTTATTCAGTATTCCCATATATATACATGGCATTACCTACTTAATAAATCTGAATTATATTAAATAATTATGTCTAATAATTAAACTAGCATTGATTGTCGATTAAGCATTGAGTCATAAATATAAGCAGCAATGGTTCTACAAACAAAAGGATCAACGTTATTAAAAAGAAACAGGATTTTTGAAATATTGTCGAGATCATTAAAATTTCGATATTTGTCGTTTATTTCATCAAAAAATTTCTTACGTGAAGCATTATAATGATTGCAAGAGAATAGAAAATGGAATTCGTCTTCGATTTGATTTGAATTACAGAGAGAGCAGGTTCTTAAATTTTCAGGTGTCTTGTTGTGCCGGCCAGTTTCAATTCGCAGATTGTGATTTCCAAGACGAAATTTATTGATTTGTTTTTTGTGGCGTACATTTTTTATCGAATCCAAGGAGCCAGATTTGTGACAATCTTGTTTAAAGATAGAGTAGAATTTAAGTTTTTTATTTAGATTTAGTAAATTAAGTTGGTGATTAGTTGAAGTTTTATTAACACTTAGCCGAATACGTTCAGTGAAGTTGTTAATGTTTAAATTTGAAATGTTTAAATTCGAAAGATAACACAGAGAGTTGACTCTTTGCATAATGCTCAGTTGGTTTTTGTCGGACATTTCTTTAGATAGATAAAGGCATTGTTTGGCAATGTTATCTTCTGGTAAACTTTCCAGGTGTAACCAAAATTTAATAATATTTATGTCAATTTTTGCTTTTAATGATAATCTACCAAGTTCATTTCTACATGCTACATTTGGGCATTGTTTATTGACTCCTAAGAAAAGTTTACAGAAATAAACATGTGTTCGTTCGATTATATCTTTTTCCCATGTGTTATAGTCATTTTTGTCATAAACTCCCCAAACTTCTGAACCATACATGAGGATAGGGAGGAATAAAGAATCAAATATTTTATTTACAACATCAATTGGTAATTTTGAAAAGTTCAGGAAGCGGCGTGTTGCAAATATAGATCTCCTAGTTTTTTCTTTTAAATTTATTTTATTGTCTCGGAAGTTTCCATTGGACGTAAAATTGACTCCAAGATAAGTGTAGTTGCTGACAGTTTCTATCTTTTCTTTGTTTATATGGAAATGGTGATTATTTAAAGTAGATTTTCTGAGTTTCTTTTGAAAAATAACAACTTTCGTTTTCTTGAGATTTATATTTAGTAACCAGTCGTTACAGAACTGGGATAATGTATTTAATGCTGTTTGTAATCCTTCAGCCGTGTGAGAAATCAAAATTAAGTCGTCAGCGTAGAGGAGGCAATTAAGTTTTGAACCGTCCGGTAGTAGGACATTATCATATCATTATGGTGCCTTTACAGGGAACCCAATGAGAAATGTTTAGGAAAACGCTTGGAATGGCGTTGTACTGTTTTCCATATCATTATAGTGCCTTTACAGGGAACCCAACGAGAAATGTTTAGGAAAACGCTTGGAATGGCGTTGTACTGTTTTCCATATCATTATAGTGCCTTTACAGGGAACCCAACGAGAAATGTTTAGGAAAACGCTTGGAATGGCGTTGTACTGTTTTTCCACATCATTATAGTGCTTTTACAGGGAACCCAACGAGGAATGTTGGCGTTGTACTGTTTTTCCACATCAGGTCATATCATTCTAGTCCTTTAGAAGAAACTATGTGAAAGCTAAAACAGTTTGAAATTTTTGGTTCTGATTTCAGCTGAGTATTTCAGCGGCAGAAAATTTGAGGGAAAGCAATCTCATCCCCCGAATCTCCCAGTTTCCGAAAATCCTAGCTGACC
Organism: Cladopsammia gracilis; assembly: GCA_022457155.1. Lineage (NCBI taxonomy): Eukaryota > Metazoa > Cnidaria > Anthozoa > Scleractinia > Dendrophylliidae > Cladopsammia > Cladopsammia gracilis. The sequence goes on along the minus strand of JAJGOT010000237.1, from coordinate 187,916 downwards.
TTATTTGGTACCCAAAGCGACATTTTTTCCCTCCTGCTGACAAGTCATGTTAAGTTAATACAGCGTGAGGTCGGACACGGATTAGCTGATTGGAACGATCAGTTTTCTCAGGTAAACCAACCAACCTGAATGAAAGGTTGATTTTTCACAGCGATTTGCGAAATACACATACGTACAATGTCTCCTTCACGCTAGTGAAAACGCAAATTATCAAATTGTTTTATGTAACTAACATTTGGATTATCATGTGTTTTAATACATGCGGTAAAATCATTGGCGTAGAAAATTGATCTTTTTAACCGGAGTAAATTTAGGGTTTTCGGATTTAGCGGAAAATCCGCGGAACTGTAACTTCAGGAATGTTTGTCTAGACTTTCGCGACTTGTGGGCAAGTCTAAGTAATGTCACGTCACGTCAGTTTAGCCGCACAATCTTGCGAAACCACGGTTCATTGAAACAGTGATTTTCAGTGGAGCCCGTCATTTTTCATGGTTATGGCTAGCGGAATGTTTCGCGGGCGGCGTCTGTTACATGTGTGTTCGAGCGAGCGTCCGTACACAACATCCGATATCTTCGCAATTTTGAAATTAAAGTGAGGCTGTGCTTCCGACCTTTCACCTTAGTTAAGCTTACCATTAGCTTTCTGTTCAGAGAGCTTCCCAGTTAGGCTCAGCCTACCTATATATATTAGAATGTTTCATTCTTACTATAAAACTTACCTTAAATTGGGTTTATGTAAAAAGCACATTCACTGAAAGCCTCTCTCTGTTTTCTGAATAATCTGTTCCCTTTTGCCACAACAGCTGAATGCGAGGTACAAAACTAAACTCAATTAATTTATCTGTTCTTTCACGCTAATTAAATATTTAAATTGGTGCAACCTGTTTTCGACGCCAACCGGTACGGAAGTAGGTAGGTAGGTGCCCTTCGGAAAAAAATTCACACGCACGCGAGCTTAAGTGGAAACAATATTGCAAATTGAACATAACATTGTGAATAGTTTGAACCCCGACAGTATTAACGGAAATGGTCTAATTATTAGGGTCGCACGTTTACAACATAGTGACATAAATAAACATTTCAAATAAACATTTATCCCGCGAGGTCTTAGTGTTTGTCTGAATGGGGTTTAGTGTTATTTACCCATATGGGAGAAAATACTGTTTAGTGTTTAAAGGTTATTTCGTAAATAAACATAGTCTGTTAGCATTGTAAAATCTAATCTCTTCTGTGGAAATCGCCAATAAAATCACTAAATATGCCATACCTGAACTTTGAGCCTGTGCTCAAAAGGTTTTCTACTCGTGATAAAAGAGAGATAGCAGCTATTAGTTTCCGTTGCGAAGACATTTAACGCCATTTCGCAAAATAGAAAAATTACTATTTTGCGAAACTCCTTCTTTTGAAGAATTCAGTCGCATTAAAAATATAATGGCTGCCTTTGTCACTAAAATATAAATCTAAATAGCCTGTAACACGTTCCCTACTCCGCTCTTTACTGTGAGATCTTTCTCTGGGGATGGAACAACCCATTTCGCAAAATAGTAATTTTTGTAAAATTGCTATTTTGCGAAATTCTGCGCTGTTTTCCTTTCACGTTAGTATTTGGGTTCAGTTCGAGCAAAAAATCTTTCTTATCCAAAACTTTATCATTTCCTGTCACATTGAGCGTTTTAAAGAACTGCGTGATGACATTAAAACTCATTTATAGCAATGTTAATTAGTGGCCTTGTTATTTGAACGATACAATGCTGATGTAAACAAAGGATAGATGGTTTAATTGCATGTTGTGAAGGTAGAAATTTCAAATACAATTTATTGGGGGCAATTAGCTTACATTTTTCTGGTGTAATGACTGCTTCAAAGTGTTGCAGGTAATAAAGGCCTGTAGAAATTTCAAATACAATTTATTGAGGGCAAATTAGCTTACATTTTTCTAGTGTAACATTTATTAGCTTACATTTTTCTATTGTAATGACTGGCTTCAAAGTATGGTAAAATTAAATCAAATTGGTTTGTTGCTCCAAAATAAAGGTAATTAGTTTGTCAATCAATTGTTATCTGGAGAAAATATAAAATTACATTCAACTGAAAATGAAGAGAAAAGCACAGTTGTTGAGAGATGGAATTGTACAATGAAAGAAAAGATGTGGGAAATGTTTACAGCAAACAACAACACCGTTCATTACTATAAGATTGATGAATTAGTCAAAAATACGGGACAAAACACAGAAGCTTAGAAATGTCTCCTGCTGAAGCGAGCCGAAAAATTAATGAGAAACATGTCTATCAGAATATATACGGTAATATTTTATATAAAAAATATGGCAAACCAAAATTTCAAATCGGTGACAGAGTTCTTATTGTGTGGTTCCAGAAAATATCCATACCCCCCCCCCCCCCCCCCCCACACGGAAGGGATTGGAAATTCCAGAGGGGTGGGGGGGGTCTAAGGCCTAGGAAATTCCGGGGAGGGGGGAGGGGGATTGTAGCAAATCCACCCTTATTTTTTTCCAGACGGGTTAAGACTGCCGAGGTTAAAGCGACGTGCAAAATCTTTGACGTCTGAAAAAAAAAAATCAGCAAAAGGGACTGCTTGAAGTGTGAATTTCGTTGTTTGAATATTTTTGGCTCACGAACCGCAAGCTCATAAACACCGCATACCGTCGTGCGCGATTATGTTGACAGCACGAAAATAATCAAAAATGCAGAAATTGCATCCCAAATTCTGCTGCCGCTTTAGTCCGGTTATTTTCCTAAACAGCGCCTGAGTTGCGAAGCCTTTCATATATTTAACTGTGTTCTTCGAAGTTTATCGACAGTGGACAAATAGTATTTGTCAGAAATTCACGATACCAACTTAAAGTAACTTAATTCAATTTCAATGACAACTCGTTGCGGCTCGCGGGTTTCTCAGAACATTTACAATTTTTTTCGTGGCAGATAAAGAGAAAAATGCTTTTGGGATAAATAAATGTATCCTGCAAGTAGAGGTTTATTTGATTTTCTTGCTTGTGGAGTATTACCACGTAGTAAACTGACCTCATTACAGTTGCACGTAAATTATTCCAAGTTGTGGACATGAGGCACTTGAATTTCAGATAAGTTTGTTTACCGAACATCTGGATCATTCCCGCGAGTTGACTGAAAAGTTTTCGATCAAATTTTTCTCGCTTTCCATGGCCTTTAGACAGTCCGTTTTAATACCAAAAGAAAAATTATGCAAATCGTGAAACCGGCGACGTGACAAAATTTTGCATGTTTCGCCATTGAATGAAGCCGCCAAGTGGCGAGACAATGGGAAGTTTGTCGGAAAAAATCGCCAGGAAAATGTAGCCTGCGAACACAGACGCATTTGCGGCTTTTGTTTGCAGGCTTATTGAAACGTTGTTTTCGTTCTTTCCTGACAAATCGCCATAAATTACTGAATAAAAAACGCTTTCAGTCAAAATGATTACGCGGTATGTTTGGCATTCGTTCAATCGTTTTCCGATTTGACACACGGAACGGAGAAAGCAATAAAAAATTGCAACGGGCAAATGCGACAGCAAAACGCATATGCTGCATGCTTATTCTATTTTGCGAAACGAAACGAAACGAAACGAAATTATACCAAATGATTGAAAATGCATGATACTGAACGTAAATGTCTTTGTAACGTGATAAAAGAGAGATAGCAGCTATTAGTTTCCGTTGCGAAGACATTTAACGCCATTTCGCAAAATAGAAAAATTACTATTTTGCGAAACTCCTTCTTTTGAAGAATTCAGTCGCATTAAAAATATAATGGCTGCCTTTGTCACTAAAATATAAATCTAAATAGCCTGTAACACGTTCCCTACTCCGCTCTTTACTGTGAGATCTTTCTCTGGGGATGGAACAACCCATTTCGCAAAATAGTAATTTTTGTAAAATTGCTATTTTGCGAAATTCTGCGCTGTTTTCCTTTCACGGGGTGTTACTAAAACGAGTAACGCAGTAACGAGTAACGAGTAACGGAGTAACGGGAAAACGAGTAACGGCAAAAATATTCGAGGGGTAAATAAAATAAAACGAGTAACGGGAAAAAATAAAAGGTATAAAATAATAAGAATGTTAAATTTAAGAAATTTAAGTAAAGGGGCAGTAAATTGACATTACCGTTTTATAGCGCATTTTGCTTGAGCTTTTCGAAGACGGCATGTGACAGTTTGCACAAAGTGTTTTTCTCTATTTGTTGTACTGCTGACTCATTAAACCTCGGGCTCACAAGTCGTAATTCTGTAATTTTACCTTTGTCCGGACCATTGTCTATGGTCTTACGAACTTATTAGGAACATCGCACGGCTTTAATCTCCAGAACTATATACATATATATACATCTACGATCATGGCGGTAGGTGCAGGTTATGATTGTAAATGTATCTCCGGGGAGTCCCGTATGACAAGAGTCGTTGGCATGCAGAGACCACAAAACCACATTTTCTGAGACACAACAGTGAGTAACCGAAATTTATTCTTGTCCTTATGATTATGTAAATGGATAGTTAAATTAAACCGTGCATAATCGTCAACATTATCGAACATTAACAATAATAAAGGCTAGCCTAAACATGAAACAGAACGCCACCTGTGCATAAATCAAACAAATTACAGAAATTAGGCCTGGTGTTACACAGTCACTTCTCGGTTAATAAAAACCACAACGTATGAGCTACTTATGATATTTAGGGCCTGTTTTCAAGTATGGTGGTACCTTAGCAGTCAAAACAAACTTTTCCAGTAAAGGCAGTAAATTAATTTCATTAGATAAGGGAAAATTACCCAGTTTATATATAAAAAAGGAACATCGTGTGGCTTACTTGCAAAATTAAAGCAAAAAACAAGTTATTATAGCTGCTCTGTGAACACTTCTAGAGTTGCGACAGCTAATAACATAGACAAACAAATGTTTTGTTTTTTTTTTTTTCTTGTAGTTATGGAGAGCCTTAAACTTACTTAAAGTAAATCAGATAATAAAATATGTGTCTCTCAAGAATGAATCAAGACTAAAACAATACTGGAATAAATAAATAAATAAATCACTGTTTGTATTTAGCACTGCTGCTATTATAAAAGGGACACTGTAAATACTGAAGGGAAACAAATATTGCAAATCAACAGAAACTTGTTAAAAATCGCAACTGACAGGAGGAAGACTAGTTGGCTATTTACAAAGAGTAGAGGAGTTGAATTCGGGGCCATCGAACACAAATCCATCTAGAGGCAGAGGAAGACTTTGCTGGATTTGAACCTGGACGGGAAACATTGATAATATTTAGCAAATCCATCTGATTTTCGATCCATGCAGGGTCATGTTCCTCGACTTTCACAAACATTAACGCCTTCATTACCTTCATCTTCAGAACTGGAGCTGTCTAATATGATCACTTCTACGCCAGGCCCTGTTTTTAAGGAAGAATAATGCTAACATCAAAAAGAAATCTCAACTCATCCTTCAATACTCGGACAATAGCAACATTGCAGTGTTTCGCTGTTCGTAACAAGTGCTTTGATTGCTTTGTTTTCTCCCTATTTAACCGAACGGATCGAACCATCGTTTGTCGCTTTCACAATTCTAGTCCCTGATCAAACAAAACTACTGTTTTCTCCGAGAAAAGACTGACACAAAGGAGAAAAGTGTCGTACTCACCTTTCTTTCGTTCTTTTGCCGCCATGTTGTAAATTGACCTGACACGTGACATTTTGACGCAAAAACAACAAGCCCATTCCTCCTCGCCAAGCCTTTTTTCTTTCGCATTTTTTAAATTTACTAAACATTTTTCAAACGATCGTATTAAAATAATATTTTTATTATTATTCTTATTATTATTTTATTCTTATTATTTTATACCTTTTATTTTTTTCCCGTTACTCGTTTTATTTTATTTACCCCTCGAATATTTTTGCCGTTACTCGTTTTCCCGTTACTCCGTTACTCGTTACTGCGTTACTCGTTTTAGTAACACCCCCTTTCACGTAAGTATTTGGGTTCAGTTCGAGCAAAAAATCTTTCTTATCCAAAACTTTATCATTTCCTGTCACATTGAGCGTTTAAAAGAACTGCTTGATGACATTAAAACTCATTTCGCAAAATAGTAATTCTTGTAAGATTACTATTTTGCGAAATTCTGCGTTATGTGGTTCCTGTCGAGCGGAAACTCGTTATACCAAATGATTGCAAATGCATGATGTCTTTATAACTTGATAAAAGAGAGATGGTCGCTATTTGTTTCTGTTGCGACGACATTTAACGCCATTTCGCAAAATAGTAATCTTAGAAAAAATACTATTTTGCAAAACTCCTCCCTTTGAAGAATTCAGTCGCATTAAAGATATAATGGCTGCCTTTGTCACTAAAATATATAGTCTTCGGAAATGATCGGAAACGTTCAAATGACATTCGGACAACTTTCCGACAATTTTGGAGCCGTCTTTGTTTCTATCTGGATTAAATTTACTGTTACAGTGAATTTTTTACTGTTAGTGTTATAATGCCAAAAATTTAACTGTTTAATGTTATAAAGCCCAAAAATTAAGTGTTTAGTGTTTTCGAGCTACCCCCATTCAGACCCTCCTTAATGTTCTACGCCATGATAATCATCGTTGTAATTCCACCGTTCACTTGACGTCGTTTTAACGCTTTTCTCGGTGCTATCCTGGGATTGAGCGGCATCAATACTTTGCAGTGGTGTGGTATTCTGAAGCTGAGCAAAAGTGGGTTGTGTTTGTGCTTGGCTGCAACGGGGAGTGCACAAACTCATTTCCACCGTAGAAAGGGAAGTTAAAGGCACCTGCTAGTTGGATACTGCGACCTGTGCTGATGCTCTTGCGCTTGCTGTAAAAACGTTTTGGAGCGATTTTAGAATACCCGTCCACTTATTTACATATCCCACAACGTTTTAAAGAACGAAGCATATGAAAACAAAAGGATCCATTCTTATTCAATGAGATGCAAATAAGTGGACGGGTATTCTACAGTTTAGCCAACGTTTTCATGAAAAACGCAGAAGGGCTTTATTGCTCACAATAGGGCCATTTATACAACATAAAATAAGAAGCGTCTTATCTAAGACGCGACTTAAATAAGATGCGAACCGATCGTATAAACAGTACAAAATAAGCATACGTGTCTTATTTTAGACGCGACTTAAATAAGACGCGTCTTATCTTAGAACAGGCTTTTCAGCTGTTCTTATTTTGTCCGCGTCTTAAATAAGACGTGAACTTCCTCGTATAAATGCTTTCGCGTCCTAAATGACACGTGAACAACAAGTGCGCCGTATCAAAAATAAGACGCGAACCATTTATACGTGATATTCGCGTGTTATGTTAGACGCAAACGTATAAATGGTACACTTCGCATCTTATTTAAGTCGCGTCTTAGATAAGACGTATAAATGGTCCTAATAATTGCGTTCGAGGAACGAGAACGCAACTCCTAATTTGTGTTGGAGTTAAGGGAGGTTTTTTCGAGATTGCTTTGGTTCGTCGTCGTCAACACACATTTGCTTCGCTTTGAGGCGCTTGCTTACGTTTTGCCTCACTTTGACGAACTAACTCACGTGGCGAGATTGCTGAAGGTCATTCATCTCATCCTTGCTCACATTGTGTATTTCCATGTGCTTTTCGTGCGTCCTTCTGCTTTCGAAGCTTTTTTGCAGTTTTCACCGAACTACACGCTCACAAAATGGTGGCACAACACGCTTAGTGTGTCCTAAAACATATACAATATGCTAATCAGCGAGAATCAAATCATGGCGATGATTCGGCTGACGCGAACGAGACAAACAAACGAGAAATTGAGCAAGAATAGAGGGAGATATATGTACCGCCGTGACATTCGGATGGCTTGACTGAGCTTAAATCGGACCACATTCAAGCCATCCCGTTAGAAAATGTATGGCCGGACACGAGCGAGATTCAAGCCAGAAAACGAGCAAAAATCAAGCGACGAATGTTTTTCTCACTTTGATGGAGATTATGCGGATGGATCGATGGAACGCTCGCGAAACCAAACGCGGCTTATTTATTCCAGGAGACACTCCAAACTTTCTGTGATTTTTTAGCGCGGTGGAAAACTGGGAAATGAAGGCTGAGAGTTTGGAAAAGGTTAATCTTAATTTGGCGAGCGAAACTACAAAGAAAACGGAGAATTTGTAGAAGCGCATAGTCTGTTTGTATATGTAATCGCATGGGCCCGAGTAAAATTAAGGATTAATATCACGCGTGTTTTCAGAAGCTGTAGAAATTGCCCGAGTCGCGAAGCGACGAGAGCAATTTCTACAGCTTCTGAAAACACAAGTGATATTAATCCTTAATTTTACGAGGGAACATGTGATTACTTGTTTATAATATAAAGGGCAAAATTATAGGGAAACCTTGCAGACTTTTTAAGAGTCACTCAGACTTGAAACTACCCGAAGTGAAAATATTCTCTCGCAACTGACAAGAAAAACTTTTCAACTTACTGTGGTTAAATAAATTTCTATTCGGTCAAAGATACATTTGGCTGTTATGTACATCTAGAGAATATAGCCTGATTTTATCGATAAAAGACACTTTACGACAAAAACAAAGCAAGTTTTATTTAAGCGTACCTGTGTTTGAAGTTTTTGCCGCTTTGATAACAACAACAAATGGCGAGAGTTCAAACTTGCTTGCACGTTTGGCGATTTAATTGCTTTCTTTCACTTCTTTTAGCCTTATTCTTTCTCCTGTTAAACGTATATTTCCCTTTCAGCAAAATCTGTCAAAGTTCTTTTCTTTTGGTCCGCAGAAATCCGCATTTTTTCATTGAAGTGATGGAACTTTAAAACCTTTTGTCGCCATGAATGAATTTCTTCGAGGTCTTCAACGTCGCAAACTGGCTGCAGGCGCCTAGTTAATCCAAGATTTGACACAAATAATCGCTTCCTGTTTGGCGTAAAATGCTGTAATTCTCCTGTAGAATTCATTTCTTAGGTATCTTCCGATTTCATTCCTTTTTTATAACAAAATCTCCGGCGTAACATGCGAGCGCTCCGTTTGTAAATTTTCTTCAAAATCCCGCCAAGCCAACTGAATGCAACGAGAACGAAGCGCTCAACCAATCACGAGTGAGAAATTTTGATGCTCGACCAATCAGGAGCGAGTAATTTTGCCCTCAATTAATAAAAAAATGCCCTCTTCGTCAGCCAATCAGCATTCAGTAATTTTGCCCTCTATATTATAAATATAAATACTTGCGAATTTCGCTTTCGCCAGCGTGTTTTCAGGTTTCAAATTATCGTTTTTGGTGCACTCTTTCCACTTTTCCCAAGGGACCGCCAAGTACTTTTCTTTACTGACAACTACAACAAACTTCAAAGGATTTAATTTGTTTTTCTGCTACCAAACTTTCCCTACCGTCTTCATACACAGAGTAAATACAGGTTTCACTGTACACAATAACCCTTAATTTGACAATATGCCATAGACATATTCATCTATCCCAATAACCAAAAAACAAAATCCCCCCTTTCAACCGCCGAACGCACTACCCTAATCTCCGATTACTCCTAGTCCTTAAAAGAGACTTAAGGGAATCTGGAAAGTAGCAAGGAGAGTAATAAGGTACAATCATGCTCGAATATAGATAATGATAGATGCACAGCAGATCACAACGAAAGAATAAATCACGGAGGAATGCAGTGCGCATTGATTTGAAATCATTATTAAGCATAACTTAAAAAAGTAAATTTGTAACGCCATTTTTTTCGGCCGGTTCGTAGGTGTCTTCATCTTTAAATTTAAAGGCGTTCCAATGAATCAATGGCATTGAAACATTCATGTTTAGTTCCTTGCTTCCTCTCCGTGAACGGATCGTCTACCGCTTTCTGCATTCGTACCAATCGTACGAATCGACAAAACGTTGTGCCTGGCGTCCCTCAAATTATGTTAATGAGCCAAGTCCCTATTATGATGGATAATGAGAAGCATTTTACGGATTGACTACTGCTTTTATACCATGCGCGATTTAGGGGTGACACTTTTTCTTTTGTTAAAACAATAGAATAATAGAACACAAAAGAACGACAATACAATAGAATACAATACCATAGAATATATTAGAATACATAATTTTACCTAATACAAAGGAGGTGTACAATGTACAATGGAGCTGACACCCTAAATCGGGCATCATATGACTGCTTTTACTGTTTGTACGGATGGTGAGCTTACTTTGACGAATCGTACCCGTTCGTGTACATTGGACATGGGTGTGGTTGGCTTGCTTATGTGAGGTGTGACTGTTGTTTGTACAGCTACGTTTAAACAAGCATTCTAGAAGTAGAAGCTTTCACACTTTGTTTAGTTTTGCATAAGTTATGGTTTGATGCCGGTGAACTTTTTGTTGACAGGGTTTTACTTTCAACCCCTCCTTTCCTGAGATACAAGAAAGTACTATAAATGAATGTACGCACCCCTTATTCCTTCACATGTTAAACTCAAGTTGTTTGATGTATATAGACAATAGGTGCAGTAACACTCACCACGGTAGATCATCTCCGAGGCATCACACTTGGGTTTAGTATACCGTGTTAACCAGCGGTTACACGCGATTTGTGATTTGCCAAGGGAAAAAAATGTCACGCAATTCAGCAAATCACTTTTCCTTTGCGGTTACCTGTTGATGTCAAACGGAGCATCGGGATTGGCTCTTGTGCCGTGGGCATCGAAACACCATTTCAACTTGCCACGTTGCATATTATGGGTGCTTTGTGTGATCTTTTTTATGTATCCATGAATATTTACTTCGGGAAATTTACCTCGGAAAATGTCGGTCACACTCACTAAATCCAGTTTCCCGTTGTAAAAGGGTCATTTACCACAGTAAAAGTGCCCAGTGTAACTGCACCTAATAGGTGTGCATCTCAAAAAAAAAGTCTGTTACTGCTTATGACAACATAAGGGCAAGGGCTGCCTAGTCATTATTGTCCTTTAACCTTTTCACTGCCAAGAGCACCAAAGACCAAAATAAAAGAAAAATTCGAAATTCCATGTTGCAAAATATCGAAAAACAAATGGTACCATGCAAACGTATTGCTGAAGAGGTTTCATTTGAATGGTCACACGATAGGATTTCATCAACAGACTCAAAAGTTGGGACAAATGGTACCATGCAAAAGTACTGCTGAAGAGATTTCATTTGAATGGTCACACCATAGGATTTCATCCACAGACTCAAAAGTTAGAACAAATGGTACCATGCAAAAGTACTGCTGAAGAGGTTTCATTTGAATGGTCACGTCATAGGATTTCATCAACAGACTTAATAGTTGAACTACATAACATGTATCCACAATCGACTTTATTCATAAATGGAAGCTGATTTATCATTTTTTTACATTCATGCTAATTAGCCTACCAAGCCTCGTTAGCATGTGCAAAATTCAAAAGAATTTTTGCTCTAAAATGAGGCTTGATAGGCTGATTAGTATGAATATAAAAGAATAACGAATTGGCCACCATTTATGAATAAGGTCTATTGACTCTGGGTGTGAAAGGGTTAAAGTTCTCAGCATCCTTTAAAATCCATTTATAAAATATTGTATAAGTAATACTTGTCTTTTTATATTTGAAGGTTCATTTGACATTGTTCACGTGAAGGATAACACAGGCCATTCATTTGCCACACGAATCAGCAACATTTTCATCATTGGCAAGACAAACAAGCCTCATGTATCCCTCCCCAAGGGTAAAGGAATCAGGCTGACTATTGCTGAGGAGCGAGACAGAAGGCTGCAAGAGAAGGCCAAAATGAGCTCCATGTAAATGATACAGAAGGACCAGTAATAAAACTTCAGAATTACAGCATTTGCCTGACTTGTGTTGTGTCTTATTGCTGTTCATTGTGTATGGAAAATCCTCAGAGAAATGTTTTAAACCTCTCAATTCAGCAATAACGGGACACTATCCCGCCGAGAAAACGAAATTATGTTTACTTAGGGATGGACCATTAGAAAAGTGATGGGGGGGGGGGGGGGGGGGTTGGGAACTTTGGGAGAGGCAAGAATTTTTTTTTTTGTCCACCTAAGGTGGAAATCTTTTTTTTTTTTCACTCGATGGCTGGAATATTTTTTTTTTTTTAATAGTTTATTTTTTAATTGTCCTTGGGCAGATTTTTTTTTTTTGCGATAATGCGTGGGAATATATTTTTTTTCTTAATAATTTACTGGGGAAATTTTTTTTTTTTGCTTTTGCCCCCCCCCCCCCCCCCCCCCCAACCAACCCCCCCCCCCCCCCCCCTCCATCACTTTTCTAATGGTCCATCCCTTAATAGACCAATTCCGATATATTAAAATTCATACTTGGCTCCGAGGCTTAGGGGAATAAAACAAAAGAAATCACATCGAGGTTCAGGGATGAATAATTTATTTATTTTGTTTCATTCTCCTAAGCCTCGGAGCCAAGTATGAATTTTAATATATCCGAATTGGTCTATTTCCATGTTATATCGCCAAATCCCACCAAATATACAACTAAATCGGATAAAAAGATTCTTTTGAGCAAAACAGAAGCGGTAGTTTGGAGAAGAAGTGCAGGATTACAAGGATGGAAGTGGATTACAGTTCATCAATTTTGATTTCTTGACAACCCAAAGTTTCCATTTTGGTAGAATTTCGAGTTTTTTTAGTCATTATTTTGTCTTTTTAGTTCGTATTTTTTTGCGTTCATCGCTTTTGCCGATTTTTCTTTCAATTTTTCCTCGCGAAGCGAGGGCCGAGGGCCCGAGCATAGTGAGGTTAATAAATTTGTCGGCCGAAGTCCGCTCAAAAAAGAAAGAAGGGCCCTAGGATCTTTTGATACCCAGTCCCATAGCAGTTACAGTGACCCACTGCTCAAAACCCAAAACTGACCAATGCCAGTTCCCATTTATTATAATTTAGGAAGACTGAGGGCACTAACTACAAGTTAAATCGAAGCGACTGGGAACTAGAATGTCTCAACTTAAATTTTCCGGGCCATTGCCGGCATGCAGCCAAATAAAAAATTACACTCTCCCACATCGCTAAAATTTTGCAGTGCATCCTCCCCCGAGCTTCGCGAGGTTCTGCGAGACACGTATTTCTAGTTTATGAACGAGATCGCAGATTTTAGTTAATATTTTTGTTTCACTGGCACTCGATTGAAAACCGCGCTAAGGAGCGGGTAATTGAATTTTCGCTCAAAAAGTAAATGACCATTCTTCGTTCGCCCTCCTTTGTTGCTGCTATACAAAAAAGCAGTTAAAACTTGGCAATTTTATGGGATAATTCTTGTCCACTTTTCTCCCGCTTTCCCAGTTGTGGCTAACTGGCCCACGAAAGCTCGCGAAAATCTCGCTCGAGCGCGAGGTTACTCTTGCGTGCGTGCGAACTCGCGCGCGCGCAAACTATCATTATTACGTCACAAATGCTCTCTATGGCGTCATAAAACGAACATTGCTTTCAAAAAACAGTTGTCATGAGTTTCGCTCTTTGAAAGTGAAGCCTGTACGATATGGAAAGTTCTACAGAGAGGTTTTTCAAAGGGTTCTCACTCGAAGATCATAGGCTTCAAGTTCTTGTGAACAGGTTAGAAAAGGAGAAGAAACAATGCCTTAATCGGTTGAGAGAAGAAACGCACGTGTTTAAAATGTCCATGCGACACCCAGTGAAATGCTGGGAAGACTGTTGGAGTCAATATGGGGAGATATTTCACGCAAATGGAGATAAGAGAGAATCGGGATCGATAACGCAGATAAATATGGACCACGAGGAAGGTGGGTTTATATCGTGCATGTTGGTTAGGGTCTGGGCACTGACATTTTCGGGCGGCAGTTTCGTGTCAGCTTTCGGGTATAAAAGTTAAGCCATTTCTCTTTTATCAGTCAGTTTTGACAGGTATTGGCTATAAACTTTACTGACACGGGATTTCTCCTGACTCGTCCCCAGTCGCCTTTGTAGGCAAGACGCGGGAGACGCGCGTGAGGGATAGACGCGCAACGAGAGAAGCGCGACCGAATTGAAAACCACTTTATACTTTATGATTATTATTATACCTGCAGATGATGTGAACAGCACATGCAGATGCATAGACACAGCTAACCAAGACAACAGCACCAGTAACCTGCCTCATCACTCCAATCATCACAGTCAAATATCATCAGCATTATCACCGAACTGCAATGGCGTAAACCAAATTGTTCAAAGATGCTACCAGAAGCGAAGAAAAAACAGAGGAATAAAGAACAAAGATTCCAGGAAGAAAACCAAAGAACCCGTATTAACTCTGCTGGAAATATTGTGCGCTGATTTGGAGAAAGGCGCTTTGTTAGCGAAGCAGACTGAGTGTAGTGATCAAAGCGAGTCTGGTCTCAAAATTAATTTATCTAATTTAGATGGTGAAAATTCCAAGAAAGCGCATGGAACTGACAAAGAACCACTTCTTACAAATAGCGACAGTTTCAAATTAACCAAACACGAAGATACCAATGAACAATCGTATACAAGTAAGAGTAGCTTTGAGGTCATTCAATCAAGACATGGCGAAACCCTGGAGAATTCAGACAGCGATATGAGTAAATCGAAATCAGTTAGTATTGGAGGACTTAACTCTAATTCACCACATGAATCGTCGATCAGTGAATTGTGTGTGAGCTCCGGCCAGGAAATCACAGCGTTGCGAGACAAATCTACGCGGAATCTCAGTAATTGGACTTCTAAAGATTCCAGTAACAACTGTGAATTACGAAAAAACGAAAGAAGTGTACAGTTTACAGATAGCCAATCTCACGAAAGAAATTGTTTAAAGCAATCACAAAGAAAACCATTAGAAATGTTAACTGGGCGTTCAGTCTCCTTAGATACTGCGGCCAGAAAGAACGAGAAAACAATTCTCTCTGATCACTATTGTTTGGCTGAAAGTGCCGTGGAAGCAAAAAGAACGGAGAATAGCAGATTTGTACATTTTAAGGAAAAACGTAAGCAAACGAAAAGAAAAAGTAAAAAAGGAAACTGTGTTGATAAAAGCGAAAACAAGGAAAAGTTGAACAGGACAAGAAGTTCAGGCGTGCAATTGTTTCAAGTCGATGGTCTGCAATCTTCGCAGCAAAGAAAATCGCAGGTAAGACATGCGAAATGAAGTTAAGGCGAGGGTAAACCTGAATTTTAATGACATTTTAAGAGGTTTTAAGAAGGGATAGGAGAAAGAAAATGATTTTTGGAACACCAACAGACAGTTGATACCCACGCAAGAGCACCACGTGTTGCTTATGGACTAACTTGGTGTCCGTCTATTAATTATTAACTACAAATTCTAATTTTTAAAATTCACCAAAAATCTTCAATATTTCTTATTTCTCTAAATTTTACCAATCCTTTGAGAAAAACTATTTCCTCCCAAACATATCCCAAAATCACCCAAAAATTTACAAAACATCCCATAACATAGTTTTCTGTTATAAGCAGAGGGTTTTTGGATTGCTTGAAACGTGAACGAGATATTTCCATTAAAGCCATGTTAAGTGGCGGAAAATGGCATGGCATTCAGGTAGACCCCCGCCTTAACCTCCTAACTGTCGACTTTTTTTAATTTCTCACGTCCGTCGACATGGACGTTGGTTAATCACAACGAACGAAAAAATTAGAATGAACCAATCAGAAGTTGAGGCTCAAACATGCAACCAGTGCCAAGCGCGGGTAGAAACGCGCATGCACGAACCTTTATCCAATCCCGACTCAACCTCGTTCCCAGGGCTTTCTCTGGAAAAGGCTGCAAAATAGTTCCTTGCAGGAAGACCTCAGATAACAACGGTCTGGACCACCTCGGACACTTAGTGAGAATTATATAACGTAATGTCGACACTTAAGAATTTTATTTTCAATACATTTTTAAGTGTAAAAAAGAAAATCTAAAATCCCCACTCAGGATTTAACTTGTGACCTCAGCTAGGCGTACCAGAGTACCACCTAGCTTCTCGGCTTGTTTAAGCCTAAATTTGACCATATAAACTGCTAACCCAACCTCAACTGAAACTGGAACTTGACCTCACTGGAACTTGTTGCTACACTGTGCTGATGAGCCGCAATAACGGCGAAATAGCTATCCACAGTTGCATTTAAACTTTCGGTTTGGTCTCAATCATGCCATTGTTGCGTTACTTTTTCTACGCAGTTGTCAGCCCTTGCTTCTTATAGTACTAACCAGTTACTCCGTCATATAAGTCTCAATTAAATATCTTGCAGATATAATTTCCCATCTCCTTCATGTTCGGTGGTCTAGTGGTAAGAAGACGTTCCTAGTAGCGGTAGTTCCGGGTTCGAATCCCGCAGTCCAAATATCATGTTTTTTTTTATTTCTTCTTTTCTGAAATGTCCTGGGAAACAGTGTTCTAAATTAACTATAATCGTAAATTCGGAGCAATTTAAGAATTAACGATAATCGTTAATTCAGAGAGGAGATCATGTTGTGGAGCGAGAGAGGGCGGGAAGATGAGAGACCCTGGGAACGAGGTTGACATTACTATTGTTTTGCGCGACAAAATGCTCCAGGATTTTAGGATTATTTTTGCAGCTTTGTCCAGGGAACTCTTTCGTTCGATTGAGTTCGAAAATCGAACGTTCGATTTCCTTCGATTCGAACATTTTTTTGCGAGTTCGATTCCGTTCGATGGCCGAACTCCATCGAACTCAATCGAACGTTCAATGTGATACGCCAGGCTTTAAAGAGCTCTACCGACCACAGTGTTCTTGAACCGACAAGATGGGTTCGGAACCGTTCGGTAAAAACATGGTACGCACCAAAAAATTGGGGTCCATACCGATATTTTAACGGGTCGAGACCTAATTTTTGTTAGTGTTACTGCGCCTGAAGACTGAGCTCGATTTATGTAAATGTCTGTTTGCTATTCCTCCAGGAAGACATAGACAAAGAGACCAGGCAGAAAATGGATCAATTCTTCGTCAAAGTCGAACACACCAAAACTTTTCAAACGAGCAAGCCAAGGTGGCGATGTACCAGCGGTGTTGACTCGAATGCTAGAAGAACAGAGAGAAAGACATTTCACGAACAGAATAAACGTCTTCATGGCGGAAAAAGAGAACATGGTTATCGCAGAGCTCAGCCATGGCCTACACAAGTTTGGAGCTAGAATGGCGAATATAAACAGCTTTGATAGTCACCATGCATAAACGTTTAATGTTGTGTGGTATGTCTAGTCTGTACAAGTCTCAGATTTAAATAAATTCATTTATTGTTTTTTGTGTGGTTTGTTTTTCTTCACGACCACTCAATGCCCACAAGCCGCACTTTCTCGAAATTCCCGAAGTTTTTTTTTTTTTTTTGTGCAGAATGTTTATAAATAAAGGTCGAATTATCGTGGATTTTAAAATTTAGCTGAATGTTAACAAAACGCGTTGGGTTACTGAGCCTGTGAACACAGCCGCCTCGAACACCCCCAGCGGCCAGGAGCAATGAGAGGCGGCTGTATCCGCAGGTTAAGGGTTACTTTGCATTACAGAAAACTGCCAACAATCAAAATCTATTCTGAAAATAACCCACGCTAGATATATTAGCACTGTTCGTCTCCGTGAGTGCTTTCAAATGAAACCTCTTCAGCAGTATTTTTGCATGGTGCCAATTGTTTATCAGTATTTTCCAAAATAATATTTAGAGTTTTTTCTTAAAATTTGATTTTTGGCACTCTTAGAAATTAAAGGGTTGAACCAATCGTGACTTAGCATACGTTCTCCCGAACTTGGCGCAGGTTGCATTTTTCGGCTTGGAACTCTGGTTAGTTCATCGGTTCATTGCTACTTGTGTTTCCGCTTAAGTGTTGTCTTTAAGTAAAAAAAAAAGAAAAACGTTCCACAAATAAATAAATAAATAAATAACTAGATCAGTAATTTCATTGACTTATTTATTTTCAATGAATTGAAAAACATTAAAGTTGTTAAGTCCTGTCATCTCTTTCTTTCTTTTTTCCATCTGTACACTGGAGTAGATTTGTCGTCTTTCTGTATCTTGACCCGCCTTCCTTTGCCCTAGAGAACAACAACATTCTCAGTGATCAAAACCCAATTACGAAGTTAATAAATTATTAACCCTTTCACCCCGTCACTCACAGAGTCAATTATGGAGACATGTAGTGTAGTTCTAACTTTGGAGTCTGTCAACGAAATCCTGTGGTGTGACCATTCAAATGAAACCTCTTCGGCAGTACCATTGCATGCTTTTTCATTTTACAAAATGAAATTTGGGATTTTTCGTGAATTTTGATCTTTGGGTGTTAAAGGGTTTTTTAAGGTATAGAAAATTACTTATTATAACGAAGGATTAATAACGAAGAGACAGCAGAAAAAATCAATTTTACTTTCCGAGTAAATGTAGCACTTACCATGAGATGTTCTTGAAGCTCCAGCTCTTCTGAAACCTTTTTCATTTTCTTTTCTCGTTCAATTCTTTCCCGTAATTCTTCATAGCAACGGTGCCTCTGCTTTTCAAGTCTCTGTCAACAAGAAATTATCATAAATGACGTATACACCTAATTCAATAAAGGTTGCTTTGGTCATTGGGCATTTGGCATTGGGAAGCTATTGTTTGGCGGTCACTCAAGCAAAGCATTGCATTGTGTTCCATATGCCCAAATGCCAAAGCCCAATTACCAATGACCAATTGCCAAAGCAACCTTTATTGAATTAGGTATATATGCTGTAGGCAGTGGCCTGCGTAGCAGGCATCGAGAAGAGGGGAACTGGGGAGAGAGGGAAAGGACACCTGAAATAAAGACCTGCTTTTCTCCATTTCTGGGAACACTAGCGGCCGCAAAGTTCCAATTGGCTGATTCGCATTGGGTCTTTAACATAGTAAATTCATGCATGAAGTCAGCCATGTGTAAAAGCACACACCAGTTTGATTGGTGAACATGTTGACAGTTGACATTATTCGAGTACCTGGAAATCGGTGGGCGTAATGCAAATTATAGAACAGTTCTTATAGCAGGCTTTTCTTCCCTTCTTCCCCTCTCCTTTTTCACGTCCTTTCCCCCTCCCCTTTTACACCTGGGTTTGGATTTTGATAATCAAACTGTTTTCCTTCATTTTACCCTCATCTCAGAGGAACAGGAAGTAATGTGTTTTTATCTGGCAGGGTGCATGAATCAAAACAAGTCTGAGCAAAGGTGATATGAAAATAAAGGTCTGGTTTAGTGCACTGAAAGGTTTTTTGAACAGCAGAAATTACTGGGTTCTTCTCCATTTGTGAAGCAGAATGTGACAGCTGATTTGCTACCACTTTCTACCCCCTGACTTAAGCTAAAACAATATCAACAGAGTAAAAATAAAAACCACAGAGATGGTGCCAAACAATGTACAAGCCTATGCTTACCTGAACAATTTGATCATCTGGCTTTTGAATTAAATGATTTTTGAGTGTTTCCTTTTTGGGTCTGTTGTAAGTTCTTGAAACTAGTTCTGGAACAGTGTCAAAGTATGCTGCAGCATCAAATGACTGCGCTGAAAAAAGAACAACAAATGACTTGTGAATAAAAAGCAGAATCTAACAGGACTACATTGCAATGCAATATGTTGGAGGTCATGCACAAACAATGCTGGGCATGGGGAGGGGGTACTCTTATATATGTTGTAGTTAATTTTTCATCTCAGGTAATTTTTATTTTTCCATTGTTTTTGGGTATGGTAATATATGCTAATGAATTTGAAACAAAGAAAAAACAAAAATTACCTGAAATAAAAAAGTAACTACAACATATATAAGCTGAATGGGTATGTGCCGCTGTGAACGGTATGGTTTTCAAGCAGTTTAGTCTGGGCTAGTCCAGGGTTCATACTCTTTTCAGATTTTTAAATTCCATGACTTTCCATGACCTTTTCAAATTTTTCATGACCAAGAGTTCAACAGTTGTTTTCAAAATTTTATCAAAACCATCATTTTTTAAATTTTTTATCTTGCCTTATTATTCCCACAACGTATGCTGCCTTAGTGATTTTGTACCATGAACATAATTTTCCATGACTTTCCATGACCCACACTTAAATTCCATGACTTTCCAGGCCTGGAAATTAAATTATACAATTCCATGACTTTCCAGGTTTTTCCATGACCATACGAACCCTGGCTACTCTGGGTATAGAAATCAGAGAGTTTTGGTCTAGAATAGGGCATGATTAATTTCACCAGGAAACTCATACTGATCAGTGGTATTAAGGTAGAGTTTCTGAAAAATGGCGAGTCTGGGATTGGGTAGGGGTGAGGTGCTAGGTAGCGGGACGAAAGTACACTCTTCGCTGTTGGGAGAATGTTAGGGTGTCACATGGCTATATTTGCCCCTGTCTTAAAAGCCAGTGGGATGCATGACACTGGACTAGCTGTGATAAGCTGTGGTCTTGTACAAATGAACCTCTCATACTGTAAGGCATGAACCCAAAAGGAGATGTGGTTATTATGAGAGGTTTTGCATTAGTGATTTGACTGCAGGGTTGGAAATTAGCATATGCCTACACACCAATGCAAGTGAATATCTTTTTGGGTCAGTGTAAATTGTAAATCACTCGCTCAGTTTGGTGAGTATGGTTTTCCCTTTCTGGTAAATCATTCCTCATTATAAAACTTTGGACAAATTTTTTTTATTGCATTTGAAGAACGCAATCCTAATTTTGTGTTGGTTTCCCTGTGCCTTGCATGCAGAAAAATTTGAGATTTTTTGGTGTCCGGTCTTCCAAATGGCCGCCCCTATTGCTTTTTTCAGGGGCTCATTTCCGCCGGAAACCTTTGAACGCGTCTCCATAATCTCCGATTACTGCTAGTATACATGTATATATAATTGACAGCAGTTTTTTAAACATTACCGGTAGTAGTTACCTTCTTTTTTGGTATCCACAAAAACAATGTGTTGATTTGTAGGATGGGAATCCTCTTCATCTCCCAACAAATGTAGGCTTGATTGAAGCTTCTCTATTTTCTGTTTCAAGATATTATACACATATATCATTCATACAAGACATGGATGATGCCAGTGTTACAACCATGCAAAAGTGTTTGCCATTTACATACAAGCATGGCACAGTTACTTGCAGTTACTGTACATTTGCTAATAAATTTATACTTTAATGTATAACCTTTGCCTCCATAGATCTTTTGGAGTTGATATAATTAAGATCTTGAGTTTTCATCAGTTTCAGAGCATCAGCTGTGTGCTTCTTCGTTCTCTTGATGGAATGAACTCCATCCTTAAGGGAAAAAAAACATCCTGAATTATAATCATGTTTTTACACATACATGTATCTATCTTAAAACATTCCTAACGTCCATCGGGTAAAGGTAAAGTCACATACGAGCGACAGGTAGCCCACTCAGCTGGAGTTGTTAACAGCTACACTGTAGGCATATTGCTACTTCTCCCAAGATGGGATGCTAGTCTATCACACAGTCACCAGCTTTTTGTGGTAGGTACCCATTTATATACAAGGGTAGAGAGAGACAGTAGGTGCAGTTACACACTTTTACCGTGGCAAACGACCCTTTCACCATGGGAAACTGCATTTAGTGAGTATGACCGACATTTCCCGAGGTAAATTTCCCATGGTTAATATCCATGGATACATAAAAAAGGTCACACGAAATGCCCATGACATTTAACGTGGTAAGTTTCAATGGTATTTTGATGCCCAAGGTACAACAGCCAATCACAATGCTCTGTTTGACTTCAACACGTAATTGCAAAGGAAAAGTGATTCACTGAATTGCGAGATATTTTTTTACCTTGGCAAATCACAAATCACATGTAACTGTTGGTTAACAAAGTATACTAAACCCAAGTGTGATGAGCTACAAGATCATATTTCATGGGAAATGCCATTTACCATGGTGGGTGTAACTGCACCTCGTATGGAGTAAAGTTTCTTGTCTAAGGAAACAACACAACCAGATCTTCGGATCGGAAGTTCATTGCCTTAACCACCTCACCACCACACCTCCATCAGTACTGTTATTATTAATAATTATTATTAACATCATGTAACAGTAAACAGTATTAATAAGAAATTGAAACATTTTCGATTGCTGGACCACTGACCAGTTCTTCCATGGCTTTTATTTTTATCGGTATTACAGTAATATATTACCGGGACTGTTGATCACACAGGGACCAGCACACCCTTTTTTTCAGTACAACAGTACTTACTTTGGTTTTATTGTTGATCATCTTGAAATAGAATTCATCTGGATTTCTGTTTAATGCCTAAAAAAGTTTCAAAAACCTAACAATTAAGATGTCAAAAACTGATTAAGTACTACAAAAGAATGGAACTACATACGCAAGGATGAAAAAACACTCATCCAGTTGCCCAGGCAAGTGTCAACTCCTCTTGGGTGAGTACAAATTTTACATTTTTTAGTGCAGTTCTGAAAGTCACTCAATCAAATGGAGTGCTGTCATTATCAAGTTGATCACAATAATTGTGATCTTTTAAATTTAAGAATAGATCATCAAACATACTTGTAAATAAACTCAGTTTCATGACACAGCATTAAATATAGACCTGTCACTATAAAAACTAAACATGATAATACAAAAGAGATGTTTGATATCGGTAAAAAAACACATTTAATGCAAACTGTAAGGTCCTAGGCAACTTTATAATGGCTCAGAAATGCACCTTCTCTGAAGGCTTATGTGAGCACCTCAAAAGCTTGCGTAATCTTAATGTTCTGATCGGCTGAAAGTTCACTCATGAATCATGTGTTTCGCAGAACGACCGAAGTTCATTGTTCAAATCGATGAATGAAGTTGACATGTACATGTAACTCAAAACAACTACAATTGACTTTAAAGGCCCACCTTCACCCAAAATGCTGTGCGTGCTGTGATCACTTTCTGTGCTGAATTTCGTGTAACACACAATTCACGCTTGAATGTGTGCAACCATTCAGATCACGCGTTTGAACAATGGAAAATTTCAAAACAAAAACAAATGACTGCAACGTCTTTTGGGTGAAGGTGGGCCTTAAAGTTCAGGTCCTTCTCATCAACAGAATTTTATCTTTTTTGTATGTTGCCATAAACTTTACAAAGAAATGGGTCACTAATTACCTTTTCTTTCAGAAGTTTAAGTCTTTTTTGTTTCTTGTGGTAATCTCTGGAATAAAAGGAATAGAGATACATGTATTGAACAAGAAATCGGTAAAAAAGGTAAAGGTAAAAAAATAAGAGAATAAAATGGCCTAGTGGCTTCACATACATTAGATTTGAGTAACTGTACAAATGTTGCGCCATGCAGCACAAGACATAGTGATACAAGCAGGAAATCAAAGAATTAACTCTGTGGTAACTGATTTTAGTGCAGCCTGAGAATAACCCATAAGAGTCACGCTATTATGGACTCTTCCTATTACAGTCAACAAACCATGATTGATGTGTCAGTAAATGTTTTGTTTAAATGGATAAGCTAACCATTTAAATGTTTAAACAGATGTAACTTCTTTAAATTCTTTTTTTTCTCCGGATAAGCATGTCATTTAAATGTTTTGTCCACAATGTAAAAGGGGATACTTACTTTTTGAAAGCGGATGAGGTAAGCATTTAAATAAATGGTTTTTCATCCTTTTAAATGTATGTTAAAAGGATGCTAAACTGAATAAACATCTTTCTGTTTAATGGTAAAGCATTAGTGTACGTTTTCCCATTCATGGTCAAATTTCTTAATTCACTGTTACTATTACCTTGCTCTCAAAACATAATCTTTGTGCTTCTCAAGGAGACCATACTGCTTTCTACTTTTCAACTACATGGGGACAGAAAGAATGGTTAGCATTTTAAATACTTTATTGTAATGTAGCAGAAGTTACTGAATTCTCCACAGACACCTATTAAGTAACAATGCATGTATAAAGAACTAGGCAATGCTCTATTGTTTAGGTTTTTTCACTGAGAATACATCAACCTGTGGACAACATGTTTTCTTAAATAAAATTTACTGGAACTTTATTTTAAAGTGATGTTTCTTTTGTGCTACAAGATTTCATCCAATCGTGAAACTCCAAAACAATGGCCAAGAAAGGCTTCTAATTTTACATGTTTCCCACAGAGAATTCAGAATAGTTTTCACTAAAAGGAAACCAGTTAGTAAACTAGAGAGAAATAAATGCACTACCAGGCTAAGTGATGGTAGATTTTCATGTTTTAGCCAATGAGATGGATGGTTTCAACAATATCACAATTAACACTTTTCTGCATTCCTTGCAGTTAGGTTGCCTAGTTCTTACTAGGACCATTACTTAACAAATGAATATTATTTTTAACAAAACTGGACCATTATTTTAATGTTTTCTTTGATAAAAATATGTCTTTTGACCTTTCAAAGTAATACTTTAAAAACAACCATGTCATGCAAAAAAAAAAAAGCTTATACAAAGTGGAAACTTGCTGTATGTCCATTAGGATTTTGCAAGTAAATCATGTAGATCATGTACAGTATGTGAACCCTGGACCGGCAGGACCCTAAACCGGCACTTGCACAAACATGATGTAATTTTTCTTTGGTAAAAAAAAATATATGATGAAAAATAAAAGTGTCCGATGATTTATTGATTTGGCTTTCCTGCTATTGCTGAAGGCACAGAATTCCAGTTTGTTGACAGGTAAGTCTGTTTGTCTTATTTCATGCTTTCCATTTCAAGGGTCTGCAAACAGCATAGCTATATTTATTACGTTAGTAAATAGTTAAAACGTAATAGTAAACCTATCTTTTTTTTGTAGAATAAAGTCCGAAAGAATAAGTTTTCTATTGATGAAAATGAATTCGCTGTAGTATTTTAATGTTTCATTTTATCATCTTTTGAAAAATGTCAACAACTTTCGGTTGGTGGCCCCTGCTCCTGCATTAATGTCACTTGGGAAATAACTTAATAGTTCTCATCTAAAATTATATTTAGAAACTGCTAAAATGTACTTATTGACAATTTTTCGCCTAAAGTTGACCTGGAAGTTAAATATAATTATTAACTACAATGAATATTTTTGTTATTTATAATTTAGTCGAAAATAATATTTTAGTAATGCTTTAGGTGTATACCAATCTCTAATATATTGCTGAAGAGGTTACTGACAAGAAAAGGGCGGAAAAAATGGCTTTACTTTGGAATGGACTGTTTTGGCTAATATGTCTTGACGCCCACAAAATTTTCAGAATGCCTTCCCAAGAAAATTCAGCTTAAATATAACAGGAATAATACAAATCAGTAAAATACTGTTAAAAAATACTTTATCTTGCGAAAGGATCAACATTTTATAAGGGTTACTTTTCGTGTCCTTATTCTTGGCTTTCACTTACATCATATAAAAATTCAGAAGCATTAAAAAATAGATTTTGAATCCAAAATGTCTATGGAATTGTAGAGAGTTTAAAACTACACATCTTGGCCAAATTTTGAAGCGCAAAAGCATTTCGTTCAAGAGTTATAGGCGAACGAGTATGAGATATTTTTAGTAAGAAATGTATGGAGCGGCCATCTTTGTGCCCCACTCAGGGGCACAAAGATGGCGGCCAATTACACCAAAAATCACATCCAAAAATATTGTATTTGCTATAAGCTCCATTAACTTGGCTTATAAGCACTTATAATGCAAACAATAACTTTCAGCTGATTCAATTTTGTTTATTTTCACGGCTTATCTGAAATAGCGTGACGCATTGCGTGACACATTTAAAACCTTTGTAAATCGGAAGCAAAACATTGTTAAAACCTGAAACTTTCTGTGAAATATTATAACACTTGTATGCACATACCATGTTAGAAACAGCTTTGTAGGACGTATACTTTAGAATTTTTAATTTTTATGACGTCATGTGAAAACCAAGAATAAGAGTGCCGGACCGGGGTGCCGGACCAGGGGCCACAATGCCGGTCCAAGGGCCCGCAAGCTAGCAAGACCACTATTTTTACGAGAAAAGTATTTGAGGAAGGACGTTTTTAGGTTCAGATGCAATAGAGAACCATAAAAGCTTTCTCCAGGCAAAATTTTAGCTCATGAAGTATCGATTCAGGTAAGATATACGAAATTATGTTGTTTAGTGCCGGACCAGGGTCCACATAAGCTTATAAGCTTACTGTAAAATGTCGCTAAAGCATGATGCTTTTCCAAACATTCTGATACATACACTGCAGTCTAAATCGGGCAAGATAATTATGGACTATCTTGCCCGATTTCAAAACAGTTCCCTATTCTCTGGCATGGAAATGTGTATTTTCCACAAAACCTTTTCTTACCTGCCCCCTTTCCTTGTGAAATCTTTGATAAGATTTCTTAGCTTTCTCAAAGGACGCCATCTTGAAATTTTCTTTCACTTCATGCGAGCCCGCGATGTCTAAAGGTCCTAATTTTTCGTTTAATACACAGTTACTTCATGTAAACGATCTTGATTTGTTTTGGGGACTGGAACTACTCGCTCGGAAGTTTTGCGCGCCATGTGCAAAGTAGATCTTTTGCAATGGCGAGTGTTGGAGAAACCGTAGCGAAATATGTGGGCCACAAGATATCAAAAGTTCGATGGATTCCTCAAGTACAAGGGCAGTTGAATCCTTCGGAAACGTTTGTGACGGGCGGTTGGGACGATCAGGCAAGTTAACCGCTTGTAAAGTGCCACCATACTTCAACGATTTGACAGTTGATGGTTACACAGATTTCATCTTTGATTTTTGTAGATTAACAAGTTGAGCGTTTGGAAAGTTGAAGAGCCAATTGGAGATTCGGCTGCCGCCTATAACGTTACAAATGAACCTAAGCTTGTGTGTGACACAAATTGTACAGGCGATGTAACAGACATGGAGGTTTGTACAGATATAAAAGCATCACTTTGTGTTTAATATGTATAAACTTTTAATATAACCAACTCACGTAAGCTTTAATACTGGTAAATCTTACTTTATAAAAACCATTATTAAAGCTTAAATGAAGTTATTATTTTATTGATAGATTAAAGTTTATATTTTGTTTATTTGTGTGAGTTATAAGGTCCTAAGGCCCTGTTCAGACACCATGGGTGCTTACGTACCATTTAGCCAAAAAATCCGGAAATTTCGGTTGAAAGTCAAATGGATCAGACAATTTCCGGAAAATCCGTTTGGAAATTTTGGAATACCTACAGACATAGTCCTATTTTTCCGTTTTGGAATGGAATGTTGGAAATTTCCTCACCATTTGAATTTAGACAAATCGCTAAATCAAGTTAACGGTCTGGGTACCAGTAGGGGGAAATGGACCATTTAAATGGTAAGTGCAATCTTGTTGGTTGGTTGGTAAATTTGGAAAATTGCTTACTATTATGTAACGGTCACCCCAACCCGTTTTTCCTACAAATGGTAAGCACCCCAAACTTCACATGAGCCAAACTTAATTTGAATTAAGACTGAGCCCAATTAATTAATCCCAGCAGAATTGATTCAGATGCTGAACTGAGTTCTGAAATTGATTCAATGAATATAGACAAAACCGTGGAAAGGGGTCAGCGGGATTACATTTTAATCATTGAGCACCCGCACAAGTGCACAGATGGGCACAAAAGAAAGTCATCCTCCATTTACAAACACTACCAGAAAGAACACAATGGTCCAATACCACAGCGTCTTTTAGAACAGTTTCACCAGTGTGCTAATGTACCAGCAAATTTGATTGCCTCATTAAAGAGATGCCATTCATACGCAAACTCAAACCAGAACTGGAAGGCCAACCAACTCAATTTGTGCTAAAATGTTTGTTCAGCCATCTATTTGGAACTGATGTAAATTTTAGCTCTACATGTAGCCTACTTTAATATTCACTCTGTAAATTTTTTTTTACTCTTGATAATGGCGTCATAATTGTAGGGTTAGGCCATTCTCTAAATGATATCTATTTTAAAATGTTATTTTTAGTGTATTGATTCAAGCAGAATCCTGGTCTCGTCATCAACAGGAAATGTGTCTTTGTTTCAGTACAGTTCAAAACACCAAGTTAGTATTTTTATCTTCTTTCTTTCTTTCTTTCATTGCTTTTACTAGCTATCTGTTGCCCTTTTTGTGGCATATACGGCTTCTCTGTGCTTTTGCATTTATTACCAATATTCAGTGTTTCACATAAAGTATAAAGGTGAGGAGTCAGTGAGGAATTTTAGGGGTCAACAGATGTGCTCCCCCCCCCCCCCCCAAAAAAAAAAAAAAAACCAACAACAACAACAACAACAAAATCTTCTTATGAAAGTTGAACTGGATTTTGACCTGAGACCCTTCTCAGTTTTGGAACACTGATATTGCAGAAAATGTCCCTACATGTATTTCTCCTTTTTCCCACCATCTCACATCTCACCTCCATATCCCATTTGGCGAGAGTAGTTTAATAACACTCCTAGGAGTAGGTTGTTTCATTCTATAGAAACTTGGTTAAGCTTTGGCCTTGTAGTCCAACTTTAGCCATTCAGTGCAACTCTTTAATGATTATAATTCTCTCACTCTTAGACAATTAGACCACAACAGGAGTGGAACACGCTTCATCATGTCAGAGGGCGTGGATGTTCATGCACATGTATTGCCACAAACTCCAGCTCATCAGAGGCTGTAAGTGCTGGTGAAGACGGACAAATCAACATCCTTAAACTTGATCAGAGGCACCCAGTTAGAACAATAGGTAAGAAAGAAGACCAGCCAAGGGTGGTTTATTCGCCAGTTCAATGTTATACCCGACTTTTTTCTCAATTATTGTAATGATTCTGTCATCTAATGTTCATGGGACACTAATTTATCCTTACACTTAACTCTTACTGAAACCTTATTACAATAGCCACCTCTTAACCCTTTAACTCCCAAGAGTGCCAAATATGAAAATTCACAAAAATCCCAAATTCCATTTTATAAAATATTGAAAAACAAATAGTACCATGCAAAAGTACTGCTGAAGAGGTTTCATTTGAATGGTCACACCATAGGATTTCGTCAACAGACTCAAAAGTTAGAACAAATGGTACCATGCAAAAGTACTGCAGAAGAGGTTTCATTTGAATGGTCACACCATAGGATTTCCTCAACAGACTCAAAAGTTAGAACAAATGGTACCATGCAAAAGTACTGCTGAAGAGGTTTCATTTGAATGGTCACACCATAGGATTTCCTCAACAGACTCAAAAGTTAGAACAAATGGTACCATGTAAAAGTACTGCTGAAGAGGGTTTAATTTGAATGGTCACACCATGGGATTTTGTCCAGACTCAAAAGTTAGAACAAATGGTACCATGCAAAAGTACTGCTGAAGAGGGTTTCATTTGAATGGTCACACCATAGGATTTCATCAACAGACTCAGAAGTTAGAACTACACTACATGTCTCCATAATAGACTCTGGGAGTGAGAGGGATCTTGCTTGGTCAAAACCATGCTGCAATACCTTTACTTGAGAAAGATGTAATGTTCATCATGTCGCGAGCATGGGACAAAAAAAATCGGTGTCCCCGATGGTAATCGAACCTAGACCTTCTGTAAACTGGTTGGATGTTCTAACCACTTCAGAGCTTTACTTTTTTACAGAATAATATTTAAATACCAAAAAGATATAAGAAATGAACCAATTCTCGAAAGAAACAAATCATGGTCTGTTCTAGCTAGGGGTGTAACGATACGTTAACCTATCGATGTATTGTGATAGTTGGTGCCGCAATAGCAAGCTATCGATAGTAAAATCAACTATCGTCAACAATCACGATAGTTTGGCCTGATTATTGATAGTTTCAATAGTGAGCAAAAAAACAAATGCATTTTGGCTGCATTATACTTATTGTATCCTCAGATTGAAATGTATAATGAATAAAATAAAATTGTCTGTGTCGTACATTGCCATAAAGCAAGACAATGCAATCCATCAGCGACTCAATCAGCGCCATTTCCATTATGTCATACAACTTAAATTCCCAAGGGAGAAGGGAGGGGAGGGCTACTCAATGAGATCATGTAGTGCGTGAAAACAATCATGGCTGACGAAAAAGTGAGTCTTGGTAAGTCTGGTTTTTACTTTTTACTATCACGATACTATTGCAATACTGATCCAACTAAAAACTTTTAATTTTGTCCTAGTGTGGTGACATGTCTGTTGGTATATACTAACAAAAAGACCAGTTTGTTTACTTCATTTTTTTTGCCTATTTCTAGAATCTGCTGACAGCACAACCATTAACAGTATCACATTCACAAAATCACATGAAGTAGCTGCAGTAACATTTGCTGGTCAAATGAAAGTCTGGGATCTGAGACAACCAAGTGATAAACCTGGAAGAACAATGTTACTGTAAGTGTTGAGTCATAGGAGGGCTAGTGGTTGAATATGTTTGTTATTATTTGTGGCAATTGAGATAGTCTATGCAGGGTTGATTTAATGGGCAGGGATAAATCAGGGGGAATTTTTTTTCCACCTCAACGTCAGGAAAAAGTCAGAAAATTTTGCATTAAGTTAGGGAATTCTAAGTTAATTGTTAAAGTCAGTAAAAAATGGAATGATTTTGTTAGGAACTTGCCAGAAGTTAAAAGTTGTTTTTAATGAGTTTTTGTTGCTATGGTCAAAACAATGCAAATTGAATGTATACCAGTAACACCAGGACGGAACTGGGAAAAGCCAGGATTTTTTTTTCTCCTGATGGGATAGCATGTCAGTTAACAACTTTATAGAGTGTTTTCACTTATGTCAAATCAAAATTCAGAAGCATTAAACAACAGTTTTTGATTTCAAAATGTTTATGGAATTGTAGAGAGTTTAAAACTACACATCTGCGGAAAATTTTGAAACGCAAGAGCGTTTTGTTCAGAGTTATAGGCAAACGAGTATTAGACATTTTTAGTAAGAAATGTACGGAGTTCCCTTAAATTGGCTTGTAAACATCAGTAATGCAAAATAACTTTCAACTGGTTCAATTTTGTTTATTTTCATGGCTTATCTGAAATAGTGTGATGAATTTTGTGACACATTAAAAACCGTTATAAATTGAAAGCAAAACATTGTTAAAATCTGAAACTTTTTGTGAAAGATTATAACACTGGTATCCACGTACCATGTTAGAAACAGCTTTGTAGGATTTTTGAATTTTTATGATGTCATGTGCAAACACTCTTTAAATTAGTGAATACAAAATCCTGGGTTTAAACCATTTGCAATACAATGTATGAGTTTCACGTTATTTTTGTGTATAGTTCTGGCGACAGAGTGTCCTTGCTGTGTGTTGACAAACATCCCACTCAGCCACACCTACTGGCAGCAGGAGGACAAGATGGAGTATTGAGTATTTGGGACATGAGGCAGGAACTTTATCCTGTCACTTTACTAGAGGCACATGCTGCAGAAAGTAAGACACTGTTCATACTCACGCCCTGGCCAAATAGAGTTACAAGTTATTGCATGGTGGAAACGTGCAACCGCATTTTGCAAGGGCTTGTGTGCACTTATATATGTAATGACTTGCAATTACTTTGATTAATCCCAAATTTGTCCCCAAGTAGGCAAACGTTTTTCACTGTTTAGCTATCCAAATGCAAGTGAATGTAAGGTACTCACATTATTGTTTGTTTTTATTATTGTTATATTACTTTGAAGATTAACACAAAAGTTTGCATTTTCAAAACTTGCGTTAACTTGTGCCTTCATATGGTTAAGGGGTTAAAGAAATAATAGATTTGTATAATTCTTTGGAAGAAGCCACACAAGCTACACAGGGAGAAAGGGAGGCTATTATTAAAAAGCTAACATAATTTTTACAATCATGTCTAAATGCAGTGTATGAAGTGCATTTCAAACACTCATATATAGTATTGATGTCTCAGTGCATTTGAAACAGATTTACCACATAGGTCTGTCGCTCAATGTTGAGCAAAACATGCAACTAGAAGGTGTGGATAATAAAATAGGAAGATGGATGGTGCCATATTGTTTCTTGAAATGCCTAGTTGTGCTTCTGCTATATTTAATATTGCATAAGTTTCCCATTTTCCCTACTTCCTGCCATTTTCTACCAGTTCCCTTCCCCTTTTTGCTACCACTTTTGGAGAAACTCAACAGAATGCTTGGGTGTAACCTGTGAAAACTAGAGCTAAGTGTTTGGATTGCAGGTGACTTGAAGATGTGCTTGACCTTTTTTCTGTAAAATGGCTATTACTAAAACATTTAATTTCAATTGATATTTCTTTATGCTAGTTTGGGAAGTGAAGTTTCATCCCCTCAATCCAGACAACCTATTCACATGTTCTGAGGATGGCTCTCTCTGGCACTGGGATGGTTCATCTGTGGCAGTCCAAAGTGTCACAGGAATCCCAGGCACAAATAAAAGTTTCCTTCCCAGCAGTATCGGCAATGGAGCTGGTGTTGGCGGAGGATACGACAACATAAGTCCTTGGCTTTCAGTGGATGCGACAAAACATAAGATGGAAACATTTTCTCTACTTCCTTATAATAGACTGTCAATCAACTCTTTAGATATTCAATCAAAACACTTATTGAGTGGGAGCGATTGCGAAGCTATTTTTATTATCAAAGATCTCGTCATTAGATGATTATCTTTGTTATTTCTATTAATATTAATGTTTATAACTTTTACAATGTAGATGCAAGGATACTGTACAGTAAAAATTCCATAATGATTCATGCAGCATATCCAGGGAGACAGTTGAAAGTAATTTGTCATGTAGCCTTTTCAGACACCATCAGCAATTACTCTATTTGCTCTGATATATATGTACACCTCCTCTCCCCTCCCCTCATTTTTATAATGACCCTTTAGAATAAACATCCCCATGAACGTCCCTGAAAAGAATTAAATGGTCCAGGTATTAAGGGAGGGGACATTTAATAATGTGGAGCATTGCAGGGTTGTCAAAAGTAGCCGGCTGCCGGCAAAAATCACCACCTTCCTTGTTATCTCAGCCGGCTACTCAGCTGGGCTGTTCTTTAGAAGAGATGGTCTTTTCCCCAACCTCGGCCGCCTACTCCAACAATACAGTCGGCTACTTCGAAACTTTATGACAACCCTGAGCATTGTGGTACAGTGTTTTATTGTGATACAACTAAGATGATATATTAAACTAAAATAACTGTACTTGACACACACCAGTAAATTATTTTCAGACTTGATCAAATGCTATTCTTTTTATATTAAAGTCATTCATTGTCTACAACATCAAAAGCCAAATTCAAACACCATTAAAATAAATGCCTTGCTGTTGTCAAGATGAAAAGCACCCCTTACATTAACACCCCTTAAATACACTGTTTGGCATCTGTTCATAAAGTAGGTACAGTGTACATATACTGTACACAAACAAGTAGGTTTTAAAAAAGAACGTGCGATCTCTACAAGTTTGTAATGTGAGAAACATTGTGTATTTTTATAAGCATGTTAGATAGATCTCCCAAAGCTAGATTTGAGCATTCCTTTTTTCTCAGATTAAGTTTATTCATGAAAATGCCAGTTGAAGAAAACTTTTGAAAATCAATTTAAAAAAGGCTAGAATGCTATTTTCTGCAATTTCAGCAACATGTTGTCTATTTTCTCTATTTGTATACACCAATAATTATTTGAAAAAAAAAAACCTTAGGTAAAAAAGTAAAAACCATGAATGATATGGCTTTAAAATGGTTTTCAGGTAGGGAAAACTCCATGCGTTCTCAGATAGAGTGTACATTGTTATATAAAAAAATATATAAGTACAGGGCCCTCTTCAGATTATAGAAATTTTGATACCAATAAACAGAATTTAAACAATCTTTTTTTTTTTGTCTCATTTGGCTTAAACAATTCTGTCATGTCATATAATGACAAGATGGAATTGTTCAGAGAAATGAGACAATAATATTGTTTATGGTTTATGTTTCTACCCATTCTTTACCCAATTGGATGTAAATAGGCCTAAAAAGCCAACATGGAGCTATCGTGAATAAGGCAGCTATTGAAGAAATAACCAGAAAATGGAGTGTTTTAAAACTTCTCATTTGTTATCAAATTGAAAAACAGAAATAAGCATGCAGTCAATCAGTACTGTTGTCCACTAGTCAAAAGCTTTAAAGGGAACCTCCATTGTCAGAACAAACTGA
Organism: Cladopsammia gracilis; assembly: GCA_022457155.1. Lineage (NCBI taxonomy): Eukaryota > Metazoa > Cnidaria > Anthozoa > Scleractinia > Dendrophylliidae > Cladopsammia > Cladopsammia gracilis. The sequence continues at coordinate 153,806 of JAJGOT010000237.1, read as the reverse complement.
CGTTAAATTGTTTGAAATAAAGTCAAAATTTAAAATTTTTAAAAGAACTGGTGCAAATATAATTTTAGTGTACAAATAAAATGGATATAAATATCGCCTATTTTCGCTTTTAAATTTCCCACACGCCGCCATTTTGAATATTTATGACGTGTCATGGTTGCCGCTATTAAGTATCGGAGTCAAGCTTTTGGTCAGCAGGGTGTCCAGGCATCCTATGGACGCCCACTTTTTGAAGAAATTCATGAAAAGTGCACCTAATCCTTTAACAAATTATGACGGGAAATATCTTCAGGACACCCACTTTTCAATTTCTGGCTAAAAGCCTGATCGGAGTTCTTTTGTATGCAACAATCAGACAACCGTAACACGTCATAAATATTCAACATGGCGGTGCGCGAGAAATTTAAAAGCAAAAACAGGCAATATTTGTATCCATTTTTTTGTACTAAAATTATATTTGCACCTGTTTTTTAAAAAAATTTAATTTAGACTTCATTTCCAACAATTTAATGTCAATTTGTTATAACAATGGAGGTTCCCTTTAAGATTGTAGGTTGCCAGGTAAACCACTGTAGAGTGATTTTTGTAAGACCATGAAACAGTATCTAGTAATCAATCAAAATTAGCTAAAACTAAACAAAACAATGGAAATAGTGTCTACTAGTGCCTACTCACTACCAGTAAGTAACTATTTCAAGGTTAAAAGAAAATCACTCAAACTGCACCAAGTGTTGCTAAATTGTTTCTCCCAGATACACACAAATGCATTTTGTACCTCTCTAATATAAGCTGATGTGGTCTTAGAAGACACTGACACATTTTATTATTTTAACCCCTTAACTCCCAGAGACATGTTATACAGTTGTAACGTTTGAGTCTGTCAACAAAGTCCTATGTTGTGACCATTCAAATGAAACCTCTTCGACAGTACCTTCGCATGGTACCATTTGTTTTTCACTATTTCATAAAATGAAATTTGAGATTTTTCTTGAATTTTGATTTTTGGCACTCTTGGGAAGGCGTTAAAATTGTCATATCCATCGGCTTTTTTTACCAGGGAAACAATCCATCTGGGAAGAATGGGCAATTTTTGTAAAATTAGTTCATCTGTCATTTTTATGAAGGGTCATGTAGTATAAGCAAGACAGGTACAAGGCAGATAATGTATCTCGTTTTTTTGTTCAATTTAGTTTCAGACATATGTCACTAACTAGTATAGTAATGGCCATTTTTCATCAGGTCATTTATCTGAAGAAAGTGTCATATATGCTTGAGCCATCTGCATTATCCTTGGTTAGTACATTCTCTATACCCTTTAATATTGCCCTGTTCCATTTTCGCTCTTAAAATAAATGTACAATAAATTATAGTTTTTACATGTAAAATCTGTTATTTGTTTATGACAATGTTGTTAGCTACAGTTCTGACCCAAAGAAAGTCCAGTGGCCCAGAACAGAACCCAAAAGTCCCTTTATTATTCACAAAAACATCAAAAGAGCGAGATATTCAGAACTCTAATAAAGGAAAAACCATAGTGACAAACCCGTGATAACTGCCTTTTAAAAAAAGTCCCTGCCAAAATATTTCTACATAAAAATTTCCAGCAGAAAAGTTGTAACTCAAAGAAGTCCCCAAATCGCTAACTTCAACATAAAATAGGACTTTGCACCTCCATGTCACTAATATACCAAAGTACCCCCCCAGCATGTCATCTGATACTGTGTTAAACAATTTTTTTTTCAGTTTGTTCTCAGTTCTATAGTTTACATGTATTATGTTGCAAAAACAGTTCCGAAAGGGAAAAACGTGATCCAGTTATTCATATCAAAGTTGATGTTAAGTGGATGGGATGGGACAAGACACCAAGGAACGGAATTATAATAATCGCAATAAGATTTTTTCACAAAATATCCAGGCAAGTATGTGTGCTGACTCAGTGACTTTTTCTTAAATTATAAAGCAAGGGGATCACAAATGATGCCCTGCCAGGGTAATTTCCGACAGGCGACATGACCCAAAAAGTAGCGACAGCACGTAAAATGAAATCGCGACAAGAGACAAATGTTCGTTCAATTTCCGACAGCAACATGAAACATTGTTCAAAAACTCATTAATAATTCATGAGCATATCAGCCAATCACACGACGCAAATCGATCACGTGTATGAGCCTTTATACCTGGTAATCTACGGTCATTATGAAAAGCCTGGTGGCGGCTTTGATTTCAGTCACAGGGGAGTTTGGGGCTGAATGGGCAAACAATGCAATTATCGCTGAATTTTTAATGAGAATGATTTTAAAATGACCGTGATATTTATATTAAGATCACACGTAATCTTTATATAAAGATTACTGATATGGGTAGTAATTGTTCAGGATTCTTAGTGCAACAAATGGTGACTTTAATTAATATTTTTGTGCAGTACTGTTTTACGAAATCTGGTCTTTCGCCATTCTATTTGGAATCTTCTCAACAAAATAAACAACCAACAGTTTAACAAGTGAGCCGTTATTTGAATGACACCAGCGCCCTCGTGTAAATTGCTAGGTAAGCGACTGGTTCGCAGATGCAAGCTGCTTATTTCTACTCGTTCTCTACCTCTGAAAAAAAAATTGTCAGCCGTTTTATCTACCGTACCTGACAACTTTAGTATAGCATTTTTCAGTAGATGTTTTCCTTCAGAACTATAAAATCCCAAAACTTTCGACAGGAGCCGGGAAGCAATGGTCACTTCGTCGAAGACGTGGCACATGTGTTGTATGCTAATCAGTCTAGTCTACTTGTTTTTCTCGTATGCTAATTTCCTCTTTGCACAAAAGCGCAATTGTTTTAATTCCGAAGGGACACGCTTTTGAAAGAATGTTTTTGAAGCCGTTCAAAAAACTCGCAGCACGTGTATTATCAGGTGTAAAAACTCTCGGCTTCGCCTCGAGTTTTTAAACCTGATAATACACTACTGCTCGTTTTTTAAACTATACATAAAACACCGACACGAGACATTTAGTAGACATTTTGAAATTCAGACAAGCGACACGGGACCCCCCCCCCCCCCCTGGCAGGGCCTCACAAATTATCAAATATAATATTATTATAATTAAAATGATTTTATTGGTGCATTCATTGTAGCTCTGTCATATTTTATTTAGCCCACTGTCATAATTTACAAAACAAGAAAATGGATTGCTCAGGTTTTTTGCATGTGTTGGTTGAAACCTGCATGGTGTCAATCTAAGAAGCTTGTAAGCATGATCCTCCATGACCTGACCTGGAACAAAAAAAAATACAAGTACATGCTGTACTGAGTAAATATTAATTCAGTGTTGGTCGATTACTAGACTGAGCTATGCTGCAGTGTAGCAAGTGCGAGACACAAGTGAGAGGAATATGTACAACAGGAAAGATTTCCCTCTCCCTTTTTTTGCATAATCCTCTAATGAATATTCTACAATAATATAACTTTTCAGCAGGTGCATGTGTACAGGCCAGACTGAGCAGATGCTTCCATTTAGAGATGGTTGGACAAGATAAAAAGCACACTGGTGCACACATGCAAGTTTCTGCATGGCTACTTGTGTCTTTGTGTTTTTTACGCTTCTCAAATTTCATACAGTTATCCTTGAGAAATAGTTCAGACTTCTGCTGATGAGTTCAAATAGGTCTATGGTGTTTAACTTTTGTACACCACATTAAAATCTTAACCTGGATTTTCATAATAAATTTAACATTTTCCTTGAAAAGTGAACATGTTCCAGAGCAGTCAGACTGAGTGAAACATTTTGTATATTTTGACTTCTATGCTCAAAGTTTTTCAATTGCTGGGACTCTGAGACCCTTAACCTATACTAGACCACTCTGGCTGCATTTTGCAACCCTATTCTAGACTAAACACTGAAAAACCCTACCCTATCATAGACTCGCTATTTTCCAGAAACTTGTTCACTATCATAGTTATTAGTTAACAGGGGTCAGTAAAAATGCCATACTGCCCGCCGTACTGATTTTTAAATGCAATTTGCCAGTAAACCTTGTCTAAACTAAATTCTTCACGTAACTGACCAGTTTCGCGGAAAGTGATACCCTATTCTAGACCAAAAATCTCTGATTACCATACCCTATCCCAGACTAAACTGCCTGAAAACCATACCCTTCACACAGCAGCACATACCTATAAAGCTCATATATGGGAGTACCCCCCCCCCCCCCCGAGACTGTACCTTACCTTGGCATCTTACTGAGTCTTGAACTTACCACTTTGCATGCTTTTCAGTGTGAGCTGATTGACCACCATTACAAAAATGATCACAGTATAAATCAAAGGGCTTTAAGAGCCACCTCGTGAATGATGTAGGTTGAAATGAAATTCAGGTTAAAATGATTTCAACCCAGTTTGATTTTGAATTTCTTTTGTCTTTGATTCATTATCATAAAATTAATCAGAAACAAAGGTAATTCAACATCAAGCTAGGTTGAAATCATATTAACCTTATTTCTTTCAACCTACAACATGAATATGAAACAACGTACGGTTGAGTCCACAGATGGGTTTTAATTTTCCATACTTAGTTTGAAGTCAAAGATATGAAGAGTAAAACAGATTTAAAACAACCAAAACTACCCTAACCCCTACCATTACATAAATATACATTAACTTTTTGTGTGAAATGGGACTGTCTAGACCACTGAATGACATGATTACACTGGGGGAATTAAAAACGTTTACTACAGCAATCATCTTTTAACACATAATACACTAGAGAATTAAAAAAGTTTACAGATGATGGAACACGTGAAAATTTGCACATCTGTCCCTGTATACTATATCTTGTTTAATCCTTCGCATATTCACCAGATAAAATGTAGAAACCAAATTAAGAGTACCGACTGGTATATAGTTCACACTGACCTGTGCACAAAATAATTTTTTCCTTGGCAAGATATTTGACTGTTTCCGCAGTTTTTGTAAGGCACTCCTCTGCAAGGAATGGTGGATCAACAAACACCAAATCAAAGGAGTGTTCTGTAACAGAATCTGGCAAGTCCAGTGGCTTCTTGTAATCATAGAAAATAAAATCCTCTCCAAATACAGCAAATCTTCTGTCAAATTCAAATATTTTTGTCTCGCATCCAGCTGGCTTGATCTCTAGAAGTTTTTTGTATAAGGTTGGTGCACAAAGACAGGCTATCCTAGGATTGGAAAGCAACAGAAAACTAATGGTGAAAAACATTTATAAAAAGGTCAGAGCAGTTAATAAAATGATCCGTATATTCACCTTAATTGTGTGCTCATTTTAGTACCAATCTAACTTCTGATCTAGAGTTTAGTTTAAACCCTTTCACTCTTTGAGTCAATTATGGAGACATGAGGTTTAGTTCTAACTTCTGAGCCTGTCGACAAAATCCTATGGTGTGACCATTTAAATGAAGCATTTTTGGCAATACTTTTGCATTGTAACATTAATTTTGCTTTTCAATATTATTTTAACAAAATGAAATTTGGGATTTTTCTTGAATTTTGATTTTTGGCACTCTTTGAGGGAGTTGTAGGACAGTTAACAGCTAGTTTGATCATCTCAATCAAGTTGGTCTAGTGTGAATGATCAACCAGGTCAGAGTCAGAGATTCTAACCCTTCTGATTTGATCGGGAGTCTCCCGATTTGATATCTTGCCTCCTGCTCTCCCGATTTTTACCAAATTCTCCTGATTTATTCTAAAATTCCGAAAATTAAGAAAAAATTGCTAATCTTTAGGAGTTTTTGCGATTTGTCACTGTGAAACACACATTTTACACACTTTCTTCTCGTATTATCTCTCACCCAGTCTCTCCATTAAAAACCATGTGTTGTTACTCGACTTAGCAGCTCCAAAATCATGGTGGACAAGCGTCATGACCGAGACTCTAGTTCTGAATCAGGCCGGAATGATATCAAAATGCAGGAAATGGCACTTGAGAGAACCTAAATTTACAAATTGTCCCGGGGGGGGCATGCCCCCGGACCTTCCTAGAAATTCGCGCCTTTGGTGCTTGGGATAGCGCCTCTGGCACTAATGATTACTCCCTATTTTCCATCACATGAGGTTGGAATCTGCAGAGTAATACTTTAGACTGCTAGCATTCCCTCTCCGGGTAGTTGAGTGGAAAAGCAAATAACGATATCTGTGATTGCGCGAGGGAGCGAAGGTTAAAAAATGTGAGCCAAGGGAGAACATGGATAGTTGAGTGGACAACTGAAAAGAGACAACTAGCAGTGTAGTAATACTGAATACTGAGTTAGGATGGTTGGTCACTCAAAATACCAGCAGAGTTTGAGTTATGTGGTATAAATTATTTACAACTTGTTTTGGGGTTGAATACACTGAATGCAAATATGGCGGCCTATTTATTATTCCTTTATATGTATGTTAATTTGCCTGACTAGCCTCGTTAGCATGTGCAAAGTTCAAAAGAATGTTTACTCTAAAATGAGGCTAGTCAGGCTAATTAAGGTTACAGTGTACCTTCGGATCGAAAATTTATCGAAAAATTTTTTTTGGCATCAAAATAAAGTTTACAGAATGAACTTTCATCCAAAAAAAAAAATATCGAAAAATAGTAAAAATTGATGGAGAAATGACAGTATAACTTTTGTGGATGGAGTTTGTTTATGAAGCGATATGTTTTTTTAAGGGCTGTTTTCTCAAAGTTAATTTTTCGCTTGTTGGGGACACTTTAAAGAGCTACAACTCAAGGGGAATTTGTTCGATTTTCCTCAAATTTGGACAGAAGCTAGGCTAACATGTAATCAACAAAAACATGTCGGCGAATTTCTTATTTCCGATAACTTTTTCATCAAGAGCCATTTCCATGCGATCATTCCAATTTTTTCTCCCTTTTTCGAAAATATTCTGTAACTTTTCACTGCAATTGAATATGGGAAATCGCCGACACGTTTTTTTAGCGCTTCGTGTCCGGAAATCCGAGAACAAATCAAATTAGCAAAATACAATAATCGCTTTGATTTATAGCGTTTTAAAGCTGATTCGGACATTCGAATTTAGACGTCGTAAAAAATTTGACAATTCACTTTATTACCAAAATTAATGGTTTCCATATTTAGATAGCCAGCTCTATAAGCTTTAATTTGATATCTGGGTTTAGGTATGTTAAGTGTAATCTTAAGACACTAGAGCTGTTATACTGGAGACACCCCCGAAGGTACACTGTAACCTTAAGTACATACATATAAAGGAATAATCAATCGGCTGCCATATTTGCATTCGGTGTATGATGTTGTATACCTGCCATTAGAAGCAGCTTTCAGAGCTTCTTCTGCTAGCACTAATGCTGTGTCATCATCATACCAAAACTGGCTGAGTTGCTGTCGAAAAGGAAAAAAAAAAACATTACTGCCTTACAATATTAATGAACAGCTGAACCTACAATGTATGAGCACCTCTCGCATACTCAACAATTAAATTGTGGTCCATTCCTAAACATACATGTAAACCCTTTGGACTACCCCAGATAATGTTTATGTTTTACACTGCCATCAATCAATCATGGTGACAAACATTGGACCCTGGAATACAACCCACAAACTTGACCTTTTGACCTGTCAAGTTAAGCATCCTTGTTTCCTGAGAGTGCGCCAGCTATGATAATTGATGGGGTGAGTGGAATAAAGCCCCAAGTGAATTCTGATCAACTGCTAGATTCTCCTTACAGTGTCTTGTATATGCTCATGTAACAAAGGGAGAATTTGGCTATAGATCAGGAGTCACTTAGGGCCTTATCCCAAAATGAAATAAGGCCCTAAATGACCCCTGATCTGAAACCAAATTCTCCCTTTGTTACATGAGCATATACAAGACAAACTGGAAGGAGAATCTAACAGTTGATCAGAAGTCACTTAGGGCTTTATTCCACTCACCCCTTCAATTGTGGCAATGAAACACGAAAGTGTCGATTGAGTTTGAGCTGCAGAGTGTGCACGTTATTGAAGGGCGCAGTAAACAAGAGATGCCGATCTTTCTTTTCAACTTGCACATATGTACCTCATCGACCTTCCTCTATTTCTCTCTCCCGTAACTCAATTTTTTTAAGACTTTAAAAAGCTTATAACTAGGCAGCATTCATATAATGTGCATTTACTGTTTCAAAGCAACCTACCCAATTTTCGTCTATGTCCGTGTTTTCTTCTGATGCCTCCTTTTCTTGTTTTTGTTTCTCTTCATTATAAAATTCTTGCAAAGCTGCCAGGGCATGTGCTGATAATTGAGGCAAATCATCGTCACTATCACTGTTATTATCTACCTGATTTTTTAAAAATTGAGAAAAAAAATCATGCAAATAAAACTAAATAACGCAGGGTGTTCCCTGATACACAATATTTGTTCATCTCTGATAAATAGGTTGGTGCACTGAGAAGCATAAAGATGGCACACAACAGCAAGATAACAAGTCCTCTGGGAATTATCGCAACATTCGCACCTTCAGTCTCCTTCACCTCAACCTCACTTTGATACAGTATCTGAGGACGTCTCCTTCCCAATCTCTACCATTCCTCTCCCCCACGGGAGGAGAAATTGTCTATAATAGTGATAGGGATGATTGTTCTACCACCCACCCCTTCCCTCCAAAAAAAAATAAATAAAGATAACAGGAATTAATATTAATTAATATAATATTGCCACAAATGAGAAATTTTATGGTGCTTTTTATTCGGTTTGAGGGGTACCTTTTGTAATTTCTACAGAAGAGTCAGTAAGTGCTAAATCGGAGAATTGCATGTGATTTGCACTAAATCGGAGAATAGTATACACCGATTTAGGAGTTATATTCCTATTCCTATTCACGGTTAGGGTTTAGGAATAGGAATATTACCCCTGAATCGGTATAAACTATTCTACGATTTAGCACTATTTGCACCCACACTCAATTTGTAACGATCATTACTGCCACATTTATATGGGATTCTTCCACCCCCCCCCCCCCCCACCATGATGTAGTCCATTCTGTGCCTTGTTCAGTATTATCCTTTAGTATCTTGGCATATCGACAGCATGTGCTTCACACGAAATGCACCTGGGTTCCCCGACCTGATGGGTTTACAATGCCCTATTTGTACAAGCATTTTAGGAAAGATTTCTGTATAACCCCATATATAAGTTATGCATACGGTTCTTAAAACTGAAACAAAAACCAAAACAGGAGAACGCCTAAAGAAAAACAATAGCGCATACATGTATAATTTTGTATTGGGTGGTAAGATTTCCGTATAACCCCATACATTAATTATGCATGTATGTGCCATTGTTTTGCTTTTGGAGTTCTTTTGCTTTGGCTTTTGTTTTAGTTTTAAGAACAGTATGCATAACTAATGTAATGTAATGGGGTCATACGGAAATCTTTCCCTACAAACTAAAGAGCAACTAATAGTTTGTTTTTAATACCCCACCGAGGTAAAAAATTAGGCGAACTTCTTTGCCTTGCTAGCTAACCCTTGCAAGATTGGGACGTTCCATTTTTTATCCGTAACCCCCCCCCCCCCCCCCCCCTAAAGAAGGAGTGTTTTTGCAAAGGATTGTTCGGATTTTTCCTTCAAAGAAGCCGACAAAATTTAGAGCCTTAGGATTTTTTTTTTCAAAGGTGCCGACGAAAAATTAACCCTTCGGATTTTATTTTTCAAAGGGCTCCGACAATAAATTGAGGGTTCGGATTCTTGCCATCTTGGGGGGGGGGGGGAAGAAGGGGGGTTGCGGATAAAAAATGGAACGTCCCATTTTAAGGTAAGCTTAAGCTTAATTAAATTTTTCAGAAAACTGGACGAATCTCTGGGACGTACTGTCCACCACGACAATATGTTACGTTTGTTTAGTTCATTTCTGTCAAAACACTACATTATTATTACAGTAAGTCAGTGAGATAAAACTTAAATAGCAATAAAATTGTCCAATATATATGTACCTGTTTCTCGTTTACGTCCTCGCTATCTGCCATTTTTGGAAATAAGTAACCTGGCCAAGAGCTTGTTAGCGCGGTCACCAAGCAAGATTCAGTTTCCATAACGACGCTAATTACTGTAATTTCTTTATTCGCATAATGAGCCGGAGGCCATCGATAGACGCTGTGATATCCCATGCTAGAAAATGAGGCCACCGGAACAATTTTACAGAATTGAAATTTAGTTATCCCGTTTAAGAATGCACCCCTTGGACGAAGATGAAATGCACAGTGCTTTCGATTCCACAATGAAGACCTCCGTGAAAATTTTGCGCGAAACGCCGCTGAAGTACCAGTCGAGCGATCACATAAATAACCTGGAAGAAGAGAAGGAAAATTTTCTCAAATTTGGCAAGCTGCCCAGGTTCAAATTCGCCGGTTCTGTGGACTGGCTGGGAATCAACAAAAAGAAGACAGAGATTCGATTCGATTTTCTGCCGGAAGCAAGGTACATTCTTGAGCGCGTGCGAGATGTTTTCGGCAGCGGGGACGTGTTTTTGGACGCGGCATTTGGGCAAAGGATTACACTAGGTCAGGCTTCTCAGACCGTGCTGCAGTATTTGAAATCGCACGGCTTAGATGGCTCGCTTAGCGTTTTTTGGACAAATGATCTCAACGGCAGCGGAAAAATGCAATGGCAGGGCCCTAGCGTTCGCTACAATCGACCCGAAGCACGAAAGTTCACTTTGTGGCTCAAACAAAGCAGTGAAAACGTCTATCTTCGAGAACATGGAATAAAAAGTCTGATGGACCACGAGATTGGCACGCATTTTGTATCCTTTTTTACTAAGTCTTAATCTAGCTGATTTGAAGTAAATATGATAAAAATTGCGGCTTCACTAGAAAATTATTTTATAAGTCTCTTTAAACCGGCGGTTTACCTTACAAATGCTGACACCCTCGTGAGATTTGTGTAATCAAATCAAACTTCGTTTTATACTTCACAGCGGAAGTCGGTATTTCTTTGTCGATAATCTGATAATCTTGTCTGGGCTTTAATTTAGTACATGACCATTTTCAGGCTATTATCCGACGTACTGCTCAAGGTAAAATTGCGGTGGTATTATTTTGCGATTTTGTAGTTAATATCAGAGTGTTTGAGTTGAGTAATCAGTGTGTATATATATAGCTTTCTGATCATTTTTTTATTAAACTTCCTGAAAATCCGCAGTGAATCGAAACGTTCGAACCTCTGTTATAATCTGATACCATGAAAATCTCACCGTTTTATTCAAGAAAATCTAATGAATCTTCCAGAGTAGTGTGACCAGATGCGGTGGACATATTACAATTTTTCTATGTTGACATTTTTCTGTTTATTTTTCTGTTAGCCTTTCTTGCGGTTAGCTTGTCACGGTCGCTTGCGCTGCCTAGTTCCGCATTTCGGTGACTTATCGAGAAACATACAGTGAACTGCAGGGCTGATCTGACTACGTAAAAAAGTAAACTTTGCGATACTGGCACCATCACGACAGAAACCGATAAAGTTGGATCACAACCGTGGACAGCTGTTTCGTTGTTATTGCAACTCTTCAGCACGGTGTTGCGATGAACTAAATGACGCCAGCAAGAATGACAGCGCACAATGACCCGTTCACTTTGTGTAATCTATTTGCGCTTGCATTCTTGCTGGTGTCTTTAGTTCATCGCTATACCGTGCTGAAGAGTTGCACTATAGAATAACAACGAAACAACGGGGGATGACAACTCTAAGAAGGCCTGTTTCGGGAGAAAAACACAATTCTTCCGGGAATCTGAAGATTTTGCCGGGAATCGGGAGACTCGAAAAATTTTCGGGGAAACATGAGATAATGTTGTTAAAATTTCGGGAAGTTTGAAATTTTTGCGTGAATGTCTCCGAAAAAATCGGGAAGATATTCCAAATTTTCAGGACAACTTTCAGTTCCACACAGTATTGCTCAAACAGCGTTTATTAGAATTGTCACCCCCCGTGAAACAGCTGTCCACGGTTGCGATCCTAGTACTTTATCGGTTTCTGTCGGGATGGTGTCTCTTTACGTAGTCAGATTAGCCCTGCAGTTCATTGTATGATTGTTCATTTTTTGGCTGGTTTGGTCTCTAGCAGATCCTACGTATATCTTCAGCGGTATTATCGTTTGCGGTCCTTTGCACATTTTACTTTACTTATCGAGAGGCGCTTCGCTCGCACCAAGTGACCAGAAACGCATGACTGCAGCGAAATAGTGATGCCAAGGCAAACGGATCGCGTGTACTTTCGATCGACTGCCGGTAACGTGCCATAAGCGTCTCTCAATGGTTTACTAAACAAGCAACGAAAATATAACCTGATCGCGAGTTAGACCACCGCTTTCAAAATATCGGGTCGGGGTAGAAAACCCTGGCTGTCAAAATTCTCCAAGAATGGTCGAGTATTTTGTCAAGTGACACGCCATTGAATGGCGTTTTCGGAGGTTATTTCCAGCAATTGGCAGCCGTGTTTATTTAGTGACAATCTAAAATCGTTGTTCCAATGAAACGAAGACAGACCTTCCAACTCTCACGATTTGGTCGTAAGACTCACGATTTCAGGAGTCATCTCATGGTCTCACGATTTAACCTTGAAATCTCACGGTTTTCCACAATGAATTACAATCTCAATCAGATACAGTATTCAATTTCTATAAAGGTGACAGGCCAGAAACGACTCCCTCTAGTCGCGAAATGTATAAAGAAGCCTTTAAAGAATAGCTTTCCCAAGAAGGTCTATAATGATGAACACAAATGAACGCCACATAGTTAAGGTACTTGTTTGTCTAATTTGTGTTAATTAAAGCTAAAAGAGTACTAATTATAGCAGTTTGAACACTGCTAGCTATTGTTAGCGTTGAGATTCCTTACGTACTTTTAAAACATTTTTGTAAATCTCACTATATAGGACCCAAATCTCAAGATTTTTGGGGTGAATTTTGGAGACCTCAAGATTTCAGGGTTTTAGATGTTGGAAGGTCTGCGAAGATATTTTCTCGTGTTTTTTATAAGCACCAAAATACCAATTTTCTTAGAGTATTTTGGTAGCCTTGTCAACGTCCGCCCCGCCATTTTAAAAGCGGTAAAAACCCTGGGGACAAAGTCCTCGCCCTCGTAAAAAAAAAAGCATAAACCATGCTCCTCGTTTTAAAGTATTTATACCAACCAATTACTTTTAGTTGACGAAGACAGAAATTGGCGGTAGCCTAACCTGTATATGAAAGGAAATAACGTGCGACCTTTTCAGTCGAATAAAACGAACGGTAGTGCAGACGCTCAATATTTGATAGCGTCTCACTCTGAAATCACTCCCTTATATAAAACGCTACCTACGTTTCCGTCGAATGAAAAAGTCATATGTTGTATAAAAAAATTGTTGCATTAGTTTTCACTTTGCACTCACAGTTTCGTATTCTTCCTTAATTGCGATTCTCCATGTTAGCTTCGCACCACAAATGATGGTTTGCAGCCGTGGTTTTCAAACAGGAAAAAGTTCGGCCTGCGCTCTCCCAAATCTTACACTGGTATGGTTAACGAAGAAGGACTAGCGGCTATAAATACTATTTATCAGGCACAAGTGAAGATGCTCTTTCTACCCGCTTTACTTTATTGTAAGTGTTTTTCTTTGATTAAGTATACGTATTTACATCTGACCAATCATAAAAGACGCATTTGAGCCGCACACGATAAGACTACGCACTCGTAAGTATACCATACCACGCTTGAATTGTAGAGCGTGCTCTCGGGCTACAGGTAAGTCCCCAACTACTGTACGTTTTGTTCTGTTTTATTTAGGAAGAGCCCGTTACATTTGCATTTACGTTGAATATTTTGAAATAATCGCAGATCTCAGAGTAGCAAGTGCGAAAAGAGGGAGCAGTGAAGGGCAGGGTGTTCTGAACTTACCTCTCAGTGTAGACTATGTGAGTCGCTCTTTTCTCTCAGGAATAGTCGAGCAAGCAAGCACGAGGGCGCGCAATTTTCGCGCGCGCACTCGTGATTTCCCGCTCGACTATTCCTAAGAGTGAAGAGGGACTTTGTAAATGGTTTGAACCCAGGAGTATCAGTAGTCTGTCGTTTGTGATCGTCTGGATGAGTGTAGTTCTGAAAAGAACTGTTGTTGTTGTAAAGGTATAAAGGTTGACGTTGACTGACTGTATAAGGTATAAAGGTTGACATTGACTGACCTTTCGACAACCTGAGCGGAAGTCATCTTCAGAGTCATGTGAATTGTGAATACAGTCAAACCTGCAATAGGCGACAAAAATAGTTGACACACTCTATAACAAAAACAGACATATTTATCACTGTATCTTTCCTTTTACTGCACTCTGCCGCATTAACCCCCGTCCCTCCATCCAATGTTGTAGGATTGTAGCGACAGACCTGACGAAACGATACACAACATTGTCTGGGGGGGGTGGGGGTGGGGAATTAGGGGGGTGGGGCTGAAATGCCTCTCGTCCCGAACAAAATGGGGTTCAAAATGACAATGTGTCAACAATATTGTCGCCTATTGTCTGAAGTAAGAAATGTGCTATTTCTTCCCAAAAGTGCGAGGAAATTAATCGGTTATTACAAATATTAATCTGCACTGTCCGATGTTTTGATTCATGCGAACGGCGTTAATAGCTGATTAATTACATTCTAATTGCAGCCGTTTATCGAATTTTATGGTGATGTTATAATAGTCTTAAGCACGTGAATAAAGCGAGGCAAAATGGTCTTCGCTGGTAAAATTGACGAAGAAACTCGTGCCTTTGGGTGCATTGCACGAAAACACAAAGGGTTAAGACTGAAGTAAATGATCGACGAATGATACGTTTGAAGGTCTTCAGAAAATCAGATTTTAAAAAGTCTGAAAAAGGGCCAATGTAACAAAGTCCACCACAAGAATGAGCGACCAGGCCGGCCAAGAAAGTTGAGTCCCCATGTAGAGCGGCCATTCCTTCGACAGATTTTCTCTTTAAGGAAAGAAGAGGGGAATTTTACCGTAAAGCGAACAATGGAAGAGGCCGCCTTAAAAATTTACCAAAGTTTCTTGCAGACTGAGTACAACGCTGTAACACAGCGTGACACGCGCGCGTGACATATCAAATTACTGTCACTTGATGTGGCATTTACAACAAATTCTTATTCATTTCTCGCAAAATTCATGTATCAAACCCGAATTTAGAACATGAAATATGTTCAATCTTTCATTCTGTTATAAAATCAGCCTTTAAAAGGGGAAATATGTGTCTATCTTTTGAAATTCCACGCTTTACCACAATTAACCACGATTTACCATGGTAAACAATAGAACATTTATATAAAGCAGTTTTTTATTTCAACATGGTAAAGCGTGGTAAAGCGTGGTAAATTGTGGTAAATCGTGGTTATTCGAGACATCTTCTTTACTGCTTTCTTGTTTAAGGAAATTTTGCACAAGAAGACATTTATTTTGCTGTTATTGCGAAAGTTCAACATGAAACCGAAAGATCTTCAAAAGAACCGTCATCATTTCAGTTTCCTTTCCGTTAAGCAAGCCGTTCCGTAATAAACACAATGGTGTTCTTGCCACTTGCAAAAAAGAGAAGGAATTCGCAAGTCCATGTTATCTTTTATCTTGTTTGAAAAATGCTAATAAATTCAGTTACATGCAACTGCCAACTAAGCAACACATCTGCTACGCATATACCATATAGTTACGTATCTGTTTCTCGCTTTGACATTAGTGAGGCTCTTGACGCATTTGCGTGTTTTACTTATAACACAGCGAATTTCATTTCTACAAATAATCGTCAAATTTGGTCATCTATGAAAGTCTGTTGTGTGATATAGCAGAAAGTCCCCAAAATAATAATTTAAGCAAGAGACAGCGCCCTTGCCTTACCATGAATGTCTAAATAACAATTTTTGTATATCGGACAATAGGCGACAAAAATAGTTGACACACTCTATAACAAAAACAGTTTTCGTGACATATTTATCACTGTATCTTTCCTTTTACTACACTCTGCCGCATTAACCCCCGTCCCCCCATCCAATGTTGTAGGATTGTCTGACGAAACGATACACAACATTGTCTGGGGGGGTGGGGGTGGGGAATTAGGGGGGTGGGGCTGAAATGCCTCTCGTCCCGAACAAAATGGGGTTCAAAATGACAATGTGTCAACAATATTGTCGCCTATTGTGTATATGACGGTCACCCTTGGGAAATGGCCAGGTGACCGTTATATACAGGGTGACCGAAAACTCTACTAGAAGTTAATGAATGGCGTTTTTATATGGAAATAATCAATCAATTTACATTTTATTGACAATAACAGCAACGTTCAAAATACGAGTTAAAGGCCCCTAAAATGTCCGTGGAAGAAAATAAAAATAATATAGAAATAAAATGTGATATAGAAGAGGAATTTGACCGCTATACAGCTATTTCAATTAACGTTGTCGGATGAAAGCTCAAAACCAAGACCGCAAGGTAGTATGGGTAGTTGTAAATGGCCATTGCGTAAGAATTCCATACTACCATGCGGTCTTGGCTTTTCGCCTTTTTCATCCGACAACGTTAATTGAAATGGCTGTATACAGGTAAACTTTACAGTGAATATAAGGCAGGATTTTTGGGAAGTTGTTCGGTGACCGTTATATACAGGGTGACCGCTATATACAGGGCCGTTATATACAGGTTTGACTGTAGTCACTTGATGTTATATACGTTTGGTTATAGCTGTCATTGGTCAGAGGGACTACTCGGAAAAAACGTTAAGGCTATCAACTATCAACACTAGTCCCTAGACGGCTACTGAAGTCCACTGAGTGGTTTAGTTATTGATCGTGTCAAACAACACTGTTTATCTTGCAGACACTGCATGTATGTCGACTGAAATGTCATTCAAGGAACTGTTCCATCATCTGGCAATGTATATTTATGATCCAGAGCAGCGATGGAAACAGGTGGTGCGAGCCAAACGCTGTCTGTCAGACTGCAGTGAGGTGGGAGGTTGCGGTTATGATCAGTGCTATTTTGAAGGTAGGAAACTGACAACAACGAACCATACCACTTTTCCCACGAAAACAAGAAACTGAAACTATGTTTTGTTTTAACCGAGAAGCAAATTGTTCGCAGATTTTCCTATCGGAAATTCAGCTCGTAAATTTTAGACCGCGTTGGAAATCTCATTTACTCTGGGAATTTTTCAGCAAACCAGATTAGTCTTCTATTAACAGTGGGTTAATGGCATGTTATAAAAACAAAACTACAGTATTAAAGCACAAATCCTCGCGCGCCGAGACCCAGAGGCAGTTAGACGGGGTGGGACGAAAAATGAACCCGGTCAACTTTTATCCCGCCCTGACTAACTTCCCCTGGGTCTCCGAGGATGGTAATTACATCCTGTTCCACCTGAACATAACAAAAAAATGTTACGCAATAAGCTAAGCCAATCAAAACTCGAAGCAGCAAAGTGATGCAACCGGAGTCCAGCGCGGGAAAATGCGCGTAGGTTATGAATGGTTTTGGATTTGCTGCTGATTGATTGGCTGATAGAATAACAAGTCTGTTCTCATTGGTCAGCCATTTTCTCAATGTTAGTATAGAGCTAACCTGTTCCAGGCGTTCAGATAGTGGGGAGCGCCTGCAGGATAGGCGACGCGCGAAGGAAAAATATTGCAAGTTCTAACGTAGGAGGGATAGACGTGAAAATTTTTCTTTCACGTCGCACCTCACTATCAGAACCCCTGGAACAGGCTAACATAGAACCTGCGCAAACGATAAGCGTGATCAAGCGAAAGGTGAAAAGTACTTCAAACACTGCAAGTACATAACATTTTCCTGTTCAGACTGCGTCTGATGTTTGAACTTCTTTTTAACTCGCGAATAAGCAAAAACGAGAGCAAACCTGCGTAGCTGGCGGTTTTGTTGGCACGTGCAATGCTGAATTCGCGAGCACCGAAGCCGCGAGGAGAATTCAGGATTGCGCACGCCAACAAAACCGCCAGCTACGCAGACTAACGTTGAGTTGACGTTTCCGTGAGCTCAAAGTTAAAAATAGCGTCTTATAGATCGATAAAATCGTGAAATGTGGCTGGTAAACGAAAACGAGAGTCTTAACTCTCGTCTAGTCTTTTCCGACGCTTCTTGCCGTTTGACTCAGCTTTCCTATCATTTCCATACGTGTGAACATTGATTATTACTCGCCTTTGCATTCAAGTTGAATCATTCAACCCAAATTTTATTTTTAACTCTTTATTTTACTCCATTAAATATCTTCCTCCCTTAGGTGCTGTCATGATTCTACGTCAAGTGAACGAAATCGACTTCAAGCTTTTGTACGCGGGAAAAATATGCTGCGATGAACTGCAAAGAATCAAGCGCATTGCTCGACAAGACTGCATCAAATTACCTCACTTTCTAAGAGACATAGTAACTTATAAGAAAACGCTGAACGAAATGGCAATCACAAATGGACTCATACAGAAAATCAATAGACCGTTATCTTCTCGAAATACCACGCGTCCAAAAGTTAGGAAAAAGAAATCAAGGGTATCACCGCATGATCGGGTTCCATCGAGGGTGTTTAGCTGTCCTTCTAGAACGCGTAATGGACTTCAGTTTACAACTGCTCGTCCACCCAGAATTCTTTCTCGGCGATCTAGTACTTATAGGCGCCTGTGCACCAGTGTGGCCTCTTTTGCTCCGTTGTCATCTTAGCCGGAAAGAATACCGGAAAGAAAGACAACAAAAGTACCAAGTTTGTGAGTGAAGTTTGTTAACTTGAGTTCCTTGTGAGTGCATCAGTTAAGGGAGCACTTTAGTGTGTGAGAAAGTTTATAAATGATAAAAGAACAAAAAAAAAAAAAAGAAAGAGTGTTGGTTGGTTTAAAAAAAAGAGTTATAATTTATCAAAGAAGAGTATTTTGTCTGCATGGTAATAAAGTATTAGACATTTTTCCGGTGGCGTCAGCTCTTCTTTATTAAATAGACAAACCTAATATTAGAGATTTCCGGTTTATAAACCTTTGCACTAATAGTACCAACTTAATTTGCATTTCACATTAGACTGGTTTTTATTTCCAATTAATCAAAATATGGGCCAATACGACCAATACCGATCAAAGGAATAAAATCATGCGGAACGTAAGCGTTTTTCCTTGCGCTCACGGTTATGCCATAGAGTCGATCATAGACGGCAGTCGAGACATTTTGCTGTCGTTTTTATGGTCTATACAATCATGATGCTGATCACTGCCTTCGGAATAAAATATAGTTTCAACGACATATAATTACGTTTTGATGAGTTCTCTTATGAAGTAATATTTTTTCTCTGTAGAGTTCTATGATCTTCGCAGTTTTGCCCCAGACAAACACAACATTATAGATCGAAGCATGTCGTCTTTATTATTGCTTAGTACTATTAGTGCCAAATTTTGTTTTCATCTGTAAATCGGAAATCTCTTATGAGTTTTTATGCTGTTGTATAACTCGGATTTGGACACCCCCACCTCGCCCTCGAGTTCCCCGGAATTGGTCCTCCAGTCCAAATCTGCAAACGGAAAGCACCTCTTTGGCCGTGGACTGGGCCTAATGTAAGCCTCACTCACTTGCCAGCGGTGTTTGCCAAAAAAGTTAAAATCCAAGATGGGCGCCAAAGTTTCCAGAGTGACTCGTTTTGTGAAAAGACCGCTCGAATCACAGTGGAGAGTGTCAAAAATACTAGAAAATAAACCAAAGCCAGCTCCACGTTACCCTAGCTCCCAGGCAGCGTTAGCTGAGGAACAAAAACGTAAGTAATCTAAACTAAATTTACCTGGTTTTGCTGCTGGGACGGCACAACGGCACGAGGGGTTATGAAAGAAAACCTAACCGGGTCTGAACGATAAGCTTAAGGTAATTCCCTGGAAAAAGAATCTGTTATAGATTTGTAATGAAACTTGGCACAAATATTGAACAAGTCATGAAGGTTTCAAAATTGCAACAAAAATGAGGGGTCACCGTGCTCGTTTTAGTGGTATACTGCTGACGAATACAGTGTTTAAAGGCATTTTCAGGCAATAACCGCGTGAAGCTAATATGCTCAATATTTCCACTGCATATTGATATTTCGCGTATAAGTTGACTTTATACATATGTATAATCGTCTGTATCATAGAAAACGTGTCCAAAAAGCTTCAAATTTACTGAACACTCGAACAGTAGACGGTTGCTTGGTGTGTGGTCCTCTACCCAAAATGGCTTTCTTCGTAGGATTTCTATAAACTGTGCAAAATCTGATCATAGATTTTTGCTCACTTTTTAAATTTGCGTTGGGAACACTGTCCTGATTGAATTTATGCAGTATAAAATGGGGGTCACCGTGCTCGATTTTGCGCTAGCGCTCACAGAGTCCTTTTCTATCGTGGGAAAGGCCGGCTTTCCTCACAAAAGCCGCCATTTTTTTCAATGTGATGCCGCAATGTTTATGCGCAGTAGGGATGCACAGTGCAAAACCAGGGAATCACCTTAAACTGTGCTAGTTAAAAATTAATCAAATGTAAATGTATTCTAAAAAAAAATTAAAGATCCAGTCATCTTTTGACTAACTTGGACGGTAGTCAATATCGGTTTTGTTGGAGTAAAATGTAATTCTCTGGCCCCCCTCCCCATCCCCCCCCCCCCCCCCGGAAAGAATAGGTGCAAGAGGGTCCGTTACATATCTTGGTAAGATTTCCGTATAACCCAATACATTAATTATGCATGTATGTGCTATTGTTTTTCTTTAGGCATTTTATTGTTTTGGCTCTTGTTTCAGTTTTACCTGGTAAGAATTGATGCATTACTAATGTATGGGGTTATACGGAAATCTGCCCCATATCTTTGCTGGAACGCATACACAAAGGCTGGATAGGCGATGTCTTCATAACACTTTGGCCAGGCCATGTAGGCTTTGATGGCAGGAAGCAGTGTGAGCAAGGGTGACTTTTCTCCTACTTTAGCCATGTTTTGTTAAAACTCGTAAATCTCTTGAGGCATTCTTACCGGTACTTTTGCAGCTAGGTTTAAACTTTTGTTAACATCTTCTGCTAACGATGAAATATTTTTCTCTGCTCAGAGAACTGTTAATGTGTGCTTTTTTGCAAATTTTATCAATAGAATGAATTCTCTTGATATTTTAATGACTTCTCCCCACTACTTAGTGCCATAATAAATATGAGGACAAGAAAGGAGAAATTGTCCTTTGATATTGTGTGCTACGCGAACTTTATTTCCACACAAATT
Organism: Cladopsammia gracilis; assembly: GCA_022457155.1. Taxonomy (NCBI): domain Eukaryota; kingdom Metazoa; phylum Cnidaria; class Anthozoa; order Scleractinia; family Dendrophylliidae; genus Cladopsammia; species Cladopsammia gracilis. Next base: position 132,596 of record JAJGOT010000237.1, on the reverse strand, counting down.
GTAGGGTAGCCAGAAGGCTAATATCTCCCATTGTGCACAGGGTGCAGAGGAGCTCTATTTGATCGTACAAGGTGCTATTTTCTTCGAATCGTCGCCGTGGTTTGATTGCATTACACAAAATATGTACCGCGGGCCAAATTACTACGGGCTCGGCAGCTACGAAGTCAGTGTACAGTAAAAATAAAAGTAAAAAAAATGATTGCGCCCGTAGCAATTTGGCCTGCGGTACATATTTTCTGTAACACAATCAGTTTAACTTTCAAGACGGTGAAGATTTGAAGAAAATAACGCCTTGTACAATCAAATAGAGCTCCTGTGGACCCTGTGATTGTGTTTAATTGAATTCAAGGTAATGAAGAACTGTTTAAAGAAAGAGACAAAAAAGATGATGACTACTTAGGACGGCTGAGAGATTTCAAAATTGATTCATTAGAGGCACAAGGATCAAAGGTAACAACAACAAACAATAACAAAAACCTTGGGTGACTAGGTGGAACCCTGGGGGGAGGGGGACCGCAGATAACAGTGACAGAGATACTTGATGTTCGTTTTAGGGATTAAAATGTGTGCTATATAAATGTATCATATTGTTATTAAAATCTAAATTTGATGGCTTTTGGGGTGTTCAGTTTCAAAATATCCACTGTTTTAACTACCAGGGTACTTTTGAGATTTATGTCATTGCTTTGAAAATGTCATTGTCGAATAGAACATTTTTATGCTGCTGACTTTATCTCTTGGCACCTCTTTATTTTATCAGTTTTAAATTTTTTTTATATGTATTTTTTTATTTAATTAATATATCTACATCGCTTACATTACTGACTTACACTAATCACATCAATTAAAAATTTGTTATTGTAAATCTTACATTCATGCATATCTTAATATATTTATTATTTTTATTATTATTATTATTATTATTATTATTATTATTATTATTATTATTATACATTTGAGTATTTTGTAGCTCTGCTATGTTTAGTTAATAGAGGTTTTGCACGGCAGCCATGTTGCATGGCAGGAACAATAGATTCTTTTCCCTATGGGAAAGAATGTTCTTTCTAATGCAAAACATTTTTATTGTTCCTGCCATGCAACATGGTTGCCGTGCAAAACCTCTATATGCTCTTATTCTTACTTTACTTTTTTATCTTATTTTTGTGGCATTCCTGCAAGTTAGCTGGTGTGTTTCTGCAGACATTGCAGGTCAAATCTGCAGGATGCACCAATATCATAGCTAAGTGGATGGACCATTTTAAATAAATTGACCATGTCTATATCAATGTCTAAGGGACTCAAACAGCTTCACCAGGGCCTTCTCCGTACAAAATGTGGATGCAAAGAAACCATTTCTGTGTCACCAACTTGAATGAGGAGAAGGCTCTTGTTGGCATGCTTATAATACATGCTGTTTAGGGGTCCGGCTCTTCAAAACTTCTGTCTAGCATCCCCTTCACTTCTACCTGGGAACCCCCAGGGTCCAATCCAGTTACTAAGGCCATAATAACGTTCTTTTGAAATTTAGAGTTCCTATCCACGTATGGCCATTTAACAAATGGTTAAGTCTAATGAAAAGTTGATGTACTTTTCCATTTAACCAATCAAAACACTTGATGCCTTTTTTCAGCCAATCACAGCAAGAGAAGAATCCAAAAGAAAATTACCAGAGTCACGTGAGGCACGATACCCCAGGGAAATTGGGGAACCGCCCAAGGGGAAAATAACGCCTGTCAGATTATCAGAACTGTTTGCAAGGAGATTACAAGACCCTGATACCTGGACAGATGAGAAACTCGCAGAACATTATAAGCTTGATAAGGAGACGCTAAGTGCTGTTTTGAAGTATTTTAGCGATTATGCTATTGTTAAGAAACGAGACTTTCCCAGACCGCAGGATGATGTGCCGTTTCTTGGTTGATGCTGTAACAGTCAATATCAGATGATATCACATGGAAAGGAAATAAGTTGTGGTGCAATGGAACAATTTTTTGGCAATGAAATACTCCCAATGAATATATGTTTAAGTGAATAACTGTTGGAACGGTGTTTGGTGTGCAAGTGGTGGAGGTTGCATTATTATAATATTGCATAACAAGGAAATAAGTTGTGATGCCTGGTAAATGACTATGTTGTAACACTAATGCTTCAGTCACTTCATAGAAGAAAGTGAATTGTATGAAGACATTTCATGGAATCTAATATAATTTACTTCTGGACCATCTGTTAGGCTGATTCACTTACCTTCTTTTGGACTGAAATTGGTGCATTGATTATAAGAGAGAGGAAGGCTGCTGGGCAATGAGTACAAACATAAAATACTTTTCTGGACTTGTCGGAATCCAGTCAATGGAAGAAAATCTAGGTTACCTTTAGCGCCTATTAGCACAATGTAAACATGTTAATGTATAGAGCGTATGCACATGACGTCACGGCGGCCATATTGGTGTACCAAAACAATAGAACGGCGGCCATGTTGGTGTACCAAAACAATCCTGTGGGATTTGAACGCTTTTCTTATGTTAACACTTTCTTTTGTTCCAATAAATTTGCATAGCTGCTTGCCACGTGAGTGCATACGCTCTATTGGCAACAGTTCCATTAATGTTCCCAGTGCTTGAAAATGTTGAGTATTAAAAAGAACCCAAGGTTGTGAAAATGAGAATGAAACAGTTCAGAATTGTGCAACTTTTTTTGCAAGTGTGAACAGCCGTGTCACCAGGTGATCTCTTCTTTTCATCCCCTGGAGTGCTCCAAGGGGCCCTGGAGTGCTCCAAGGGGCCCTGGACTGAGGTACCCTGGGCTCCTCCTGAATCTGCCACTGAAAGGTAACATGAGCAAAACCAATCACTTCTATTAAGGAAGCCCCCCCCCCCCCCCCCCCCGCCCCAGCGGATAAAGTTTGCAAGTAATGGCTTTCTTAGTAATTTTTATGTTAGTATTTTATTTTTTATTAGTTTTCAGCTGGGATTGGTTGCGCAAGAAAATTTCGTAAAACATTTGCGACCTCAGCAGACAATTACGGGGTCAGGGGAAAAGAACAAAAACAAGTCACTTGTTTTCTCTCCTCCCGCCTCCCTCCCTTGTCAGTCAGAGGTTTGTTCTCTGTATCAGTCTTTCGCCTAGCCCTTAACTCGTCCTCATTCTAAGCGCCCAAACAGTTTCCTGTAGAGGAGGCTAGTAAAACATTAAAATAGAACAGGAGCTGTAATCAGGGATGGAGACTGCAAGCGTGGGGCCCACGCAAACCAAAGTGAGGGACGTGTTGGGCTATTTTTATCACAAATTACGCCACCCTTGACACAATGACAGCGCGCGCACATACTACCTTACATGGAAAATAGAAGTCTGTTGCATTCTCCGTCCCCGGTTATGATTATAGAAGTATTTCAGCTTGTTGTTTGTTATTTTTGAAAACTGAGAACTGTGTAAATCTTGGTAGAAAAACAACCATTTCCTAAACAGCCTAAAAAATATGTTTACTATTCGAAGTTTGGCTGGGTCAAGTTCATTCTGGTTAAAGAAAAACGAAAAAAAGAAATCAGAGAATTTAATCTGTGGTAAATTTTATATTTAGTGCTGAGAACATCACATAAAATTTCTACTAAACGTTAGCCCAAGAAAGGAAATGGGGACCACATGAGACAAAGAAAAAATGTATTGACCTTGATTGGACACGAACCCACGACCTCCGGATTGTATCTTCCGTCTCTCTTCCGTTTGAACTACGAAGCTGCACAGGAACAGATCGTGGGGAGGGGACCTCGTGTTGTACCCATTTCCTTACTTGGGCCAACACTCAGTAGGAATTTTACTAGCATTAACCACAGTTATTTCTCTGATTCCCTGTTTGTCTCGCTTGTGCTGTGTGGCTCAAAATTTATTCACAGTCATTCTGGTTAATGGCCGATCTCGTTCTCATAACTGTTTGTTGTTAAGCGCAATAAAACGTAATTATGGGTTGTTCCGAAAACTAAGACCCCGAAAACTAAGACCCCCGTCTTTTCACTGATTTTCACTTTTCTGGTGGCTCTTAGTTTTCGTAATTACGAAAGCTCATTACGAAAACTAAGACCCCATCTCATTTTTCTTGTTTATCAATTTTATTTTATTTTAATAAATAGAATATGTTGAAATGTAAAAAGCGAATAATACACAGCAATTAACACCCCGTCTTTTCATTGATTTATCACTTCTCCGGTGGGTCTTAGTTTTCGTGATTACGAAAGCTCATTACGAAAACTAAGACCCCATCTCAGTTTTCTTGTTTATCAATTTTATTTTATTTTAATAAATAGAATATGTTGAAATGTAAAAAGCGAATAATACACAGCAATTAACACCCCGTCTTTTCATTGATTTATCACTTCTCCGGTGGGTCTTAGTTTTCGTGATTACGAAAGCTCATTACGAAAACTAAGACCCCATCTCATTTTTCTTATTTATCAATTTTTTGAAGGTGAGCGGGAGAGTTTATACATCATGGCTTGATTTGTTGCTTTTCCGGTTGGATCGAAGAACCTGGTTGCTTTAAGATTAAGTGGGATTTTCTACAAAAATAATGGAACTTGAGGAAATTTTTTAAATGGAACAGTTCAGACTTAATCAGGGTAAAAAAAAGGACAACATTTAGAACAACAGGCCTGTTATATCTTTATTTTGATCTGAACGGAAAAATCTCTCAGACACGTACTTGGAGTAGACTTATTCTAAAGCTGGGCTAAAATGCTTTTAGCGACGAACAGGATTTGTGCTAGGCCTGTCACCTTTTATAATAACTTCTTCGATCCAACCGGAAAAGCAACAAATCAAGCCATGATGTATAAACTCTCCCGCTCACCTTCAAAAAATTGATAAACAAGAAAAATGAGATGGGGTCTTAGTTTTCGTAATGAGCTTTCGTAATAAACGAAAACTAAGACCCACCGGAAAAGTGAAAATCAGTGAAAAGACGGGGGTCTTAGTTTTCGGGGTCTTAGGTCTTAGGTCTTAGTTTTCGGGGTCTTAGTTTTCGTAACACCCCGTAACGGTGTCATATTGAAGTGCCCAATGCGGAACCTATCAAGCCAACATCAGTCACTTTAGGGCAAAATCACGTTTTATTTGTTGACGTTTACTCATCGTGAGCCTGATATTGAATTTGGCGTCATTTTAATCTCTCTAACGTGTACGTGAGGAAATTCCTTGCCAACAATTCGAAACATTTGTTTGCTTTTCAGCGTGTAATCTAGGGGAAGTCTTGATGTCACGTATGCGATGTCAACGTTATTTTAATCATTTTTCGAAATTAAAAATTCGGCTCTAGGCATTGAGACTTTGATGTTGTTGATCGACAATCAAAAACTTATGATCACATTTTTAATTTGGTTTAGACTCAGTAAAAAGCTAGACCATCTTTCCATTTCGGCAATGTTCCTTTCCGTAGGGGGCACAACCGCAAATTAAGAATTTTGAAAAAATAAAATTGCGTTATCCTTTTGTGCAGGCGACAGAAAACTACCTGGCATTTTTAGGCTGTGTCAGAACAACTTAAACGTCATTCTCTACAACTTTAATTTTCAGATAAATGGTAGTAATCGGGTAGTTTACGAAATGAATTTTTACTGTTAAGTATGTTAAGAATTTAGTGAAAAACGAAAGAATAAAGTTTTCGTTTTTTAACGAATATGCGAAATCTGCTCAATATAATTACCATCATATCGTAACCATTTTGATTTTGATTTCTCATCAGACTAAAAGTTTCTTTTCTTTTTTTATGTTTACTTCATATTATGTAAAAAGTGATACCTTTACTGGAATTTGTCTCGGTAATCTGTCTGATAGGTACGTGAGAAAATTATTCCACAGCAATTTGAAAAATTCGGTTTCGTTTCCATGTTGTTAACTCGAGAAATCACGTTCATTTGTACCGAATATCGTATGTTTTTTTATTAGTTTACAAGTAAAACTTAAGCAGTTTTCGCCTATATTCCTTGTCTTGTAAAACCTAACAAACTAAACATTGATGATCAGAGAAGAGTGGCCACAATGAAAATTAAAGAAAATCCATAATTTTATTTTGTAAGGAAAGTAACTGCTCAATAATCACAGAATAGTACTGGGAGGGGGTGGGGGGGGGGGGGGGGGGGGGGGGGGTACTCAACAAAGTTTTCTTCGGAGATGCTCCTCCCCGAGGTCCAAACCCTTACCCTTTCATATACCGTTACCCCTTTCATATACCTTTCATTGAAAATGGTACCCCTTTCATATTGCCTTTACTTGCATCTATTTGATATATTTTGAAAGGCGCTTTTTAAAATACTTAAATGGCAGTTTCCCTTCCTTTTTTATGCTTCAACTCGTATTTTCGCTACCATTTTATATTCTTCGTGAAATCCCTACCCTTTCATATACTTCAATTCGTGAAATCCCGACCCTTTCACATACCTCCAGCCTCAAAATGGTACCCCTTTCGGGCGGAGCATCCCCGTATAGCCCATTATAGGGAGTACCCCCCCCCCCCCACCCCGGGAGTACTGCTCATTAGCTAAAGAGCGTAATCTAAATCGACATCTATAGAATTCTTGCCAGGATGGTCATCGCAAGTGCGATAGAAACTACAAGAGAATTAAGAAGTGCAATAAGATAAAATATAGCTAAATATGTGAATGGAGGGGTGTATGCAATAAACAACACCACGTAAATGTACTGCTCATTTGAATGGTCACACTTTATGGGACTTCATCCACAGACTCAAAAGTTTAAACTACAGCTTTTACAACTGGTAAAGCACCACTACATGAAACTACCGCTCACTAGCTTTCATTTAAATAAACATCACCACAGTACAGGGAAGTAGTACTTTTGAGTCAGCGGATCTGTGGATGAAATCGTTGAAAAGCCCTTTAGCATCACTTCCTTATTGTATTGTTTGTTTTCCATTTTTTTACAAAATAAATTTGCAATTTTCTTTGCACTCCAACCTTGGGAGTCAATGGGTCAATTGGATATTGGCGTCGGTACAAGGGTGGACTATCTTTCCCTTTGACCAAATTTCAAATCTTTTCTTTTGGCAGAGATCATGATGAACTAGTGTAGATTGCAACAACAACAACAACAACAACAACAACAATAGACTGCGAGCAGTCTCTTATTTTTCTTTAAATCAGTCGAGCGCGATCGATCCGATCCCTTCTCGTTTTTACAGCAATTTGCATAATTACAAAATGTACGCTCTCGCGCGTGGCACTGAGGAGAAAAGGGCGACAGCTCGCGGTCTACAACGTTCTTCCTCACATTTATTCTCTCTCCCCCCCCCCCCCCCCCCATTACGACGAAGCTGCATCCCGTCACTGCACCAGCCTGCGAGCACGCTCACTTGTTTGGGGTATCGCGCGAGTATCTTGGCGGCGGAGCCGGCGAGAAGAATGGGGCTACTTTTCTCGCTCGTAATTCACAGCTTCGCCGCTCGCATAGTAGTCTCCCACGCAGCCGTCATTTGTCTCGTCACGCAACGCTCCTCGCCACTAATGAAAGTTAGTGGGGAGGAGCATTGCGTGACGAGACAAATAACGGCTGCGTGGGAGACTACTCGCATAGCACTCGCGCGCGAAACCCAAATAGTAGAGCCTGCTCGCAGGCTATCACTGCACTGGATAATCCCTGATCAACAGTTATACTCTGATAGGCTGGGCGGTGATGTTCAAAGCAGGATTAAGTTAACCCAGGAAAAGCGTCAACTTTGAATTCAAATTTACTCGTTTACAAAGCAAATTCCTGTTTTTGCCGTACAATGTGACTTTGACTGCTCTCAAATATCTAATTAAAATTTAAAGTTGAAACGCTTCCTAACACGACAAACAAAACTGACTTGATTAACGTTTATCACAGGATTAGCGTTTATCGGTTTCCGAACAACTACTGGGCTCTGATGATTCAAATTTGAAACAATTAAATTACCAAAATTCTTTCCCTGATAATTTATCGAGTTTTGTACATGCGTTTTCAGTACAGTTTGGTGCATTTTGTCACGCCGCTCCCTGCAAAACAACAACGTCAAATGATCAAATATTAGGTTTTTTTTGGAAGAACCTGAACACAAGACGGTTAATCTTCGTTCCTTTCTGCATGCAGTTGAACTTGAAAGCCGTTCTTATGAATTCAACTCCTAGACAATCCAATCACATTAGACAACTGCAAAAAAAGAAAAAAAAAAACTGATGACACGATGATAAAGTCATTTCAGCTTCATACCTTTCATTAGGATGGTTACACTTACAGTAAAATTTATGTTTATATCCTCAAAATTATTTACGGTAAAAACCACCTTGCTCGATTCGAGGTTCAATGAAAACGAAATAAACAAAGGCAATTAAATTTTGCTTTTTAATCAAATATTGGCTTTAAGATCGGTGGAATTTCACTCATATCTGATTTTCTCAAGATATACTTCCTTTTTCAAGCGATATTGTTTAATTAAGTGACCATGAATAGCAAGACATCGCGACTCCGAGCCCCTTTACCGCTGATTTAAGATTAAGATATCGATAGAGATAGGGATGATTGGAGACGTGTTGTTATGTAGAACCTCTCTCCGGAAATTAATGATATAAACCACAATCTCACCTCGTCCCCAGGAAGTAAAAATTTTTGTCCCTGGACAAGGCGGCCAAAATACTCCAATAATCACGAAGTATTTTGTCACGTGACACGATATGCAGTCGTGTTCATTCTCTGGTAGCCTGAATACATTGTTCACGATTTGTTCCTTGCGAATTTACTGGTCGATAAATCAAGTGCTCCAGTCGAATTTTTGTTTCATATCGAGCATTTTCCGATTGTTATCACTGACCAATCAAAAATTATTCTACGAATCCAACCTCGTTCCCAAGCCTTGGGAACGAGGTTGTCGAACTGTGACGTTGGCATGACGTCATGATGACACTTCAGGCTCCTTTTATTTTATTTTCAAACTACGCCAAAAAATGCAGGGAAGCCTCACAGAGCTAATGCTCCATTACGAAGACAGACCCAATCTATATGCTAATCTTATCTTCCTTGGGAGTTTAGAACTGAAAATCCCTAAATTCCCCTACGCGACGATCTCGTTCATAACCACAAGGCGCTAAGGCTTCTCACGTGAGAAATTACACTTTGTCATTGATTAGTTTTATGTTAGAGCAGTTTTCAATTGAGTGCCAAAGTAAGTACTCTGGCCAATCACAGCAGTCGTAAACAATCCAATGAACCAATCAGAGCTCGAAGCAATTACATGTCGGCGGCGCCAAGCGCGGGAAAACGCGTGCGAGCAAGTCACGATTGGTTTTGGTTTTACTTCTGATTGGTCGAGTAAGTGGCGCGAGACTTTTTAGCCAATCACAAAGCGCTGCAATGCAAAACCAAAGCAATTGTGTAATTACTTTCGACACTCAATTGAAAACTGCTCTATCTGAACAATTATTGTTTGAACTATTTCCTGTAGGATCAAAACCTCGGCACGTTTTCTCGCCGGATTGTGTGTTTTGCTGCGATCTCCGATTGGTTCATTTCGTCTTTACGTTTATTGCTATTTTTTTAAAGTGATTTCATCGCAACATTCATTCGTTCATTTGAGAGCTACTTATATTTTTACGTACGTCTGCCATAAGGCAGAGCTAATATCGTGGTTAGAACCTTAGGTTTTCGGTATTCGTAGCATGCTTGCTACCTTCCTAAATCACATAAACGCGGAAGATTTTTGCTTGGAGTTTCCAACTGCAAATGACATTAATGAACATGTTGAACTTTTACAACCACAAGCCACTTCGATAAAGTTACAATCAAAGTATAGAATACTATAGAGCAAGGCTGATACTACATAGAACATTTAACGCAACAACGACATGTAGAGCCCAAACTGAAAGCCAAAATGCAACCGTGGACAGCTGTTTCGACCTGCTACAGATCATCCTACGTACACCAGCAGCATTTCCGTTCGCGGTCATTTGCTTCTTATTTTAGCTTTCGATAAAACCCCTCGTTTGAATGAGAGCACTTAAAAATTTCACCCGCAGACTAAAAAGGAAGAAAGAATTTGTTAATCCTGTCACGAGCGTGGTACGAGGAAAAAAGTCCGAGTCACCGACAGGAATTGTTTGTTAGTATCACATGTCGTACACTCGGGTCGGATGCGGTCTTACTCCTGAACCACTGTGCTACGAGAGTCTCGTGACGAGCTAGTTCCTTTTATTACTATGCGTACTGCTGGGATCAGCAATTTCGAATACGTTATGTGCCGGTGATAAATAAAGAAAGCTGGGAAGTTAAGCACGGGAAATTATTAAGCTCGGTAACTGATGAAATCCCCCGCCTCGATTAGCCTTTTTTGCTATTAGCGGTGGGCAAGTGGTTGAAATTCTTAAATATGTCCATTTAAATGAAAATCTTTTGAGCAGAACTTTCTTTTGTCAGTAAAAAAGGTGAATCCAGCTTAATCAGTGTGTCTAGCATAAAAAGAAACATCAAAATATTAACAAGAATTTCACTTAGTACTATGCAGGTACGGAGGAAATCTCAAGATGATATGTGCTCATTCAAATGAAAGCTACTGAGCAGTTCTTTACTGTGGCAGTAGCTTATAGCTCCTGACTGTGGCTCTGTTCATTATGTTAGCTGTATAAAGTTTTTACTAATTTTCGCGTCTGCCGGGACATTGGCGATGAAACCTTAATAAATATGGGTATATTGAGAACAACCTTCCTTTGGTGGCCCTTAACAGCGAGGGACTGAAAAGAGAGGTCAATATAATTCAATTATAGGCTAATTAATCCCTGACATATCGAGTAAAGGAAGCAATCCCCAGGCTCATAGTTTCAATATTTGACTTTCCATTGTTATTATTTTGTTTCCTTTTATCTCATTTCCGTTGGGATCAGTCTGTAGTCTATTTTTAAATATTTCTGAAATACTGATTTACTGATCCAAGTCTACAAAAGATCCGGCACTCCTCATGATTCGCGACTCGAGGACATTGAATTGTTGACACACTGACACACACGGGCACTTGCTTTTCGCCTCAGTTAGCCTGTTCCAGGCGTTCAGATAGTGGGGAAAGCGCGAATAGTTGGGGAAGGCGCGAAGAAAAGCGAGCGAAAAAAAGCCCGCATTTTTTTCGCTCGCTTTTCTTCGTGCCTTCCCCAACTATTCGCGCTTTTCCCACTATCTGAATGCCTGGAACAGGCTACGCCTCAGTTCCTCAGTTACTCTTTTCTTGGATCTTTTCTTCGATCCAAGTCCGCAAAAATTCAGAGAATGAATCAAATTTGTGCTGGTCTTTACGCATTATTCCAGGAAAATAAAGATGTATCATCTTTAGTCAGAGCAGCTACATGTTCAATGCGGAGACACTCCTCTCGCGCGCAATTCCTTGTCGTGCTCGCGTGATCATCGCGCGAGGAAAATAGCCAGATAAATTATGCGGGCTTATATCGCTGTCGGCGCCCACCACGCGCGGTTTTGTACCGTTGCATGGGCATGCCAAAAACCGCCCGTTACTATATCGTTATGAGCTACTAAAATAGCACAAACGGTTGACACCTTATGAGTTAATCAGCTTTTGCATCAATAATCTGTTTAGGGGCCTTTCTCGAGAGATATTACGAAACGTCTACTTCGCCCAACCCAATCCGCCCTTTCAGTGAACTTCGATATCACATGATTTACTGGAGCTAATCGAGGAACTAACCGTGGTTGTTTAAACCATTTTATCACCCAAAAAATTTAAAGTGATCTCTTGATACAGTAACTGCATCTCTAAGCTAATGTTTTGTGTAAGAATTTAAAAGCGAAAAGGTTCCACAGTTACACAGATCTTAGTGTGGTTTAACTAACTTCCGGTTTGCTTTCGAGAAATATGAATTTCCGGTTTGTGACTTTTGCAACAAGTTTGGCTTTAATGATCACGTAAACTACGTAATATGGAAAGGAAATCGTTTTTCACAGTTTTACCTTTCAGGAAATCGGTTGCTGACAACGGTCGAGACTGTTTGTACACAGCAGTTTACGCAAAGGTGAAATATTTTAAGCTGTGGACAAGTTACCGAAAATGCCACGTGGCTATTAAAGTGCTATCTATTCTGGAAACTCTGGCCATCTCGGCGCCTAGCTTAACATTTGTGAAACAAATCAGGCTTTCCACCGACTCAGGACTAGTTAAAATGTGTTGTCAATTTTAAAGCTAAGTTTTAAGGGTACATTTTTAGATCAATGTCATTGGTCTGAAAAAAAAAGTTATTGAAGTGAACTATGGACTACAGTACTTCAGAAGTGCCAATGATCAATATAGAAAGTTTGAAGCGGATCGACTTCAAAAAGCATATTTTATTTCTGTCGGCCCGCCTGAGAGAGGACGTTTAAAACATTTTAAGACGCCCAGAAATATCCTCCTTGTAAATTTTTGTTGCTCGATTTAAATTAAATTAAGAAAAGCGTCAAAATAAGTGGAAATTCTCCAAAACCCCTGTGGCACGGATGCGAAGAGATGGAATGAAACTGAAACGAGGCGCGTGACCGGCATCGTTAGGAATTGTTATGTTACCGTATTTCAGTATTTTAACAGCGGGTTACCGCAAATTAATTTTACGTGGACCACACGCCAAAGGGGCTGGGTCTCTATTTTTGGCGTTTCTCGCCCACTGAACTAAAATTAACCAGCTTTAAATCTAAACGAGCTTTCCCCTTTATAAAGAAATTTCAGCAATATATTGAAATTTAGCCAACAAACATGAAATTGTTTGTTCAGCAGATTCGTTTTATTCAGAATTATTCTTGTCTATTTTGACCGAACTGTGCCCCTCTCTGTTGTACTGCAGCGTTTTTCACAGTTTCGAACCATTAATGGTCATACAAATTTAGACATTTCATTTTCGTCTTTATATCGGCCAAAACTTGCTGGTACAGTTTCGGGAAATGGCACACGGGGGGTTGTGTGAAAGCTTTCTTTGTTTTTGCTATCGACGCTCCAGGCATTTAGTACGTCAAGTTCAGAGAGTTCAAGAATGGTAAATACTAGTTGGTGGAACTGGTGCAGTGGGCCTGCTCTTGCCTTATACTTGTTGTATGTCAGGACAGGTCAGGATCAACAACAATGCGAAAGGCTGGGAAAATTACTTTCGCGGCCAAGTTGAAGCTGCAATCAGGGTCAGCTGCAACCAAACGCTGAAAGCGAGGGAAATTTTCGCGCCCAAATTGCAAGCTGCCGACCAGCCCACCAATCATGAATGCGCGCAAAACGCGACTAATTTTCGCGCCTAAACTTTGGCAGCCGGCGCCAAGTTCGGCATTGTTTTTCTATAAAATGGCCGAGGCAAGTGTACAAACGTGTTTATTTTAGTCAAGAGGACTGGATTTTTGCTTAACTTGACAAATGGTAAGCATAATAAAATAGATCCATTCAGCTTTAAAAGCACACACATGCATGAATAAAGGTGGAAAAGTTTTCAAAAAGCCAACAACTGATGCCATTTAAGCTTAAGCTCAATGCGAAGCTGAACGTTTCTAGCTTTTTCTACAATGAGGGCAGTTATTAAGCTTCTTCATGATCGGTCATTGTTTTACAAAAAGGACAAGGCTGTCTAAATACACCCGCATGAATCGTGGAGCATTGTCAAGAAACGCATGTTCTGGCAATCAGAAATCGTTGTTCAAACGAAACGAAGACATTTCAGTTTCATTACGGTTTACGAGGTTGTAAAATAAAATAACATTCCTTTTGCATTTTTCTGGGAATAGGCCATTTGCATGATGGCGTCATTTGACTACTACTACCAGAATTCATTTCGATTTTCCTTTCTTATTTAAATTTTGTAATGCCAGTGCGGTTTAAATAACAATAGCCCTAATTTGCACTACAAAACAAAAAACTGAAGGAGTCTGGTAGTAGTAGAATGGCCTATTGGTTCCTTTCAACCTATTAACTGTTTTTAATCAAAAGGTCATAGCATCGTTCCTTGTAAAGGAAATCAGAGTTGGAGAATGCTAAGATCTAGAGAATTATGTAAACAACAGCTTAATAGTCCCCCACCCCCCCCCCCCCCCCCCCGCCCTTGAAAAAAAAAAAAACAATAACAACAACAACAATGGTTTTCTTTCTTTACTCAACATTTTATTCCACCTTTTCTCTTTTGCTATCTCGAGTATAGGAAATTTTTAAAAATTCAACAGTGTTATAATAAATTAAAACTCAACTGACTTTTAAGCAAGTATTTAAAGTCTTATTTGAAAAAATTCTGCCAATATCTCTATATTTCTCCTCGAGAAATATTCCTCTCAAATACAAATATTAGACTAAGTCTACTTAATGAGTGTATAGAAAAACTGTAAAAAGGTCAAATTCTTCTTAAAAATACCTTGAGTGTTCAAGTGTTACTCTGAATCTTTGTACCCAAGCTGGTGCACAATGCATTCTTGATAAAACATTCTATTTTATACATATATAATATCTTTTAAGGTTTGCACATTCTTTTATCTGGAATGGGTTTTAACCCAAACACTGTTGTTCAGGTTATACGAGCTAAATCTGAATAGAAAAAGTGTGTTTGATAAATGAGAAGGCCCAGAATTAGGCAGAAAAAGTAACATTAATTATAATTTCTTTTGAACAACAACAGCATAGATAAACATTATTTACTAAATATAATCAACCACAACAAGTTACCTCATGTTTAAACTAACGCAACCACTGTAACTCAGTACCCTGTATAAATGACAAAATTGACGCCAAGCAAGGGAAAATACATTGTTTTATGTCTGAGTTTTGTTAATTGTCTAATAAATAACTGATATTGATAAAGGAAAGAAGCAACTTTCAATACAGGATAAACAGATTCAACAGGTACAGGTTGGTATAAACTTGACATGATGTGAAACTTCTTTATTCCTTGCCCTGGCCTACCACAAGAACACATTACTTGAACACTTAGCACCTAGAGTCAACACCATATAACAACAATAGAATACTACATAAACTTAATACAGTTTAGACATACACAGGTTCTTTAGCAGTGTCACTGCCACTGTCATCTGATGAATATCGCCGTGACGAGGCATAGTTGATTCCACCATCATTGAAAAATCTTCGGAAGGTGAATTCATAGAATGCATGCTCAGGATGCCGACCCTGCTTGGGTGCTGCTGCTACTGTGTCTGCTGCCGCCTCATTATCAGCAAGATCAGCTTCCTCCTCTTCACTACTCATTCTTTCTGATTCATCCATGGGTTCGAAATTTGATATGTCAGTAGGAGAAGCAATCTGTGGAACATATGGTGCTTGCATGCGGCGCACACCATAACCCCAATCAACCAACCGGAAGAATGGGTGGTTCTTGATTTCGTCAACTCCATTTGCCCCAAGCCTTCTCTCTGGGCTGGTACACAACCTTAAGATCAAGTCCCTGGCCTCTAAGCTGAGAGGGGCTTCTTTAGGGATGCGCAGTGTCGTTTCCCAGTTGATAATCTGTATAATCAAATATTTTACAAACATTAATTCGTGTTTTAAAATGCTCTTTCAGTCACCTTTACAAACTTAAAGAATTTTGTTTTCATTAAAATTATTGTACTACCTAGTTTTTGATTATTTCTGGTCAAACCTTCATACACTATATAATGAAAAAGTAACTCATTTGTAGCCACAATGACAGTTTTCAAAACAGGACCAATATTTTTAGGTTTTCATTGATTCCAATAGGTATTTGGCTTTTTGAAGTGACACTTAACTTAAATACCTTTAACAGTAAAGCTCTTGAAAAAATCCACTTCCAAGTAAATGTCATAAAACCAATACTGTAAGCAATTAAAACAAACGCAAATACTGTTGTATATTTTGCAATCAGAATTTTAAGCCAAAAGAAATTGGCGGGAAAACATACACAAGCCAAATTGCAATAATGTTGGTTTTACAGTTTCTCCTCAGCCAACACAAAACCAAAGCTAACAAACATTTTTGTTTTGTCTGTTATTAAAATGAGCACATAAACAAAGGTTTCTTACCTTCAGCTGGGTATCTGCAGCAGTTGCAGCCATAAATGGAGGCTGTCCAACAAGCATCTCATACATGATCACTCCCACTGACCACCAGTCACAAAGCTGTGTGTAACCACTCCTTTGCAGCACCTCTGGGGCAATGTAGTTGGGTGTGCCAACTAACGAATGTGCAAGACTTCTCATGTGCTTACGGAAAGTGCGCCTCTCCAAAGGCTTCATTTCTAACAATGACTTCTGTATTAGATGATCATTGTAATTGTGTGGATAGTCCATAATATCCCATGGGAGCATACCATATTCCATGCTTGGTTGTCTTTCGTGGTCCCCTTTCTGATAATACTTGGTGTCGTGGGTCCAGCGAAAGCCAGTGCAAAGTCCAAAGTCTGTCAGTTTGATGTGACCATCTTTGTCAATTAAAACATTGTCTGGTTTGATATCACGATGCACAAATCCCATTCTGTGCACTGATTCAATTGCTAAAACAAGTTCAGCAATGTAAAATCTGGCCAGATCTTCAGGGAATATGCCAAATTTAATCAAGAGACTCATCAAGTCTCCCCCAGGAATGTAGTCCATAACAAAATACAGAAACTTATCATCTTGAAATGAATAATAGAGCTTGACAACCCAAGCATTATCTGCCTCAGCAAGCATGTCCCGTTCTGCTTTGACATGAGCTACCTGGTTGCGTTTCAGAACCTCAGATTTCCGAAGAATTTTCATGGCATACAACATGTTTGTGTCTATTTTTCGTACAAGCCACACTTCTCCAAATGCACCAGTTCCAATTTTGCTTATTTTGTCAAACATTGAAATGTCCATCTTTGTTCGCTTCAAGCGGTTATAGTTTGTCTCTTTTTGAAACAAAGTTTGTCTCATTTGGTTCCGCGCATCCTGAGAAAGTCCTACCATCTGCATCTCCTCTTCCAGCTGCACACGCCTCTTTGTTCGCTCCTCTGTGGATTTCATTACATTCTCAAAGTGTTGCTCGAAATAAAATTTTGTTGCAGCAGGAGAAAGATTTTTCAGTTTTGATTTCTCCTTGGACTGTAGGTACCGTTGACGCAAACTGAGGTTTTCCATATCACACTCTGACATTTGGTCATCATCCTCGGTAGATGGCATTGCATTTTCCTGAGACTCCATGTTTGGAATTGGAAGCCTTTTGTGTGAATTTGGTGAGTCAAGGCGGTAAACCACTGTCCCAGTTGGATTTGTAACTTTTGTTGGGCCATCAATTGTAAATGATGAATCTGACAGTGGTGATGGAGGTCCACTGTCATTATATGAACTAGACCATGGCATTTCATCACTGATGGATCCAGAATTGGATGATGTTTCTGTGTTCCAGGAGTTCCTCCACTGCTCTGGAGGAGGGACGGGCGATCGAGATGATGTATGTGGAACATAATTCTGCCAGTTGGTCTCCGACATGCTAACGTCTGAGCACCCTAATGGTCTTTTTGCAATGGGGGCATATGCAGGTGGAGGATGACGAGTTGGATCAAATGATTGAACAAACTGTGGCACATGTGGCACAGGGGAGTGGCAAACCACATCACCGTTTGCACCTTGAACAACAGTTGGGATAACACGTTGAGGAGGTGCTTGGTAGTATTGTCCTTGAGAAGATGGCGGAATGTTTCCAGAAGAACTTGTTGGAAAATTAGTTTGAACAAGTATATTGAAGGACATAGAATTTGTGCCACTTCCTGATACAGTGGGTCTTCCTTGACATTCATCAACTGTTGAATTGTTTCCAGATAAGTTAAGTTGTGCAGTTACATGAAATTGGGGAGGGGGTTGACTTCCACTGGAGGAAACCACAGGTTGCCAGCCAGGTTGCACTGTAGGAGCAGTTCGTTCTGTAAATCTTTGCTGACCAGGTGTCAGCACACGATGTCCTTGCCAAGGCTGTGGGACAATTGCCCCGACATTATTTGATCTCTGGACCCGCCATTCAGCCCTTGGAGGCTCTGCCGAGGAAGCCTGCATGCCTGCTGGAGACACTGTCCTCTTTATAGGTTGATGTGAAATTTGTGCTGAACCATCCAGTCCCATCATGGGAGATTCAGATCTTTTAGAACTGTTCAATGATTCTTGTGAGCCTTTCCAAGGCATACGATGGACTGCTGCATTGTATGGAGGAGGCAGCTGAGAACGGTTAATACTTTGGGCATTTGAACCAAAATTTACCCTGTTGTAGCCACTGGTTGCCAACCTTTCAATCATTTCCATTCTTTCCTCCATAGGTCTGCCTGAGGTCATCCTCAAGGCTTCTGTTGCCAACTCCTAAAAAGACATCACATACCATTAAGGATACAATAAGAAATGTGCTGAGTTGCTAAACCTCTGTATTTTATGTCAGGGAAAAATTATTGAAATTTAATCAACTCATGCTCAAAGAACCCCAAATGGAAAACATATGTTGCAAGGGATATGACAGATTTCAATCAACAAGAGCACATTCATAGGGGTTTATGACTGTTTGGGATTCAAAAAATGTAAGTTCGGTAATTTGATATTTAATTAAGGATTATTGACAGCTATTTAAAGTAGAAACAGTTATCAGTCTTCGCTAATGACAACTTCAGGCTAAGATGGTGGTATCAAGATGCTCACTTGACTGTTTTGAATCTAATGAAATGGAATAATGTCCAACATAGAATATTCCAGAACGTTTCAATTTCAAACGCTTCAGCGTTCACACCGATTATTTGACCCGAACACGACCGCGATTCAGACTCAATGTTAAAATAAAAGCTATACAATCGAAAAGAATCCGCAATCTGTAAAAGAGCTATAGCCCTCTGACCCTCGCTTCCGGCAGCCAAGCTTTGTTTCGCACTGTATGCAGAAACGAAGCAATTTGGCGGAGGGAAGAAATGTTTGAGATTGTAAAGACAGCGGATGTTGTAACATAACACGAAATGTACCGAGCAATCGCGCGGAAAATCGCCTGTTTTACCCTGTCAGAAATACGATTAAGAAGCTCATGCTCATTTAGGAACTCTTCAAAATAAAAAAGATGCGTTGAGCCCAAAGTTACATTTGCCGCGAACTGCGCGATGGCAGTAAAGCGAAGTTATGAGAAACAATGCAAGCCATCTTGTGTATTTTTTTATAGAGATGTAAATATAGAGATATGACATGAATTTATCACCAACTATGTCGCTTCAGTATATACAATAAAGCTCGTGTATAGACAGTATCTAGGCACGAAATTGATTTGAACTTGAGTGTAACCTTACGAAGTAAAACTTTTATGATGCAGTAATTTGGAGGGTAGTAACATTACAAGCGCTAGTGTGGCAAACACAAAATATACGCAGTTACATACACACCTCGTCTAAACCCATGACCCTGAGTTGTTCCAGCAGCTGTTTATTGATGGCTTCCCCTGTCGGTTGAGTGGAACTGGAGCTCTCGGAGCACGACGAATACCCTGACTCCGGCGCCTCGAAGGGTTTCAAACTGCTCCTGATTTCAGCCAGAGCTTTTGCATGTCCGCTAAACCGGCGATTTGGATTGTGGCCGATCGGCCGGTTCACAACTGCCGCTTGTTCTACAACGGTTGCGTTGACTCTCGCGCCCGCATTTGAAACCGTCGTTTGTTGTGTTCTTCCTTCGGGTTGTCTCGTCAAATGTTTCAAACTCTGTTTTATATCTCGCAGCATTTGTTGGCTATTGCCAACGAAGACCTTGGGCTTCATTTGTTCTTCTCTGCTGCCCGACATTTTGTCGATTTGGAGTTCTTTTCTTTTCGCTCGCAGATTAGGAAGTGTTTGGTTTGAAGCTCCCGACAGTAAAGCACTCTCCAAATCAAATGGCCCTATCGCGACAGATCCTAAAATAAGTCCAAGAACTCGAGCCTTCAGCGATGAAATTATCTGCTCCGATAACTCGCCAGCTCAGAGATTCTCAAATTCCATTGTTGAATAAGTAAGAATACAGTTTCACGTTGTCTGGTTTGGCAACAGGAATATTGACGATTCAGAGTCTCGGACGCTCTCTTGTCTGCGAGAAGATCCAACAGTAGAAAATATCGAGCGAAGGAAGCTTGGGCCGCGTTGAAACTAGCCTGTTAAAGCCGAGAGCTTTTTCTCACGCAATAGGATATTTGACATTCCACACAGAAGTCCGAGTATCACCTCACTCAGAAGTTATTACGACCCAAAATACACTTCCGATCCCCGACTGTAGAATGTGGAGAATCCTTGTATATTTTCCCTCCAAGGTAAATCCCAGAGGTTGACGCTAGACTTGCACGATTCTCCCAAACCTGTAAAAATGGAGAAACACTTGAGAGGCCGTGATTCGGACAGACAGATTAGCTTGACAAAATTTATTGTTTGCTATGCGAAAGAATTAGAAAATGACAGAGTCCACCCCCATAGACATGAAATTAACTTAATTGGCACATAGCGATCGTGCCTGGCTAAAGCCCCCTCTCATTGGCTCCCGGTTGCCATGGTAAATTATGAGGTCTTTCTGGGGACAATAAATATCAATATCTACCGATAATTCAAAACGCATGCCGTAAAATTGAAATATTTTTTATGTGTATTAATTAAATTCAAACTCACTGTAATTATTTGTCTCGTTCGTCGTCGCTTTGTTTGTTCTAGTTTTTCCGCCAATTATTTTCTCAAAAGGATGTGAAATCTTTCGAGACGAGAGAAATGCTAAACAAAACCACGAATATGCCGTTATAAAGTGTCTACTTTAATTTACCGTACCACGACATTCCAATATAATGAATAACATGGGAAATTTTAATATTCACGATATGTTGTGGTGTGAAAATTAAGCGCAAAATTTATGGGAAAAAATAACGCTTGTGAGTGATCCTTTTTCAACAAGGGAACTGCTTCTTTCAGTAACTTTTACACAGATTTCTCAGATTATTATAGGAAGTTTAAAATCTCATGGAATCGCGTCGACGTCTGTTTTTGACGAAGTCTTTCCGCATTTTCTCAAAAGAGATGGACAAATTCCGGAAATGTACATGGACTTGTGGTTATTTTCGCTTCCGGTGAAGTGTAA
Source organism: Cladopsammia gracilis (assembly GCA_022457155.1). NCBI lineage: Eukaryota > Metazoa > Cnidaria > Anthozoa > Scleractinia > Dendrophylliidae > Cladopsammia > Cladopsammia gracilis. The sequence continues at coordinate 111,554 of JAJGOT010000237.1, read as the reverse complement.
AAAGAGAAACCAAATGACTGAATACGGCGCATTAACTGGTTGAAAATCTGTCCCTGAGAACGTCTCTGCTATTGACTGCTGTGGAGTAACATGTTAAGAAACGTAACAATGGTTTCTCTCACTTTGACTATGAGCTGAAGCCAAATATGCAACGTACGTAGCGGCAGGCTACAAGTAGTTACCACACATGGAGTTCAAATGAAATTCTGGTAATTTACACGTTCGCTGGTCACGCGAACTTAACACAAACGTGAACCACGTGTTATATTAAAAATCGCACAAGTTATTATTATCTTTTTGAAGACCGTTTCATTTTCTATCTACACTTTAATTTTAAAAATCCATACAGCGAGGGATGAGTTTACTGGAACTCTAATCAAACTGTGTTGAGAGCAATGGGGTTCCCCTCGCGAGTCAGACTCGCGCGTATATATCGCGTGCGCCCTCGATGCGTATTGGCTTATGAGACCTTGAGATAGCACTGGAAAAGACCTCAAGTGTTTTTGTAAGGCGTGGAAAACACTGAAACAATACATCTTTAAGAAAGTTATGTTTTTACCTGTACTTGATAAGAAGATTTTCTCTTACAGTTCGATCGTTCGATCCAGTTTGTCAGAGTGTTTAAAAAAATGATTATTCACGCGTGATAACTCAGTTTCACCTTTCTAAAGCCCGTGTCTATTGTATATACGCAAAAAGACCATTTTTGGTTGTCAGGAAGTAGGTTGTTGTCGTCGTGAAGGCAGGGATCCGGGAGTGTATTCTTGTCATCATCACATGATGTATTATCCCAGCGTAGGCGATCGCGGGGTTCACAGTTTGAAACGGTTCATAGCATTTGTTTCGCATATTCAACATCAACATGCTTGATAAAAGTGTTTGGAAGGGGGAATTGGGCTTTGTTGACGTCAAAGACTAGAGTTTAAGTATACTAAGTGTATACTTTGTTATCGTATAGGCGATTGATTGGGTGAAAAGTTTTCACAGCTCTTCTATTACATTACATCGTCCGCGAGAAAGTGTTTTGAAATAAGATCAACCCGGCTCTGCTGACGTCAAATACTGGAGCATAGAATAGAGCAGTTTCAAGTACATCATTGTATAACAAAGCCTTCATAGATTAATGTTGGCAACTAAAGGTGTTTTCAGGGCGTTACGAAACTTATCGTTGACGTCATATTTTAAGGGGGCGCGAGAAATTAACAATACTCATTTCAAGTGGGGAAGAAAATTATGCTTGTTCAGGAGGTTTGCTGTTGTTGGATTGAAATCCAAAACGCGGTGTTTTATTTGCTTTTATGTGGTGAAATAAAAACATGAACTTTGCACGGCTTTGATCAGCTTAAACACTTGAACAACAAAGATCTGTTCGATTTCGAGTCCTTTTACGGTAACTTTAGGACCTGAAAAGAAACTCTGCGGTGAATATATTTACATGATAAAGAGCACATGATCTTGTCTGTTTAGTCTAGGAATTTTACAAACAATAAGTCGTCAAGTGCGCTTACTGACCCGCAGGAAAGAGTCATTCACACACACCATTAGAAATGAAAACATGTCTTCTTTTGTCATTAGGTTAATTGCAAAACAGCCGTGGAAATAATTGTATCAGTGGACATTCCAGTATAGTTAACTCGAAGCTCTACTTTTCTCGTCTCTTGATCAAGTCCATTGAAATGAAAGCTATTGAGCTTATTTCCCATGGTGCTGTTTATTATGCTTTGTAAGGTCGGCGGTTGAAACGTTTGCGTCTGCGGATTAAGTGTGACCATTCAAATAAAAGGTCATGTTGAAAATAAAACCTTACTGTGTGTAAGCTCGTTCTACATCCCTGAGAGTGCGTCGTTCAGATCAGAACTTTTCAAATTAAAGCAGTAGCTATGAAAGTCAGGTGTTTGTTATACTGACTCTAAATGAATAAAGGTGTTAGTTTCTATGGTTGTATCAGCTGAGTTGATATGGTAAATTGTATGGCCACCGTAAAGAGATTGAAAAAGCTGACATTTCGAGCACTTGCCTTTCGCCAGAGCGAACGGTGTTATACCGGACGTAGTTGCATGGTTCTAACCGGTTGACGGTATCATGTGGAAGTGATGAACATTCAAACGAAAGTTCCTCAGAACATTTCGTGGCATAATACGTTTTTGTTGTATTATCACGGGATTTCTCATTCTCCAATTGAATTCCCTGGCTAATCGGTCTTTATAGGGTGCCACCGAATCTCTGTCATGGTCAGTTTGGATACTATCATACTAAAACCGGATTCATCGACCTTCATCCCGGTAGTTCAAGATATAAATTGTACTTATTGCTTAGTATGCGTTCACCTCTGAATGTGGCTAAGTTCGGAGAATTTGTTGAGGCATCAATAAGTTTTACCACGGCACCTGTCTGCTTGGCAATGAGAGAAATCAGTTTCTTGGTAAATGTAACAGTACCTTATGACTTACCTTTTCATCTACTAAAAATGGTATTTTGCTCAGCAGTGAGATTCAAGACTGATTATTGTCCAAGGAGCGGTGATCTTAGTTGAAGCTCTTTTGGAAGTATGTAAGTTATTTTGATTGAAAACCGCGAAACTGCATGTCTGTGTTGTGAAATTCCCACACAGATCGGTCCTTGAAGAAGCCTTTCCCAACTAGCGTAAAACCTCAAGTGCAATCATGTGCATATACATGAATATGTGGCGTCTCTATGTACAGTGCGACTGCTGGAATAACACCCTGAACCGTGTCCATTCAAATGGATGCAGCGGAGCTTTAGTTTCTTATATGCCGAGTGTTAATTTGAATCAGTTTTGCAAAATTAGAATTTTTTTCTTTCGGTTTTGAATCCCGGCCGCAGGGATGCTTCTGTAAAAGTCAAGTTCAACACTTGCTCAAAATTCTCTATCCATAGCGTCATGCAGGGCATGAGTGACGGGGCAACTTAAGACAAAAGAATTTAAAGAGACGCCCGCGTAAAACAAATACAGTGCATTGTAAAGTTCCGCAATTTTAACTGGGGTCACTGGTCATTTTTCGCGCCACAGAAGCAGTTCCTAACTGGTTGTAATTAGTCCATTAGTGGACAGCCGCTCGAGGCTATGATATCTAAGAACCACTTACGTTCTCAATACGTCAGGGATGATTTGAACAAATAATTGAGCTGTAGACTTTTACCTCCCATCGAGGGCCAAACTAGAAATTTAAACAATTTTGTCAAATTTCCAATGAAAATTGAAAAACAAAGTACACCGCAGGAGAGTGCGTCCATTGATAGCTTTCTTTTAATTTTATTTATTCGTATTTTCGTTGTCATTCTATCCTTTTTTTAATGAGGGAAGGAATACAGTTGGATATTAATGAAATAGAAAGAGTTTTAAAGACGAGATAGAAGACGGAAAATCATTTTTGAAATACCAACAATTATTTCATCAAATGTTAAATATTTCTTATATTTTTTTCGATTCACAAATCCCCCTTTTTTCCTTCTCAGGCTTTGAAGGGTAAAATGGTATTGCTTCCCCTTTTTACAATGTTCAAAACTTTTTCTGCCTGCTCCGGTTGCTGACTCTGAACTTATCATTTAGACGAAGCTTGATTGAACCAGAGAGAAATAGCAAGAATAAAGGACTATTCTTCAAGTTGACACCGATTAACTAGCCGCTCTGTGCATAGGAAATCTGACCTCTGTTGAAAACTAGTAAAATCAACCCTGCAAATAGGAAAAGGTAGTATTTGCTCATTGCTTCAAGAAATGACTCATGACCTCGTTTAAGTCTTAACTAATTAATAGATGCGTCTAAAACTGTTCCTTAATGGCACCGGCGACTGCAGATAGCATAATTTCATTTTGATATTTTTGTCTCCTGTTGGTACTGATTAGGTTTGAAAACTATTTTTTTAGTGTCAGAAGTATGCTGCAACAAGCTGGAAAAGATATTAATTCATTAATTCATGTACATTAAAACGGTATCTTGAAATGGATTATTTCCAAAAGTAACAATGTGATTAGTATTTCTGTAACCCTTCAGTAAAAGAATGATAAATGCCAAATTGGAATATTGGAGAAATAAACGTCACAGTAAGACACTTTCCAAGTGATGTACGATTTGAAAGTCACGCATCAGGAACTATAGCGCATCTTTGTTCGAATCATCCGTCTTGTCACAGTCGTACACAATCTGAGGACTATAAAATGTTCTTTATTTTTTCTCCTTCAACAATTAATTTTCTGTTCACAATCTCACACGTTCTACTACAATTTGAACAACAACTCAACATTCCACATAATCAGCGTTTAATACATGTGTATGAAGTCTAACCAAATACTTTACGCGCGCATCGCTTGGCGCTTGTTTGCGCAAATATGGTTTTCCCAACAAACCGCGAAGCACACATTGTGTTGCCTTCGAGATTGAAAGTGTAGCCGGTTTACGACGCTCGATATAACTGCAAAAATGAGTGTTTGACCGCTCAGAAAAAAAAAAGTTTGATCATATTGAAATATGCTTATTTTGTGTGGTCCGTCCTATGCAATTGCACTTGAAATATGCAAAAGTCCAAAGGTCGATAGAAAACGGTGCGGATTTAAGGTGACACCATAATTGCCTTAATAACTAGTTATTCTTTTCAAGTATTCTTGTCATTTGGAATATTGGACTAGCGCTCGGCTCCTCGTCTCAACGGGCGGGACCAGTCAGTGAAGTTACATAATGTGCTCTCTCTAGCGAAACCAGGATCTATTTCAGGAAACGGGAATTTTCTTAAAATAGCCCATATTATCAGTAGAAACGTTAACGAAGAATTGTCACAATTTGAACTTTGTCTAGCTCTCCGATCCGCGAGACCATTAAAAAATCATTTCTGGACTTGTCTGCAATTTTGTCATGATTTAAATTTTAAGTTTGATAAGCCATTTGTCACTCAAACTCAAAGCATGTGTGTTTTTCAAATAATAGACAGCTGAATAGACATGCTCGGTCAAGATTAACTCGGCCGGTGGTGGAGTGGTGTAGTGCGCTATAGCTTCTTACAAAATAGCGAGGTTAGTGCTGCTTCTAAAGTCAGAAAAGCAACGATTTTGGTCTGAAAAAAGTCAGCGGTAAATCATCTATATGATACCATAAAATCCCGGTTGTAACTTCTGTCCCTCCCCCCTCCTGCTTCTAGATCTGCCCGCATTATGAATCCCCTCCCCCTTCGAAATATCTCTGATTTTATGGTATTTTGACCTTTGCACGCTCATCATAAACTGCGAGAAGAAATACCGAGGTTTTTAATTCAGACGAGGGAAACAGTGACGCCGTTTACCTTGCTAAACGCGTAACATGCGTAATCGACAACTGTATCTTTATTTCTGAACATCAGCCGAAACAAATCTATTTTCATCTGAAACATGTTTCTGTATTTTACTGTATAACAACACGGAAACCAAATGACAAGAGAACAGATTTGAAACAAGAGGAATGAAAGCTTTGGTTAAATTTTAATCCAGGATTAACATTAATCGGCTTTTGAAAAACCGTGGCCAACGGAGCTTTACCACGGAAAAACGATTTTTCGATCTCGTGGGTGGGTCACTGTTATTTCTATGCTTCATTCAACCTGCGTGTAAACAGGTGTAAATTTTAAAAATGCTGTCTATGATGGAAGGCTTGTGATGTTAGGTTTCTACCTCAGCAAAAGAAAAGAAAATCACTAGATATAATAAAAAGAAAACGCCTTTATAGATTTTTGCCCCTTTGACATAAAAAAAGTTAAAAATTTAAGGGGTTAGGTCTGGAATTTGATACTTAAATTAACCCTTTCTTTCCCAGAATCGTGAAGATTATTTGAGTCTGTTGACGAAATCCTATGGTGCGACCATTCAAACGAAACCTCTTTGGCAGTAGTTTTGAATGGTACAATTTGTTTTACAATATTGTACAAACTGATTTTTGGGACTGATTTTTCTTGAGTTTTGATTTCTGGCGCTCATAGGTTTATAACACAGTTTGGTCAGAGTTAAACGGGGATTAGCCTGTTCTAGGCGTTCTGATATTCGAGAGCGACTCAAAGACAAACTGCAAGCGGAAAAAAGGCTGGAGGACAGGCCCGCTTCGTTGGCGCTGACGTCGTCCCGCGCCGCCTATCCTTCGCGCCCACCGTCTGAACGCACGTTTGGTTCAGAGCTGTGGTTTGCACACCCCACCCAAAATTTTTATGGGATTCCCCCATCCCTAAGCGCAGTTTTGACCTCTTAGCACAAGGCGCAGAAATGACATTCTTGAAAATTTAATTCCGCAGATGATGGGGTTCTTTAATTTTTAAAAGCATCTCATAAACGCCTAATCGGTTATAATTTCTTAAGCCCAGACGAAACAAATATGTTTATGACAGTAGATTTTTAAGATACTGAAATGAGATACAGTTGCTGATTGTTCGTGTGTTCAAGTGCGTGTAATGCCATTCGATTCTTGACATAACAGCTAAAAAAGGCAAATCGCGTACTTAATAAATTCTAAGCTGAAGCTAAGAGGAAGTTCCTTACAATGGTAAGTGTTATTTTAAGTGACTACCTCCCGAAGCGACCATGTTTTATAGCTGCTTCAGAAAATCTTATTTGTTTTGCGGGGATCAGTTTTCTCGAGTAAAGACCAGTAAACACTCAAATACGGATGAATCAGCATTTTGCATATCTCTTTAAGTGACCTTCGTCCGTTTTAAAGCGACCACAGTTTCCTTCATCGATATGTGCCAGGAGAAATTCTCGACCATGCATATAATCATGCTTTACATTGTTCCTGTTTTCTCTGGTAAAATTTTCAGCTAAAATTAGAAGTATAAATAGATTATCGTTCGGATGATCGTGATAACGTGATATGTTTTTAAAAGCGAGATAAGTGGGTTATATTTCAATAATTGACTCCACGAGCGTCGAAGTGGAAACTTGGCACAATTTCAGAAAATTCCTTTTGGGAAAATTCAACTTTGGAAAATTCGGCTAAAACGAGAAGTACTGTTCAACAACGTTTACTTATTTTGTACCACTTAGCAGTAGATTTGTCACTTCACTCCCACACAGAATCAAACCTTGAGCCTCACTCATAGTTTTTAAATTTTTAAATTTTTATTTTGAGTTTGGACCTACAAATTAGCAAAGCTGAGCGTTCTGCCTTGCTTAGAAGCAGAGATATAGATCAGTGAATGTTAGCCTGCACAACACTGACGCGCCGGGTTTTGTGGTGCGCGAGCGAGCAACGATGGCGGTAGGCCAAGTTTTGCATAGACTTGCATGCCTGCAAGATTTGCACACCGCCAAAAATTCACTGACTTATATCTTTGTTTCTAACCAAGAAATAACGCTCAGATTTTACGATCTTGCTAACTTTTAGGTGTCCTTTTAGGCAGTATCGATGGTTTTCCTATCTGTGCCGAAATTACGAATTTAGAAAACTACGAGAAAATATTCAAACTTTTGATCCAGTGTGACCAATGAAAGTTATTGAGCAGTAGTTTCCAGTGGAGCTAATTATTATGCCTTAACTTTTGAGTCTGTGGATTTAAACCAAAATCCTAAAGAGTCCCGCCGAAATATAAACGAAATTATTTCCATGTTATATCGCCAAATATACAACTTTATTGGACAAAAAGATTCTATAGAGCAAAACAGAAGCAGCAGTTTGGAGATAAAGTGCAGGATTGCAAGGATGGAAGTGGATTACGGTTCATCAATTTTGAAGTTCAGAGTTTCCATCTGGAGAAATGTTGAGTTTTTTAGTCGTTATCTTGTTTTTTAGTTCATATTTCTTTGCGTTCATCGCTTTTTGCGATTTTTTCTTCCTATTTTTAAAGCAAGCTTAAAACAAGCTCTTAGCCATTGTCATGGAAACACGATATTTCAGCCGGGAGAGTGCCCCTTTAAAAGACAACTGTTTGTTGCTGTCTATTTACTGTCCGAGATGTTTCTATTTTTTTTTTAGTCTGCAGATGAAATCCTTAAGTGTCAACATTCAATAAAAGCTATTGAGTATTATTTTACCGTGGTGTTACCCATTGTGCTGTGCAAGGTCGTACAAGACCGTATAAGCCTATTTTTCTGTTGAACTTTCGGTAAAGGTAAAGTCACAATCGAGCCATAGGCGACCCACCAACATGGCCGGAGCTTATTAAACTATATTATTGTAATTTCATTATGTTATGCTGTAATGCTTTTTCAATACTCTAAGGATTTATAGTCATGTAAATAAAGCTAGTTGTTGTTGATTTAACCTAGTTTCCTGTAGCATAAAGCAACTTGGAGTATTGCTACTACCCCCCTGGATGGGATGCCAGTCCATCGCATGGTTACCTCCAGCATTATTCTCGCCGGTATCCATTTATACACCTGGATGGAGAGAGACAACATGGAGCAAAGTTAAGAAACAACACGATGGCCAAGACCAGGCCTCGAGCCACCGAATCTGATCTGTCCAACGCGCTTACCACTAACACCGCGCCTCCACATTGAACGTTTGAATCTGTGTATCCTCGAGTGCGACCATTCATCTGGTGAAAGTCACCGAGTAGCACTTTCCTGTAGTACTGCTTCGCTTTTCCACAGATTTCGAAACCCTGACCAAAATCTATCATTTCTCCCAAGTTTAGACGAGCAAAATGGTGCCCCTTTTTCGGACCGGAACAACCCCGTTTCAGGACCTTTTCAGATCCGGGCTGAAAATGGTCAAAACCAATACTCTGTTTAAAACGAAACAAATAAAGAAAAACACGATCCAGAAACCACATTTTTGTACGTATGCTTAAATAAAGACATGCGAAACTGCACGCAACCTGAAAAAAGTATGAGCCCACCCGGAACATTTTAAGCAGTTTATCAATCAATGGGGATTTAAGTCTCAACACCGAAAAATTCTGATCTTGCCGTGACTAAATCAGTCTGGCCTTTTGAATAATCTTGAGCCGCTGAAACAGATTATTTTTACTAATTCTGCAATAAAGTCTAACATACTCGAGAACAAGCTGTATGTATATCGCACTTTATCCCATATCGAGCCAATCATTCGACTCGACAGAACGACATACTCGTAAATATGAAGACAGATAAATATCAACCAAACAGTATGTCCTGCGGTCCTTTGTACCTTCTCGTAATTGTATTTGAAACCATTCCCTAAATATGAGACAACTGAGGACAAGTGTGCACAATACGATTCCACCAAACCAACTGAAAATAATACCCCGGAGAGCGAGAGATGCACATTTCCTCTCAATCCAATGCCCCTCTTTCCTCTGCCATCCCTCCCCCGCCCCAACATCTACTCGCACACCTGAGGTCGTGTGTTTACAGAAAAATCAGTTCACTCGTGGTATATTTCACGGTAAATCACTCGCAAGAATATAAACATACCTTCCAGTAGATAACTCTTTCCTATCATTCCTACAATAGTTTGATCAGTTAATGGAAGCCACTTGACCTTGGACTGGAAATCCACCTGGTTCCTAATTCATGCACATTCTCATTTTGACCGCAGATCTCGCAAGTTCCATACATTATATTTCGTAAAAATATTTTGCTAGCTTTTAATGCTGAGAAATGCACGTCAGGTCGTCCAAGTCGAACCAAAATAACATTTATTTTATTTTATTTTAGTTTACTTGTGGATCCATGAGGGGGGGGATAGCAATTTTAAAAAGTAAACTATTGTATATTTTACAGCCTAAATCCATCTGCATTCACTCATAGTAAAGTAAACAGTAAATGTACCGGTGAAAATTCCCCGTGAGGGTGGGGGGGGGGGGGGGGGGAGGGGGAGGGGGGAGTTTCGAGGGGGGCTCCCATTTAAATGACAGAGTGATCGAGGGAAATTTTGGAAGGAACCCCTAAAAGGTAACCAGTGCGTGGCGCACATTTATGTTTTATACCCCCAAGTGGGACTTGCTCTTTCTGGAAAGTTGTTCCTGATGGTATATTTTTTCTGATATAATACCCTTAGGGAAGTGGTCATAACAAGTATACTTGACAAGGACCCACCTTGTGTAGGGGTAGGGAGGTTACACAACATACCACCTATCTGATGAGTGTAATGGACACAAGTTAAAAATTAGACATGAGAGTTTAATATTCTGTGTGCATGAAGCTTGCTTTGCTAGTAAAATGGAACAGGAAGATTTTTATCTTTCTCCCAGTTTCTACTCCTGATAGAATGGGGGCTATACCAACAAGACACCATCTTTTTAGGTGGGGGAGAGGGGGTACATAAGGAGACCACCAGTTTTTTTGTAAAATGGTGGGTCCTGTCCGAGTACAATAGTTTTGACCATTTCCCTTATATGTATCAGAATAACTCGGACAGTAGTCATTTTCAATTTAAAGACTTTTAGTGATACCACTGAACCGTGAATTTTAATCCCTAAAGGGTGGTTTACACATGCCAATTTGTCGCGCTCTCCATGCAACTTTTGTCGCAAGTGTAAAATTGCGGTGATTTCCTGTGCGATTCGTGTGCGACATTTGCTTTGATTTGCTGTGCCTCCCAAAAATCGCCGCCAAGTTGCATCGGGTTTTGAACATGTTCGAAAAAACCTCTGCGACATCGCGCGACAAATCGCACTGAAATCGCCGCCCGTTTACACATGCGATTTGAAGATGCAACTTGCGCGCGACAAAAATTGCATCGACAAGTGCGACAAAAATTGCACAAAAAATCGCCGGTGTAAACGGGCCTTAAAAGGGACGACGATCACCCCCGTCACTTTTACATGGGAGTCCCGAGCGAGTCCCCACCGGGGATAATTTGCTTGATGAAAAGTTAGCCAATAATTCGACGTACACCACTGTCACCACTATCCATTGATTTGTGCTGTCTGAAACGAGAATTCTGGTTGTTTGGTCTACTGGTTTACCTTGAAAACAAAACAAAAAACGCGAACATTTTTACCCGGGCTACAATGTGCATGCTTTGTTCTGCTGTGGTGCTTACCATTTTTAGGAAAGAACCAGTTGGAATGACCGTCTGGACCGTTGAATGATAGCAAGGGTTTCTCGGCTAAAATCAACATTCCATCCGAAATAGCCGAAAGAGATGTCGCTTACCATTTACAATTCGTTTTCCGGTTTTTTGTTTTCAGACTTCCTCGCAACGTACTTCACAATCCCCAACTAAAATATCCGGAAAATGGATTGTTCCTAATTTGTTTTCAAAACGAAATTACCAGTTCAGTTTTGAAATTTAAGCACCCTCGACTCACGTCCCTTTTGTCTCGCCTTACAAAGTTGAGCTCCACATGACAACTGCTCCCATGGAAAAAATAACTTTAAAACAGACAAAACCAACCCACTTTTGTAGCTCTTTCTTTCTGCCTCGGTGAACTCTTGAATCCTGTTAAACAGTTCTTGTTTTGAGTCTTTGGATCCTATTGTGTTAGTATATTCTACAAAGAAAACTATCGCGCAATTTTTTCCCTCTGGTAAACTTATTATACACTGAGATCCCCATATTCATAATGCTGCACGAGGTGGTTATAACTTTGAGCCGTTTTGTGGATAAAAATGCTGATTGTTACTATTCAAATGAAAACTGTCGACAAGTATTTTCCTGGAGCTGTGCTGCTGCTTTTGACGGTGTTGTCTTTCGGCAGTCAGTTTAATTTTAGGAATTAACCGGGCTATTTAATACGGGTGTTGGAAGAAAGTCGTAGAAATTCACAAACAACATTAACTGAGTACGCCGCAGTGAACTAAGTGCGAGCGTTGAAGAGAAATGCATAGCAAAAAGTGAAAAGAGTGGAATTCATTATTACGTACCTGTCTGTTCAGTTACGTTTGCTCAAGAGCCAAATCGTTAAGGCCGTATGCAAGACACGCTTTGTCTTGGTTTAAAAATGACCTCCGTTTGCCAATAAGGACGACTTACAAATAAACAAGCTATTCTGAGACGCGCTAAGTTTCCGCTAGATCGGAGAGACAGGACAGGAAATACTTGGAATCTATTGAAAGCTTGTGTTTATTCGGAGATTAACGAATCGGTAATTCGTGTTGTTGTAATCAAGTCACGTAATAAGATTGATACGTAAAAGCTGCTTTTGACCTCTCGAACCGGTATGTTAGTGTTTGCTCGCGTTGTCACGGAAGAACACTGTTTTCGGGTTGGAAATGAAAAAAGCAACTAAAACAAAAAATATCGCAAAGTCGAAGCTTCTCTTTCAATATTGTCATGCTTTTTCTCTTTTAGCGCATTTTTAACGCAAAAAAAGAGAGGAAGAAAATTCTCGAAGAAGAAGGTCGTTTTGGAACACTTAAAATATGTGACATTCCGGTGGTGAAAGTAAACATTTGAGTGAGAAGTGTTATGAGGGATAACTGAGCGATAACAGAAACCACAACCTGTTTTCATTCTCTCGATCTTGTTTTTTTCTTTCTGAATTTAAAAGTACCAGAGAATTATGTGCCGAAAAACACGCCTAAGTTATCAATCTGGAAAATGCTGAAATGCCTTTCTTAAGATACATTTAATTTGTTTGATATTTCGGGTATGCGTTTTTAATATTCATCAGAGTAGAATTTTTGTCAGTTTTGATACTGACCTTCACTGCTGTTCAGCCTTGTGAACACGCGCGCATGACAGTTAATTTGACAAGTGTAAACATCGTTTTTTGAATGAGCACGTGCAAAGGATGCAATCTTACTTTAATACATTTTAGCGATTACATCTAGCACACGCACATACATTTGTTTGTTTAAAAATAACTTTGTTCACAATTGAAGCTGTATTAAACTTCAATACACGTCAGTCAGGAGTACAAGTACCAAAGTACGATAGGACACGTAAACTGCACTATAAACGAAACATAAACACGGAATGGAATGGTCTAGAAATGCGATGAGTTCGCTCTTTGACCCCATGTTTTCACCGTGGACCTATCTGTGGCTGAAATCTCAGTCTTAAGTGTTACCATTTAACAGTGTTTGTGCTGTTTGACTTTCATTCTTTCACCAAAAAAAATTGCGGCGATTGTTTTTCAAAGTTATAGTACGGTTACTGAAAGAGTTAAAATGGCGATGCATCCATTCACGTTGCTGGCATTTTATTTAACACTGCTGTTTCTGTATAGCTAATTTATGATTTTGACTAACAATTTCTATACAATCTGGAAAAAACGCTTAGATGAAATTTGCCTTCTCATGTTATTTCTTCAAATTATACAATGAAATACGACCGATCGAAGCCAGACGAGTGCCACAGTCAGTTAAGGTTACAGTGTACCTTCAGATCGAAAATTTATCGAATTTTTTTTTTTTTGGCGTCAAAATAAAGTTTACAGAATGAACTTTCATCCAAAAATAGTGAAAATTGACGGAGAAATGACAGTATAACTTTTGTGGGCGGAGTTTGTTTATGAAGCGATATGTTTTTTTAAGCGCTGTTTTCTCAAAGTTAATTTTTCGCTTGTTGGGGACACTTTAAAGAGCTACAACTCAAAGGGAATTTGTTCGATTTTCCTCAAATTTGGACAGAAGCTAGGCTAACATATAATCAACAAAAGCATGTCGGCGAATTTCTTATTTCCGAAAACTTTTTCGTCAAGAGCCATTTCCGTGCGATCATTCCAATTTTTTTCCTCCTTTTTTCGAAAATATTCTGTAACTTTTCACTGCAATTGAATATGGGAAATCGCCGACACGTTTTTTTTAGCGCTTCGTGTTCGGAAACCCGAGAACAAATCAAATTAGCAAAATACAATAATCGCTTTGAGTTATAGCGTTTTAAAGCTGATTCGGACGTTCGAATTTAGACGTCGTAAAAAATTCGACAATTCACTTTATTACCAAATGGTTTCCATATTTAGATAGCCAGCTCTATAAGCTTTAATTTGATATCTGGGTTTAACTATGTTAAGTGTAATCTTAAGACACTAGAGCTGTTATACTGGAGACACCCCCGACGGTACACTGTAACCTTAAGGCGGGGTCTACCTGAACGCCATTTTCCCGCCACTTTGGGCGATTTTTGGGTATGTTTGGGAGGAAATTGTTTTTCTTAAAGGATTTGGAAAATTTAATTAGGGTACTAAGAAATATTGAAGATTTAACGAAGTTTTAGAAAATTTAAGGTAGCTCTGAACCCCACCTACAGAATTTTTTTTAACTTTGCCAAAAGTTGCATCTTATCCCACTGATCAAATTCGACAATAAAAAATGGGGTTCACCGAGTCATTTTTGAGTTATTGACACTTAAAGCTAAAATTAAGGGTGTTTTCAGCATGTTATACCGTTACTATAGTAACATATTGTGTCACAAAAATGATAACAACGTGTTAACAATCATTGGACATTCATTTGATATCATGAGTGCAGCATCAACTGATAAAGAGTGGTTATAATGACCCATCAAATTCTAAGTTTTGAAAAGTGATGGAAACTGTTGGGAGCCACCTTAAAGGGGGACAAGTACACAGCTTTCTTAACATTTACATCCAATTTACAGTGCCAGATACATCCTTTTGATATAGGTACAAGTTAAAACGCGCCTTTTAACATGTTGAAATTACAATGAAAAAAACTAAAACATGATTCGAGCAAAATGCTCCCCCCTAACCCCCCTCATCGGGGTAGAATTACAGAGCCCAGAGTCAGCAGAGTCCCACCCTCACCGGTCCACCCGCACGAGGAACAGTGTGAGAAGCTTTTGGTGCTCAGAAACGCCTTTATAAGATGCGACAGCCTCTTTTCCTCCCATTTGGGACGCAGTTCCTTAGATGTGCACGAGGCGTAGACTCATTTTGGTGCTAAGCTTGTTTTCGTCCTATATAACGTCATAAAATTATTGTTTTCATTCATAGCTCTGGCAGACGTCTTGAATTCGTGGATTTCTTGACACCTTAGCTTGATGTCGATTAAATCAAAGATTTTCTTGAAAAGTTCGTCTTAATCCTCATACTCACAATAGCACCAGAAAGGTGAAAAAGCAACATTCAGAACAAATTAAAATGATTTCATTTTGTAAAATACTGAAAAACAAATGGTACCCTGCAAACGTACTGCCGAAGAGGTTTCATTTGAATGGTCACACCATAGGATTTCATCAACAGACTCAAAAGTTAGAACAAATGGTACCATGCAAAAGTACTGCTGAAGAGGTTTCATTTGAATGGTCACACCATAGGATTTCATCAACAGACTCAAAAGTTAGAACAAATGGTACCCTGCAAACGTACTGCCGAAGAGGTTTCATTTGAATGGTTACATCATGGGATTTCGTCAACAGACTCAAAAGTTAGAACTACACTACATGTATCCATAGAGTTAATTTGGGAGTGCAACGCCGTTATTAAAAAATAAAACGTTATTCTGACTACACTCAAGGTCCGTCCTGGGCAGCTTTTACTTCGAATTACTGATTATTGGTTTGTTACTATCGGGAGAGGATATAAGCTCATTGTAGAGTTTAGTTTAGTTGATCGGGTTTATGGCCGAAATCGACGTAAATTTAATACGTGCTGTTTTTAGTAGACAGCTGTAGATGCTTTGTTTCATAATGATAAGCTTTCACTGATACATGGCGTTTGAAATTTTGCCATATAGCGAGCTGCGAAATCCATCGTCACAGCTAAAAGAGTACCTTTAGTTGGTAGCCGTCTGGAAGAGAATCCGCCATTGGACACCCGCGCTTGGAGAGCATGCTTAGCAATGTTTAACCCTTTAAGCCCCAAATAGTGATCAGCATCAAATTTCTCCTTGTAATATCAATGCTTTATCAATCAAAAAGGTCATGAGAATTAAGGACATGATCACACAAGATGAATTCTCTTGATATTTGAACAACTTCTCCTCACTACTGCTGCAATAAATGTATAGGGACAAGAAAGGAGAATTTGTATTTTAATATTGGGAATTAAAGGGTTAAGGGACACTGTCCTGCTGAAATAGCAAAATTTCGCTTTGTAAGCTCCTGGCTTAGCTTATTTCCACGTTATATTGCGAAATGCCACTAGATGTCAAGACAACTTAGTTGGATAAAAAGATTCTAAAGAGCAAAACGAAAGCAGTAGTTTGAAGATAAAGTGCAGGATTGCATGGGATTGAAGTGGATTACAGTTCATGTAATTTGATTTATTGACAGGCGGTCAAGAAATCAAACTTGTCATTCTTACTGAAATTTTGACTTTTCCAGCCGTTATTTCGTCTGTTTAGTTCATATTTCTTTGCTTCTATCACTTTTGGCGATGGCTTCTTCCAATTTCGAGATCATAAAGGAAGCTTCAAGGAAGTTCCTGGCCATAACATGAAAACACAATATTTCAGCGGGGACAGTGTCCGCTTGAAAGGTCATATCAAGCATAGTTGTGATCCTAAAGTCATAGGGCAAAATGTATGATGACATCAAAAGAACTTACCTTGTGAGTGCAACACGCTTTTGCACTGTCTCTTAGATGTCTTAAATCAGTTTGAAAGTCAAGTGTTATCAATCTCTGGGTATTTAACTCGAACGCCGTCAAACTTGTTCTCTGAACGGAGGAATGACCTACGTTCTGCTCTGTGAAGTCTGTGAAGTTCAGAATCGTGATCGAACGAAATATTTCACCAAATACTTGGCATTGTTTGGCCAAATATCATCACGAACGGAGGGCAAGAGCGGAGCAGGGGAAAGTCGAGATCACGGTAATTAAAGGGAAGGAGATGAAAGTGAATCGGCACAAGCCGAGGAAGGAAAACCAATAACCACGTACCGTAATGGCGGTTGTGATGATTGCATTGAGAAGATGTGGAGTGAGGCTGAAACAAACAGCGAACAAAAAGTCACACGGAAAGTAATGGTGAATGATGAATCTGCTAGGCAGGTTCGTCAGGCTCGGTACAGGTTTGCGTCTGAAAAAAAAAATGATACACTCCTTTTTTATGCAGATTCAGAACGTCTAATTTTTGGGCTGAGGCTCAGCAGGGACTGGACGTTCCCATTTTTTTTTGGGCGATTTGAGCCGGAAAACGTTCTTGTCACGTTCTTAGAATAAATGGTACAGCATTTCAGTAAATTATGGTTCTGAATAAGAAGAAAAAAAATGTCGGCAAAGTTAATCTAGGAATTTGCCAATTATTATTATAAAATAGAAAATGACTTAATGTACATCTTTTTTAGCTCATTGTCAAGTTCCCCGCTTAACGTCCACTGGGAATAGTTTTATAATTCAACACATTGATAACAAAGCACAGTTTGAAGAAAAAAATATAGATATTGCATTCTCTTTTCAAAATGCGAAATTTACATCCATCGTTGGATACACGTCATGTAGACATAGCGTATATCGATAACTTTTTGACCATATTTGGGCAGTGTATCAATGTGTTGAATCATAAGTATCTTTGTTTCACTACTATAATTATCTTATGGTTGTAACTTCGCTTTCAATTTGTTACGTCAGTAATTTAAAAGTAGTCTTGTGTTTTCATTTGTAAACTCCATGTATAACTGATGAAGGTCGTGAGACCGAAACGTTTTTAATTCTTGACTAAATTTTTATCTTTTTTAATATTAAATGGTGTCCATTTTCGGTCTCTTTTTAACCAATTTTTATCATATTCACCGAATCCGGACTTTAAATCTGTTGTGATCCTATTGGTAATACACTACTGAAAACCTTGATAAAAACAAACAACAGTGATGTTTTGATTATTAGAAATAGCCTTTAGAAAATGGTAAAATGCGCTTTGTCGCGGCATAGAGGAAATGAAGGTTTTCCAATAACTCCACACAAACACAATACAATTTCTCGTTAATAACTAAATATTTCTAAAGAAAATAGGGAACAATTCCTCGAGTAAGTTTAGGAGACTGAACGCAAGACAGCATCGAGTGAAAACATTGCAGTTGTGGCTCTTATTGATGAACGCTATAGATCACTAGTGCTTTTCTGTTCAGCTGCGCGGCGCGTTTAAACTCTGCCCTCTGAACTTGAGTTCTCCGGTGATCAGTTCAGATGCTCACGATCTTTGTGGCAAATCAATTAGGAAATGTAAAAACATTAACCATGATTTTTTTTATACGGTTACACCTTATTGCAAAAACGTTGTCGTAGAAAACAAAAAATACCAAATAGAGGATAAAATAAGAGAAATTGTTAACAAATTAAAAAAAAAACTATTCATATATTCCTGAGTAAAAATTAATTCATTTATCTAATAGAAATTTGTTTAAAAGAAATATATGTTCATGGAAAAGCCGTCACGTATGTGAAAGAATACCTATGCGAATATCATTCAGGTAATAAAATAGAAACGTAAGTCGAAGTTTTGAATAACCAGTCTGAAAAACTGTTGTGCGAAATACGAGCCAAATGAGAGCGCGTGTTTGGGCTGCTCAGTTTTCGAGTTCTTCCGGCATTTTACGATCGATTATCTCTATTACTCACGTTTGTAGACACTCGGACAAAATGTTTTTATTTGCTAGCTATAGGTTAGAAAATAATCCAAGAAAAAAATACCGCTTTGGACTTGTTGATCGTTCGTTCACGGCTGTGCGGCGCCACAGTTAATTGTGGAACTGACTTCCACTAACGGATCAGGGGCGGGTTGTTGTCGAGAGCAGGGTTAAGTTAAGTGCATTTTATTACGGTCGTGCCAAGTTTTGTGTCAATGCATTACATTGCTTTGTATATAAATATGGCGCCGCAGTGCAGCTGAGCGTCTCCATTCCATGTAAAACAAAACCAAGCAGTTTCGGTAGACTTTTCTAAAGCGAGGATGCAAATCAGAGGTATTTTGAATCTTTGAACTGAATAAAAACACTATAAAGAAAATTTAGCTGTATGTTAATTCCGCCGCCATGTTCATCTAAGAGAGATGCCTATCTGTTATGGAAATCAGTAATGAGTGACTAAAGTGCGTGCGGTGTATGTAAAAAGTCACGGTCGGAGCCTTACACGGTTTCGGCCATAGCATGAAGCTACTATAGGAGTATTGCTACTCCCCCTCGGATGGGATGCTGGTCAGATCAACGTTAGGTGTTCATTCTTAGAGAGTTGTCCGTCTTATAGTCAGAGAGTTCAGTTACAGTAATATGAGCGACTGAAGTGTGGTAGAAATCAACACTGGGTGTCTGTCGTAGAGAGGTGTCCATCTCAATATGGAGGGTTCAGCTACAGTAAAATGATCTAAAATGAGTGACTGCTTGCGTTCTATAGACCAACTTTAGGTGTTTGTCTTAGTGGAGTGGCCGTTTATTAGTGTCTGTCCTTTTCAGTATAAAAAAAAACGAGAAAGGGACTGGTTCATGACAACTATAAAGGTGATGTACAAAACTGCTAACCAAACTGGAGTATTTTTTCCCGGCCCAGTCTGGACCACCTTTATATACAGCCGGTATAAAAACGGCACCCGCAGAAACGTTCTTCTCTGTCAGTGGCTTTGATGCATGTGACGGTTTCACTTTAGGATTTCATGCCGACACACTCAAACGTTTACTCAGTATATAATAAATATGAAGAACCGGGACAGGAATTTTCGAGGAAATTACTGCTCTGTACTTCTGATTTGAACGGTCTGTCTCTTTATCCGGCCACAGACTCAAAAGTTGAAACCACCTTGTAAAGCATGATTTTACAACACCAAAGGAAGATGCCGCTCAATAACTTAGTTCGCTTGAATTTTCTCCAAGTTTACGTTAAAACCAACTAGTTTGATCAGTTCCAACAGGGAGCTAACTTTTAATAACCATATCGAGCTTACCTTTGTTTAAGTTAGTGCTTCTGATGTACTGCGATCCAATGGATACCTTGCATGAGACTAAAAATAACTTTTTGTAAAACCCGCAGCCTGTTTTAGCTGAGGGTTTTAAGCCTGACAGCCACGCAGCACCGGGATCGAATCGCGTTTCATCGGTTGGTTCCTCTCTCAAGCTGCGTCACTTTAGTGCGCAATTTGTGGTAAAGAGTTCAAAATTCTTTTAATCTTTTCACGTCTTGCCGTGTCACAGTTGGGTATAGGCTCTGTTGAATTTCAATAAAAATTCCTTCTTCTCACTGATTCGGAAACGCCGTGAGCTATTTCTATAATCGTGGACGTGACCCTCTGTGTTTTGACTGCCGAATCATAAACAATACTCTCACAAATTAAGTTTTTGTTTGCAAGCTGAATCAAGTCTAGTTTGCCAACATGCTACAAAGACGCCGGCCGGAAAAAAAACAATACTATTTACTAACAAAAGCCGAAGCTTGACAATAACTGAACTGCCCTGGTTTGAAGAGCACTCAACTCCTCGACATTTGTTAATTGTGGTCTACTATTTTAGTCCAAAATATTTTATTTTTTATACTCTTATTCTGACTAGCCTAAAATAATCTTCCTTTGTCAGGACAAAACGTAAAAAATATTATAAAAAGATCCTTTTTCAGTTCCCTAGTTTTAACAGACTCCAGAAAGTTTTAAGTTGGCACATACTCGACGTATAGTTTATGAAGACACTCAAAGATATTTCAAATTCCTTATTACCTGCGATTATATATAAAATGTTCTGGCTTGTAACCGGGATTCTCTCAGTTGTCAAATCATCCTTTTTTCGTGCCAAAAAAAACGAGAGTTTTCTAGCGGCTTTCTGAACTCCAAACCTGCCGATATAATTAGTCCTGCGATTGGAGGTAGATTTTGTTCTATGAAGCTTGTGAGCTAAACATCACGGATGGATCTTTCTGGCTCCAAGGAAAAGGTGGAGTGAGGGAAAGGGGGAGGGGGAGGGGGGAGAAGAGAGCGTCACTCTAATTAGGAGTTACAATCTCAACCATTTATAATCGTTGGAACACATGACAATTAATCCTGTACCCCGTTCCCCTTTTCAGGGTTGCAAACATCCGGCGAGTTTCAACCAGCCGACTCAAAACACGAACGGGTTTCAACTTTTTGAAGGAATGGATGGATAAACTTTTGCATGTCCGAAATATATAGTGTTTGGATCTGAGCGCTGGATAGAAAAGTCCCGTAAAAAACTGCAATGCCTCCTCCCCCCCCCCCCCCTTTCCCCAAGAGCCCGAACGACTCAATCTCCTTCTATACAATTTTCGAGTATTTATTTTACATTATTGTTTTCATTTTATTTCAAAATAACGTGATCTAGACCTGTCTAGATTTCCGAACATGAAATGAGTCAACAACATTTTTCTCATTCCGTCACTTTCCAACTCATTGATAGTTCCGTTTAAAACAATCATGATATTAGCGTAAATTACGCCAAACACAAAACAGTCTGTCGTATTGTGCTAAGGCATGCATTCTAAATTCTCTGCGGTTTTTATATTTCGAGTTGCAAGAACCTGAATAAATGGCAGAACAAGGAGCTTGCTTTAAGCTTGCTTTATAATATTATCCCAGGATTATCTTGAAATAAGAAGAAAAAAACGCCAGACGCGATGAAAGCAAAAAAACATTAACCAAAGAGACAAAATTATGGTTAAGAAGTCAAAATTCCACAGGAATGACGACTGAAATCAAATTTAATGAACTGTAATCCACTTCCATCCTTCGGTAACCTCACGCTTGCATTTTATCTGTAAAATACTTATGCTGTTTTGCTCTATAGAATCCTTTTTAACCAGTTTAGTTCATATATACTGTATATATTTGGTGGCTTTTTTTTTAATAAAAATAGAAATATTTAAAGGTAAGCGAAATCTCGATATTTCGATATTTTGATATTTCAGAGTCCCTTTAATTCTGCATTACTGTTTCTCTTCTGAAATTCAGTGTATTTTAACATTCGTGAAATGGTGTTTGAAAACAAAACCATTTTACGAATGTTTAACGTTATGGATATCACAGCGCCAATACAGTATTTTGTCTGTCTAGACTGGCCAGTTGTACGAGGTACTTCATGTGTAGCAGTTGTTTTTCCCGAAGTCTATAAACCGCTTTTGTCCTTAAACTTTCGAATCAGTGGATGAAATCCTAAAGTTAAGTGTGACCATTCAAATGAAAGCTATTGAGCAGTACATTCCAGTGCTATTGCTTAAGGTGGTTCTAACAGTTTTGAGTCCGTGGATGAAATTCTAAAGTGACAGTGACGTGTGACCATTCAAATGTTTACTATGGCACTGCCGCGGTTCAATTCTGTGAAGTGCTAAGTATGTGGATTAAGTTAAAAGTCATTGAGCGATACTTGCCTTCAATATTTCGCACTGCTCTGATAATCACGCTATCGTTATGCGTACAAGATTGTTCTTAGCTGTTCGACTCTGTACATGAAAAGGGGCTCGTTAGGTTTTTCAACATTTAATGGAAATTTAGGGAAAATGTGTCATGTTTGCACTTTGTCGGACGGGAGTTAAAGCCTGATTTTCACAGCAACATAAGCATAAACACTAGCGAAAGGATGCATAACAGTGCTTATGTCCACGGTCTACGTGAAAACAGACCCGACATAAGCAAAAACAGCATAAGCATGAAGATAAATGTTGGCTTATGCCCGGGGGGAGGGGGAGGGGGGGGAGGTGGGGAGGGGGTACCCAACAAAGTTTTGTGCGGGGATGTTGCGCCCCGAGGTCCAAACACTTACCTTTTACATGCCGTTTTTGACAAGAAGGTAACCCTTTCACACACCTTAATTTCCATATAAAATATTACTCCTTTTACACCTACAGAATAAACACTGCATCTCTTTACTCGTGATACCCTTGAAATAAACTTATGGAACGATATCCACGGAAAACATCAAGCGTTGCCACTGACTGATGTTAACCAAACAATAACGGTTTCTGTTTGAGATATTTTGAAAGGCCCTTTTTATATACCTAAATGGCAGTTTTTTCCCACCATTTCCATACTTCAACTCGTAAAATCCCCACCTTTTTAAATACCTCCAATCTTAAAAATTTTATACCCCTTTCAGGCGGAGCATCACGGCGTATAGCCCATTGTAGGGAGTATCCCCCGGGGGGCTTTTTGTCAATTAAATAAGAAGCAAAGGACCGCGAACAAAAATGCTGCCGGTGTTCGTAGGATCTGTAACAGATCTAGTCAGCCAAAAATAGAGATACAATCAAAGTCTAGAGCAAGGCTGATACTACGTAGAACATTTAACGCGACAACGACATGATAGAGCCCAAACTGAAGGCCAAAATGCAACTGTGGACAGCTGTTTCGGCCTGGTTGGGTCTCGTCAGCACGGTGTAGCAGCAAAAAGATAGCGGAAAAACTAGCGCGAACGCCAATTCTCTACCAAATCGCACGTGGTGATGGCAACTGTCAATCTTCGTTTTCACTGACGCAATGGAAATTCTTATGCTTCCGCTTATGTTTATGCTTATGTCGCAGGTGTAAACAGGCTCAAAGCTTGACAAAAACGTGACAAACCAGCAGACTGTATTATTTTCGGTCTTTCTTGCATCGTGTGTTCAATACAGCTGAACATTTTTTGACCGCAGAAATTAGCCCTTTCCAGCTGTGTTTTGTTGTGACTCAAAGTGCCAAAAAGACAAATGTTAACAAGCTTTATGGAATTCTTAAATTTCCTTGTCCATTATCAATATGATGGCATCATTATGTTATATATTGATTAACTGAGTAGCTTCATTTCGTGTCGTTATCGTTATAAAAAAGGCATACTTAAGGAAACTCCGATACTTTGATGACTACAGCTAATAAGTGAGGTACGTCAGACTCCGCCGGGGGGGGGGGGGGGGGGGGGTGGGGGGGGGGGCGTCCAAACCCTTACCCTTTGATATACCGTTTTTGACAGAAAAGGTAACCCTTTCATATACCTTTCATTGAAAAAGGTACCCCTTTCATATAACTACAGAAGAAATACTGCATCTCTCTACTAAAAAAAAAAAACAAAAAACAAAAACAAAAACAAAAAAGAAACATTGCTTATACAAGAACTGAAGCCAGCTTTTAATGCAAACGTCAGTAGCGAGAAGCTGATGCTTTATCGATTAGCTGTTTCTTTTTATAGATCAACTGTTAAGTTTTGTACTTAATCTCGGTCCCAGCCCCTTTTCGCTACTATATAAGTATAGTTTTCAACACTGTAACGGTTACTTGTGAAAATGTATGTAGTAGCATACGAAACGTCAAGTTTCATCAAAAATGAATAAGTTCAATATGTTTATCACCGCGGTTTGTATTCTATTTCTCTTTACTAAACTCTTGACTGGATTCAAGATACTCCGCATCCAGGCACGCAAACAGCGAGTGCTTTTCTTTGCGGCTTTCATAACGCCTTTTTAGTTCCGTGCATCTGTTTGATATATTTTGAAAGGCCCTTTTCATACACTTAAATGGCAGTTTTCCCCCTACCCTTTCCTATACTTGAACTCGTGAAATCCCTACCTTTTTCTATACTTCAACTCGTGAACTCCCGACCCTTTCATATATCTCCAGCCTAAAAAATTAGGTACCCATTTCGGGCGGAGCATCCCCGTATAGCCGATAGGGAGTACCCCCCCCCCCCCCCCATCCGGGACGGTAGATCCAGGAGCCGAGATCATATATCTTATTTTTGACCAAGACTCGTGCAGATTGTATTAAAGGGGCTATTAAAGGCTGGCTGATTTTACTGATAAGTATCTTCAATCATACATGCAAACAATTTTGTTTGAACCTAAAAAGGAAGATAACAAAGAAATTCTTAAAGAGGGGTGGCGAATGGTACCTTCAAAATCGTGGGTCTCGGAAAATTTTGGTCCGGTCTCGAAATCTCGGCAGTTTTTATTTTAAGTCTCAAAGTCTCGTTTGGCTGGTGCTTTTTCTGTCTCGGAGTCTCGGATTTGTTTCCTCAAGGTCTCGGAGTCTCGGATACTTTTGTCAAGCATTCTCATTCTTCATCCTTGTTTGTTGTTTGATAGGTGAATCGGATATTTTTAGCACTGAGTCTCGGGCTCGGTTTTTTCCCGCATTGGGTCTCGGGCTCGGATTTTATAACGTAGCTGCGGTCTCGGTCTCGAATTTTGAAACAAGGGTCTTGGCGTCTCGGCGAGTCTCGGATTTACCATTCGCCACCCCTTTAAAGGGAGGACGAACCACAGCATTTTTTATCGTTTTTTTGAATTTAGCCTAAACTTTTCAAGTTGCAATGCATTTCCATCCTGGCCATATGTCGCTAAAATTAATAGTTTCACTGTACTAAAAATAAACATAGTAACTGTTAACGAAACTAAAAAATAAGTAGACCATTATTTTTTTAAATTTCCTGTGATAGAAGTATGTCTTTTGGCTTTTAAAGTGACACTACAATGTGGTGTCATAGCACCCTTAAATTCAAATAAACCCAGTTTGAAATTGTCCAAAATTGTACAAAATCCAATTTACTTTGAAAGCTGCAAGCTTTGTGGGTCATACCCTTCAACTGGATGATACCACTCAGTTTGTCATTCTTTTCTATTTTCTATTTATGATATTGTTCATTTCGATAATGATATTTTATAATTACCACCTTTATTGTTAAACTTAACCTTAAACCGCTCCTCCGTGCAATTAGTTTTGTATATAATGGAAATTATTAAAGACTTCTGAAAGATTTTTGTTTTCTCAGATTTACCGTTTAAAATATTTCGAGCATGCATTCCGGATCGTCGGGCTTTGTGCCAGCCATGCATTTGCCAAACAGGAAGGTTAGCACGCGATAATTCTTTTACTACAACAAGTTAAAAATCTCCGGAATTTTTTCAGAAGCGCGATTTACGTCAACGAGTCCGTTTTAATGTAAGCCGAAAAGTCTGTGTGGCTGGGGCGGTTTATAAGGTTTACCTCTGAGTCTTGATAATAACTGACAAAATGTGTACAGCTGCCAAAAGGTTTATTCTAATCAAATTAAATTTCGATCATTTAGTTATAAAAATAGGCGAAAAGATAACGGAAAAATGTAGCGATGACAGGACTAAAGGATTAATTGACTCTGGGAGGGAAACTGAGGGGCTAGAAGGAGGGGGAAGGGGGGGGGGGGGGGGGGTGGGAGTACTCGCTATAGTGGACTATACGGGGATGCTCCGCCCGAAAGGGTACCTCTTTCAGGCTGGAGTCATATAAAAGGGCAGGGATTTCGCGTGTTTAAGTTTAAAACAGTTACTGTTAGTTTTAATGTTTAGTTATATTTAGTGTCCCCAATTACTTAGCTTTACAGCTAGCTGACTCGGACACACAAAACCATTCATCCATTCCCGGGAGGGTACAGGCGTTCGATCAAGTCGGAGAATTAAAACAGTGGCTAGCTAAACTTCGTAAATCTTCAATATTTGTTATTTTTCTAAATCAGTCAACACATTAGCCCCACCTCATCCTTTGCTTTCTCTCAAACAGTCCCGGCCAAAAATTTCCAAACAGTAATCACCTTAAAATCTATCTGCAAATCTATTGAGTCATCTTTGGATTACTTGAACGCTAACGAGATAATTGCATGAATTAAACCGATCACCTCTAAAAAATCCAAAATCCAAAATCCTCGATGTAATCGACTTCAAGCAATACCATATCATAACATGCAATCATGGTTACAAACGGACTACAAGCTACGCCTCGCTTACGGCTATAGGCAAGTGTATCCTGCATGGGATAAAAAAAGGTTCTCACCTCTGATACCAAGCTTTTATCATGAGACGAGGGGCTTGTTAGTGCTCCCTCGTGAGGGTAGACCGGCGGTGAGGATGAAAATGAAAAGGGTTGGGGTAACAGAATTAGGAGAGCATTTTGATCGAATTAAAGATCATTAAACTTGTATTTATATTAAATAAATAGATCTGTTTAATGTAAATTGGATGTGAAGGCTGCATACTTGTCCCTTTTTAATCCTCGCTCTTGGACAAAACACTTACATTTAGGCATGGTTAAGGCCGGGCTAGACGTTAATCCATTCAGGGACATTCCCACCACAGCCAAATTGGACTTTATTTTATTACACTGATTACTAGAATCTTCCCCTCAGTTTTGCATCCAGCTGTGTTCGTAAATGTTTATACAACTATGGCGCCCTTCTCAAGAGCCAGAGGCTCAAGAGCCAAGGGTGCGTTCTCACCGCCTATCTTTTCACCGCCCGGATTGGAATGTAGAACTGAGTGATTTGCCACAAATGCCTAAATGCCGAGGGTGTTAATAATTTTAGAACATGAAGTTTGATATCGATATTAAATCGTGAGCACCAGAGAAAGTGCAGACTACTTGTAGTAAGAGGGCAGACCCTCTTTTCAGGGATAGTCGAGCAGGCGATCGCACGAACGCGCGCGAATATAGTCACCTTCCGCGAGCAGACGTTGGGGAGGCGATTTTCGCTCGCGTGATCACCTGCTCGATAAAAGCTGACCATCCTTGAGAGAAATAAGGTGGGCATGAAAAGGCAAATATAAGTTGGCGTAATGGTGGCTTAAAGGTCGTGTAAAGATCTTATTTACACAACTATACGCTACATTTATAGTCTATGCTAAGTCTGACCTTACGCTACAGGACCCGCGGAGCTGGGCGTATTGCAACATTGCTGCCAGTGTGAGTCAAGTAGGGAGGTTTGAAAAATACGGTCCGCAGAAATGGCTAGAATTGAATTTAAAAGGTTAAAAGAGCCCAGCGGTGGTGAAAAATGATCAATTTATAACATTTACAAGCACCAATTTATTAAGAAGCGAACGTAGTCCTGGCATCACATTCACATTCACACTGCACTGACCAACCAATTCCAATTTCGCCAACCCGAATAATATTTAAACGTTGTTTACTGTAAAGAGTGTGAAAAAGACATATAACACAGACCAGAAAGACATGTATCTATTTTAACCCTTTTAAAACTCCCAAGAGTGCCAAATATCGGCTCCAAGAAAAATCCCAAATTTCATTTTGTAAAATATCGAAAAACAAATGGTATCATGTAAAAGTGCTGCTGAAGAGGTTTCATTTGAATGGTCACAACATTGGATTTTGTCCACAGACTCAAAAGTTAGAACTACACTACATGTCTTCATATAATTGACTCTTGAAGTGAACGGGTTAATTGACCAATTTATAAACCCGTTAAACCGCGGTCTAAGTTATGGGCAACATATCATAGGATTGAAACATAGAATGCACGATCACGGCAACAAGCCGTCGAGAATGGCCGGATCTGGGTTTCCAGACCTAGATCAGTAACTTGAAGCGAAACAAAAGAAACGGCAAACTGATCCTTACGGTAGAAAAACATTACCAGAAGCAAATAAAATAAAAGTGGAACATAATAGTGCTTTGTAATATTTCGCTTTGCAAAACAAAGTTTCTTCAGGGGCAGGGGCACTATAAATGATAACAACTGTCATAAACGTTATACAAGTGTTTTGAAAAAAAAAAAAGAAAACTGAAGAATAACAAAAACAATGAATATGATTGGTGAAGGGTTTCAGGGGTGATAAACTGACCAGTGATAAGAAAGTTAATGAAGTTCGTCGCGTTTGTTGATTCCAAGTGGTTTTATTTATTTATTTATTTATATATTATAATCCGCAAAGCTGTTGGCATGAAAGCGGATATATTAAATACAATGTAAAATAAAATAAAATAAACTGACAGGTGTTGCGTGTTCATTAATTAAACTACTTTACAAGTTCCATGGTGACCATCTCCTTGAACTTAGCAAGGGTGGGGGCCTAAGACGTTAAGTAAGTAAAGTCGCACACGAGCCAGATGGGGCCCACACGGCCGGAGCTTAACCCGGTTTCTGTAGCATGAAGCGACTAGGAATATTGCTACTCCCCCGTGGATGGGATGCTAGTCCATCGCAGGGTTACTCCCAGCATTTTGTCGCCGGTACCCATTTATAAAAAAAAAAATTTGTTTTGCAAAGCGAAATATTGGGCACTATTATATTCCACTTTTATTTTATTTTATTTTATTTTATTTGCTTCTGCTTCTGCTTCTGTTTTTCTGCCGTAAGGATCAGTTTGCTGTTTTTTGCTTCATTTCAAGTATTAATACTGATCTAGGTCTGGAAACCAGATCCGGCTATTCTCATCGGTTTGTTGCAGTGATCGTGCATTCTATGTTTCTTTTTATACCCATTTATACACCTGTGTGGAGAGAGACAGTGTGGAGTAAAGTTTCTTGTCTAAGGAAACAACACGACGACAGAGACCAGGGGTGGGGGCCTAAGGGTGGGGGCCTTAGACTTTAAGGACAAGGCAAAGACGTTAGAACCACTTTGCTTTTTCTTCTGTTTTTCTGCCGTAAAGATCAGTTTGCCGATACTCAAACAAAACATAGAATGAACGATCATTGAATAAGTGAGTGGAGTGGAGCAGCGTTAACAAAAATTCGAAAAGGAAAAGAGTTCCTTTTCTTCCTTCATTTTTACTTACCACCCTTTTCTCGTTCCCAATCCTTTTCTTGTTTTGGAACGTTGTATACGCCTGTCATATCAAAAGACAGCGGCTGTAACCGTCTGTTGTCTTGGCGATATCGCGATCTTTAGGGCAAACAGCAGATTCTATGTTACATACAACAACTGAGACTATTTGACTTTTTAGCTTGAAGGAAACAAAATAATCATGGCTACAAGCGACGGTATGTTCGTCAGTAATTGTGCAACGAGTTTATTTTCGACAATAACAAATAACTGAACGCAATTTCTCCTTCGTAGATCGAAGAGCGGTCGCTTTCGGAACAACGCTAGACCGCGAACTCTTACCGCTGAAAGTTCCGGCGAATCGCTTTGGAAACGAGCTTGCCTTGAGAGGCGCTCCAAACCGCGGCCCAGGGTGTTATGACAATGCCGAGGTAATATTTTTTATGGCTGTTTGTTTTTTGTCTAGATAAAACCTTCGTGGCTGTCCGTAAACGAGTGTGATCGACCTTATTTGTGTGACTTCCATCGATTTGCATATTGTACTCGAAATGAAATTACTCCACGTTTTACATGCTGTGATTTCGCCTTTTAATAAACCTGTTTTTAAACTTAAAGAATTGAATTAAGCTTAAGTCTTATCCTTGGATATTTATATTTATATTTATAGTCATGTCCCAGGTTATTGCTTTTCATCTGATGTCACTGAGGCAAACAAGTACTATAAAATATTCTTATTGTGCACGCTGTTCATTTTATATGATGACGATTGTTCTTTTCTCTGGAGGAATTAATGGCGAGTAGTGATTTAAAAAGCTTATGAATCTGACTCTTGGTGTAAAGTAACTAGCAAATGGAGTTTACTACTACCCCTGGATGGTATGCTTCTCCATATGTGAATGGCTATTCCCCCTCTTACTTGTTACAAATTACGAGACCATGTTAAAGTGTAGGTGGTAATTCACGGTACGTCACGTTGGCCATGTTGGTGCACACCTACAAAAGAATTTTTTAATGAACTTCTTTTGTTATGTGCACCAACATGGCCGCCATGGCCTTTCTCATTTGAGTCCCACAGGACTGAAGGTCACGTCTGAGTGAAAACCATCTGTCGCTTAGGAGAGGTTAAATTGTAGTGCTGAAGGCCCTTTTAGGGTAAATTCTGATGACTATAAACATGGTGTCAAAACAGCAACATCGGCAAAGCGAAATGATGATGAATGACTGAAAGATTCCACAAAATTGCAAAATTGTGGCATGGTAATGCACAAAACTTTGACAGTGACGTGTGAACCTCATGAAATTGTTTGAAATTCAGACTAATTAGTGACATACACCCCCTCCCCCCCTCCCCCCTCCCCAGATGGCCTCAGTGCTGGTGTGTGGCTGAGACCATGACTTTGTGCCCTGGTAAAAGAGGTGTCTGATTACAGGTGGTGTCTGTTGTTAAGGGCCTGCTATAGTTGGTTTTACTGTTGTTCACCACTTGAGCAGTATACACGTGCTACACTTTATTTAGGCAGTTGACTATATACATCAATAACAAGATCAAGGGACTTGTGACAGTACTAGATTTCATAATTCCCTTGAATCTTGTTTGGAGGTTTGCTGCAGTTCAGCACTAATTACCGGTATTTAATATCAAGGTTGTTGTGCATGACTTGTAGATTTTTCAGTGGATACAGTCAGCCCCTCTGTGGGTACTGTTCCAACAAAATCGAAGTCGCCATGATTGCGATCAATAAATCAGCATTCTCAATAACAAGATCAGCAATTTCCAATAATTGCAAATTGTTGATCATGTTACTGAGAAGATTAGAGAGATCTTCTGTCATCTTTTAAGCTTGTTTCTCGATGATAACAATAATCATTGGTATAAAATTTTCATGGGAGATCCAGACTTGCTTAACCATTAGGAGGGGGTCTATTAGCAAGCAGGCATTTAGCCAGAAATTGAAAAGTGGGCGTCCTGAAGATACATGTATTTCCCATCATTAATGTTTAAATGATTAGGTGCAATTTTCATGAATTTCTTCAAAACGTGGGTGTCCACAGGACACCTGGACACCGTGCTGACTAAAAGCTTGTTAGCAAGAACATTCAGGAAAACAGAGAGCAAATTACTGCAATAGAAATATGGCATTAGTTCAGCTTAAAAAATCAATGATATACAGTATGTAGAAACAAAGCAACAAAATTGAAGTCTATAGATTACCCATAGAGAAGGTTCAATAGAAGGCATGATTGCAGATCCACAGGAAAAAATACCTGATTCCCATTTTGGGATTTTTTAGGGTATTTACAGAACACCAACAAAATTCCCAAATTTGGCCAAGTGAGACAAGTTCCAACCTGGGAATTCCCAACCACGTTCCCTGGTTGGGACTTGTCTCACTCTTCCAAATTTGGGATTTATATGGGTATTTTTTAAATACCCTAAAATATCCAAAAATGGGAACCTGGTATTTTTTCCTGTGATCATAGACCCCTGATGCACTAACCTGACCAGACCACCGACAAGACCTGACTGTCTTGTATAATACAGGATAACTACGCTACCCCAGTTTGCTGAAGGAAATATTTTTGTTTCACTTGGATTATTTTAGATGTATTCTATGATTCACATTTTGTTAAATTATCTTGACAGGTGAGTGGCTTCATTTATGAACTTGAAGGAAGACCTGTCTGTAAAAGGGGTTACTCTGTTGGTGCAAGAACAGCTCCAAGATTTCCTAAACCAGCTCATGTAAGCATGTATCACATTTCTGTAAACAGGTGTAACAATGTGATATATTCAGGCCAACAGCCCTTTTTGCTGCGAGCCCATAGGCGAGCAGCACACTAATCGTGACAGGCTCCCTGTGTTTCATTTGACCGAGTGAGACCTGGGCGCTTTATATACGGCACAACAGACTGGAAGTAGTCATCAAGGTCATGAACGATTAAGTGACATTTCGAGGGGAAGACAATGTTTTTTTCTAAGTTTTTCAGCCCTGTTATGTGCAAAGTCATGTTGGGCCTCGTTTAATTTCGTGTCAAATTTCCAACTATGAAAGATTGCGTGACGAGCCCTAAGGATGTCTACATTGGAGGCTATCACTACGACTATGCGGAGCTAAACTCTTGTTGTATGCCCGGGGGCATAAAATTAAACATTACAAATGAATATTAGTCTAAGCAATATGGAAAACGACAAATTCTGTACTATTTAGTACTATATTTATGTTTAACACAAATTCATGCTTTCCGGTATTATTCAAACAAATCGGTTATATTTTTGGGAAAAATATACAAAAAACAGTAATCATCATAGAGCCTATTGACATTGATGAGTAACATCGCAGCACTTCACTGGCTCTAATCTATTTCTAGTTTTAATTAATACTTTGTGTTGCAACACTTATTTGCACATCTGTAACGCATTAACTTATGGGTTCAGCTAAGAACACAGTAGAAATAGTTATAATCTGCTCATTTACCACTTTGAATGTGTTCATTTGTCTTACAACATTGTAGATGGATGTCCCAGGCCCGCCTACTTATCAGGAGGTCATTAGTAAACCAATCCTCTTCGATGAAGCATCCAAAGCCTTTAATGTTGGTGCAACAAGATTTCCAGCAATTAACAAAAAGGTGAAGAGACAGTGTTTATTGGACATCATTTTATATGATTGTACATCATCATCAACCCCCTGTGTAGAATTTTGAAATTTGGCCTTCTTAAAATCAGTGTTCCATTTAAGAGACGGGTCTCGGGTCAAAAACCCGACGGCAAAGGCTACCTGACCCGATAATCGAATAAAGTATAATAAATTATAAAAGTACTATAATCATAAAAGAGAAAAAGGAAAATAAAGGAATGAAGTTTCTAAAGGAAAAGACTACATATCAACGGAAAAGACGTTTAAAAAAACAATCAAATTCAGCAAAATTCCGAAGGCGACTTGAGTGGCGAACCATTTGGTCGTCGGTATGAAAGATAATTTAGCAAATAAAAGAGAACGCGCCCCAGAAATAATAATTGTCTTGCTATGGCATTGTTAATTTCCATACTTGTTAGTTCAGGATAAAATAAACACAGTTCGATGATTTCACTAAGGCTCAAGAAACCGAGAAACCGCATTCATTCTTGGCGGATTTTATATGTCGTGTGGTTTTCACCTTGGTTACCTAGCACGTAATCAATTTCTTCCCCGATCGAATTTCATTTCTTTGTAAACAAGTTTCCAAAATGTTACATAAACAACAGCTAGACTCTAAGGCTATGTCTACACTATACCGGATAGCTCTTGCGCCGGCACGAAAACCATACCGGATAGGCCTTTCGTTCACACATGAAACGCTAGTTTCGGGACGATTTTTGTTCCGGAACGCCGCTGCGACGCGGCGCTCGTGAAAGTGAATCGTCACATATCGGATAGATTCTTGTGCCACTATCTGGGGCAGTGTGGGGTAGGACTAATCTGCGGAACTGCAGACCGCGGAACCTGCGGAACCTGCGGAACCTGCGGAACCTGCGGAACCTAGATTTTTTTTTAAATAAAATGATAGTACAAATCATAAAATGGTCTACAAGTGGTTGATTTCTCAATAAACAGTCAGAAGAAAAAGAGATAAAGAAACGAAATGGGAAAAAAGGGTCGGGAACCGGACAAAATAAATTAAGTCACGCGTCACGCAATTGTACGCGTAGTTTTGTTGTGAATATCGAATCAGGATTTCAGTTTTCGATTGACAGTTCTCCTAGCAAACTGTTACAGTACAAAACACCGTGAGTTTATGTGATGAATATATGGAATATTTGTACTGCAGATATACATTTTAAGCATATGAAATATACATTTTAAGCTTGCTTTTCTCAACTGCTTAAGTTGAGTACATTACTGCGAGGATCTTTCATTTGCTTAAAACGGCGTGAGTTTATTGTACTGAAATTCCGTTTATTGTTTAATTTCATGTTAAGGGTTCATTAAAGTAAAAGAAAGTGAAATGATTAAGATAATATTGAAGGTAAAAAGATAAAATTGAACCACTTCTCGGTACTTTGTATTCAGCAGTGCGGTAAGTTGCTCATGTATGTACATTTAAAATCGGTTTTGATTTCACCTTTGATGTCACATCACCCCAGTATAATGCTCGTACAAAGATCTTCGGGTTCAATGTGGTAAATAGGGTGGGAAAATTGAGGATTACCAAAGGTAGTGTTGATTTATTCACCTCCGATCGAGTTTTGACTATGATATCATGACAATTCCCAACTATAATAAGCTGTTAAAAAATTCAGGGAAATGATATATTAACGACTTTTCTTCTTGATGGAGTGAAGGGGCAAGGAAACGCCAACTCATTTTTTTAGCCTTTATGTCACGACGCGGTCATCGCTGACATCACCTCGAGAGTGGTAGGTACGATTTTTCGCTTCTCGATCCGATCTCATTTTGATCTAAGTCTTGCCGCTAAAATAGATCGTGACGACTACCTCAAAACACGTAAAACGTTTTGTTGGCAATTATGGCTGTTTAGGACGGAAATAATTTGTTTTCCGTCTATTTTTCCCTAAGGTTATGGCCGCTGGTTGCGTTTCCATTGAGTTATAACTTCTGTTGTTTGCATTTGTTTAAATTAAGAGTGCGTTCTTTTGGGATGATCCAGATCAGGATCAGTGATCTGAGATCAATTGGATCATGGCACCGTGATCTAAGGATTCGGCAAATCAACTCTGAGCAAGGACTCACAGGTGCACAGTGATCCAAGTGATCTCGGATCGCTGATACTGATCCGGATCAACCCAAAGGAACTCACCCTAATGATTTCAAACTGAGTTGGGTTTTTAATTGATTTCTAACTGTTCTGGGTACAAATTTAAATTGTAAGTGATTTGAAACTGTTTGGGGTATTTAAAGTTACTTTATTGTCAAAAATAGGTATTTTAAAGAGATTCGTACGTAAGAGATTAACACGTTAATAAATAAAAGTTGTGTTTACGGTTACCGTACAAGCCCATGAAATTAATAAAGCAGTATTATCACAGCAAGCACAGTTTAACAACAACGAGCTACAAAATGAAACAGAACATTCATTTGGGAAGCATGTTTAACCTTCGCAGATTTTTCACAGATAGCATGACGAGCGTTAGGAAAAGTAGGAGATACAAGTATGATATAAAATATAATTTATGCTTTTATAAAGGCTAAAAAAATGAGTTGGCGTTTCCTTGCCCCTTCACTCCATCAAGAAGAAAAGTCGTTAATATATCATTTCCCTGAATTTTTTAACAGCTTATTATAGTTGGGAATTGTCATGATGTCATAGTCAAAACTCGATCGGAGGTGAATAAATCAACACTACCTTTGGTAATCCTCAATTTTCCCACCCTATTTACGACATTGAACCCGAAGATCTTTGTACGAGCATTATACTGGGGTGATGTGACATCAAAGGTGAAATCAAAACCGATTTTAAATGTACATACATGAGCAACTTACCGCACTGCTGAATACAAAGTACCGAGAAGTGGTTCAATTTTATCTTTTTACCTTCAATATTATCTTAATCATTTCACTTTCTTTTACTTTAATGAACCCTTAACATGAAATTAAACAATAAACGGAATTTCAGTACAATAAACTCACGCCGTTTTAAGCAAATGAAAGATCCTCGCAGTAATGTACTCAACTTAAGCAGTTGAGAAAAGCAAGCTTAAAATGTATATTTCATATGCTTAAAATGTATATCTGCAGTACAAATATTCCATATATTCATCACATAAACTCACGGTGTTTTGTACTGTAACAGTTTGCTAGGAGAACTGTTAATCGAAAAATGAAATCCTGATTCGATATTCACAACAAAACTACGCGTACAATTGCGTGACGCGTGACTTAATTTATTTTGTCCGGTTCCCGACCCTTTTTTCCCATTTCGTTTCTTTATCTCTTTTTCTTCTGACTGTTTATTGAGAAATCAACCACTTGTAGACCATTTTATGATTTGTACTATCATTTTATTTAAAAAAAATCTAGGTTCCGCAGGTTCCGCAGGTTCCGCAGGTTCCGCGGTCTGCAGTTCCGCAGATTAGTCCTACCCCTGTAAGATCATTTTCTAAGTCACGCCTGACTAATCATCGAAGCTTGATTTATTTATTGTCGTTTTACAATACTTTTCATGAATTAAACAAGCGCTACCTTTCAACTTTCTCGATATCTTAAAGTTATTTTTAAAGAAAAAGAAGAGGGAAAATAATAATTTTTCTCTTAGAGTACAGCAATGTCTCCTGCTCGCATTACCGCTTACGCGCTTCGGCTAAATACATTTTCACGTGAGAACCGAGCCGTGACGGCCGATGTGACGGCCCAAACACGTAAACCCGGCACCGGGAAATCATTTGCCTCAAAATGAAGCGAACAAAACAGCAATCTTTGTTCAGTGGCTGGCAAAAACGATCCAAAGATGGCGTAGACCAGGGTAAGTTTGTTCTGTATAAACGATGTTATTACTATTTCACTTCAAAATGGCCTGCAAGTTCATTCATTCACTTATTCATTCTGCGCATCTCATGTTGAGTCGATTTTCGTTTGCTTCTAGCCGATCTATTCACTGACATATTTTTTGTATTCATTTTGTTGATTTTGTGAGTCGCTTGGGAGATTACACGCGTGATAATATGTTTTCCGAATTTAAAATATTTTCTAACCCTAACCCTAACCCCCCCCCCCCCTGGTTAGCCAGGTAGGCCTACCTTATGTGACCCCCCTGAAAAATTACATGACCCCTTGCCAAAAAATATTAAATGGAACACTGAAAATGTGTCTTTTTGAGCCAAAAAAGCATTATGATGCAACAATAATGGCTGGTTATAACATTATTTAGTTGAAGTAAAAGAGATTCAATTAGACCAAAACATCCCAGTCCCCTCTTTAGAGGATTTTGTTAGCGATAACTGTAAAAACTGTATCTTATGCCCTTTTTAGTTTATTGTTGTTGCATATTTTAATACATAGTACGAAACTGTACAAAATTTTTTACACTTCTTATACTTTTTCTAATTTTTATTTAGAGAAATGTAGATATAATCGTATGATTTTTATGTATAGTTATCTAATTTTATAGTTATTATATATAGGTATTTTTTCTGTAATCTTATAGTTATTAAAAGTGTCCTTACTTAGTGGGCTGCAACTGCTATTAACGGTGACACTTTAAAAAGCTATCTATCTATCTAAAAATGTTAGCGCAATCAGTGTTCATGGTGTGATTTTGCGGCCTGTTTTATTAAAATCATGGCAGCTAAATATGTGCCATGATTATGGAGAATATCACAGCGCGACTACAGCAATTTAGTTGCTCCGTATTCGCGCTAAAATTTTTAAATAGGACATTCTTGAAAAGATGTTATGACCTGAAGAGTCATATACAAATGTATTGGCTCTCTTTTACCTACATTTGTAAACTTACACGAACCATGCATGTTACAATTTGTGTGTTGAAAATATTTCAAAATTTGCCATAGGCTGGTTATATATATATCTTGAGCCTTTCAATTAATGTACAATGTATTAATAACTTTGTAAAAATGTACATATGTAATGTTTGTGCAGACCATTTACTAAATTAAATTATGACTTAAATAAAGGTATAAATATTGTTATGTTTTATGTTACAGGATCTTGCTGGACTTCCTGGGTAAGAAAACAATTTACTTTTTGCTAATTGTTATACATATAACCCATTGTCTCCTAGAAGTTTAGCAGAAAACGACAATTTGAAGTCACTGTGACTGCTGTGGAGGCAAATTGCAAGCTAACTGTCCAAAACATTGTTTTCAACATGAAAACTAAGCTTCCTTTCCTTTCTGGGTCAAATATATCTAGTACTTGGTTTTGGACATATGCACAAAGCAAAATTTTGGAAAAGCTTATAAGTGTGACTTTTCTTTTTCTTTGTTTTATTCCCCATTCTTTTTTGTTCTTATTCCTTTTTTTTTCTTGATGGAAAAGCAAAACATTGACAACCTCAGAAGGCAATGTTCTTCACTTCTGCACCTATGTAAAAAATTAGTGACAGCCAACTGCGTCTGCTTTATAGAGAGCTCAGTTTCAGACAAACAAGTAAAATTCAGCCACTAACAGCCAACCACAGATGCTGGCCTAAGGGAGGTGTTCCACTAAAACTTTGTTACAGGGGCGTTAGCTCCTGTGGGGGGGGGGGGGGGGGTACTCCGTTATATACACTATATAGGTATGTGCTGCCCAATAGGGTATGGTTTTTGAGGTGCTCAGTCCTTAAATAGGGTATCCTTTTTGGTATTCTTGGTATTGTGATCCTTAGATATTCCTTAGATAGGATCACTAAATTGCAGTATCTACCTCAATGCCCAAAACGAAAAAGATAAATTATGGTCTGTTAAAACTGTACTACACGCCTGAATTGGACCTTAAAAAGGGTATCAAATCTCGATTTTCTACCCTTAAATAGGGCGTCAGCTTTAAGAGAGTTGACTGTAACAATGTTTTTTTTATTGTAGACCTGGTGCTTATGAGTTTGATGCTAAGAGGGACAGGAAAGTGAAATTCCATGGCTCATTTGGTGGGCCACAAACATTGATAACCTCAGTCACAATCAAATGCAATGAATTTGGGGAACCAGATACTGTAAGTAAATGTATTGATACTTATAAATGTAGCTGAAGAATGAACATTTCTGAATCAATGAAATATTTAATTTCTGACGACTGAGTGATGTAGGAACGAATTAGTCAGAAATTGTTATTCTGAAAGCACAGCATTAGAGGCTCGCTTGTCCTCAAAGGATAGCTCAGGACTATTTAAGGCTTTGGCAGGAGATATTTATCATTCTACAATGTACGTTGGTCAGTCTTCTGCAACGCTATCTTTTTTCTTTTTTCTTTTTCGTTTTTGTTTCAGTCTTTCAAATGGTTAGATAATGTAATATAGCAAATTTAAAGTATCTGGAAATGTTGTCATTTGTCAGTAATGTTTGTACCTGTACCTCTGAGATCCAGTGCCACTGCAATTTTATAGGGAGGTATACGTTTCCACTTTTTTTGGCCACATCTAAAGGGAGGTTTTTAGTGGTTTTTCATATCTGGCCGGCCGTGGCACAATTTTCTGTAAGTGAAATGTAATTTACAAAGGTCAGGAGAATGTAAAGAATATGTTAGTAGGATACATCCTTCAGATGACTGACTGGCTCATCCTCAATAAACTCATTTCACATTGAATAATGTCTTGTCAAAGTGGACTCAGAATGAAATCTGTCATTTATACCTAAAAAAGAAGCACACCCCCCCCCCCCCCCCCAAAAAAAAGCCCGGTTAATTCCCTTTCCCCCTTTCCCATGGGGAGTCCCCTTTCGGGGAATGAAACATACAGTATTAGCATCACTTTTCTAACAGTTATTCTAGTTTAAAGTTGTTTGAAGTACATAAGTTGCTGCACATATATTTATTAATATTGTTTTGTGGAGACACGGTGGTCTAGTGGTTAGCGGTCGGACTTTCAACCTGAAGGTCGGTGGTTCGAAGCCTGGTCTCTGTCGTCGTGTTGTTTCCTTAGACAAGAAACTTTACTCCACACTGTCTCTCTCCATGCAGGTGTATAAATGGGTACCGGCGACAAAATGCTGGGGGTAACCCTGCGATGGACTGGCATCCCATCCAGGGGGGAGTAGCAATATTCCCAGTCGCTTCATGCTACAGAAACCGGGTTAAGCTCCGGCTGTGTGGGCCATCTGGCTCGTGTGCAACTTTACTTTGTTTATTTAAGTTTCAATATTGTTCTTTCTTATTTTTACTTCAGTGCAACTCTTGCAAAAATCCTCCAGTTGGTGATTACTATGAATACAAAAAAGTTCATCTTTGTCGGAAGTGCTATGATCACCATTTAAAAACAGGAGAAAAATATACTAAAAGGTAAATAAAAAGTTAGATTCTGTAAATTTATATTTAATACTATTTTTTTTTGAAATTAAACAAAATTATCTTGTATTTTATTAATTACATGTAGTTTTTAAATTTAATGGCAGGAGAGGCCAATGGGAACGATATTCCCCATTCTTTGTTATATTACCATGTGTTTAGTTCAGAATAAGGAATGAAAATTGCCAGGTATTTTCTTTGGAGGAATTCCACTTTTTTGGAAAATTACACAGAATCTAGACTACATGTACAAAAGGTTTTATGAAGGGTAAAGTGCTCATGCTCCTTGAAGAAAAAACTCAAACAACATTATATTCAGTGAAGAGAATTTCAACTTCTGCTCATTTTTAAAGCATCATGTCTATAATTTTAGAGAATGAAAATTTGGCCAACTCAGTTGTGTTTCAATCCCTTTAATCACTTAAGAAACTAACCTAAAAAAGCTGATGAAAACGCCTACTCCAACAGGCACAAAATCTGTCACAGAATGGAAATATTTAAAGTGCTACAAATATGGGATTTCAACTGAAGTACAAACCACAACAATGGATATACATTATATTGAAAAATACTAAAGAGGTTTAAATTAAAAAAGTGTTTCCGCATGTTAAAAACACTTTTCGTAAGCCCAAATTCTGTCTAACCCCAAGTGGTCTGCAAACAGTAAAATGATGTTGTCATGACTACATGTGAATGATCCTTATAATTTGATTTTCAGGATAAATTTCTTTCTTTTGACAGTTATCTTCAATCATTCTACAAAGTTAGAGACTGCTCAAATATTCATAATCATGAGGGAACAAATGCTAAATTAATGGTAAGAACATTGTACTTATATTAATCTGTTTACAGCCTGCGGCTGGTCTGGAGGAAGGTAGACTGTGAGCAGTCTCTTATTTTTCTTTAAATCAGTCGAGCGCGATCGATCCGAGAATGGCGTGACATACAAGCCGCGAGGAACGACGGCGCTAGCCCGAGACGAAAAAATGAGATAATGCATAATTACAATTATAATTCAACACATTGATACACTGCCCAAATATGGTAAAAAAGTTATCGATATATGCTATGTCTACATGACGTATATCCAACGATGGAGGTAAATTTCGCATTTTGACAAGAGAATGCAAAAATGACGGACCGGCCTCGATATTTTTTCTTCAAACTGTGCTTTGTTATCAGTGTGTTGAATTATAAAGCCTACGGCCTCGTCGGCTAAGAATTAAGCGATATCACGCGCGCTTTCGCGCTATAATAGTTAAATGTACGCTCTCGCGCATGGTACTGAAGAGAAAAGGGCGACAGCTCGGTCTCCCATATCAAATTGATGACGGGGGTGATATTGGAAATTTTGAAGGGAAACCTAAGAGGTACCAGATACCCATTTTTTTGTGCATACATTTTTGCCCCTTAAAGGTACAAATTATTTCTGAAAAGTTCTTCCTGTTGGTCCTTTTTGATTTGAACACCCTGAGTGGTACCAAACTGGAATTTTGACCCCTCAAAAGTATGACAAACACACCCATAACGTTTATATGGGAGTTCACAGGCCTTCTATTTAAAAATTATAAGGTCAAGTGACATACACTTGCTCCTTGCTGATGGTCCTTTATAATCAAAGAAACGGATTTGGATACTTTTACTGGATAAATAGAAACATAACACGTTGATAAATTACACTGTATAAGGGGAAACATAAAAAAGTATTTTGGGGGGTAACACGGTTTAGCAATCATCAATCGCTTTGTTATAATCAAGGTTTTGAGTTTCTGTAGAAGGTTTTATAACTGCATTATCATTATAGAGCAGTTTTAAATTTGGGTATCAAAAGTAGACTATCGATTGCTTGAGTTTTGCATTGCTATGCTTTGTGAATGGATATAAAATCTCGCGCCACTTTCTCAACCAATCAGAAGTAAAACCAATCGTGACTTGCTCGCACGTGTTTTCCCGCGCTTGGCGCCGGCTACATGTATTTGTTTTGAGTTCTGATTGGTTCATTGGATTGCCTGCGTCTGTTATGATTGGCCAGAGTGGTTACATGTACTTTGGTTTGGGTTTTACGACACTCAATTGAAAACCGCTATTATTATTCTTATCGCTTTTATCTCAACAGTTGAAAACAGAACGCGACCTCAAGAAACAAAGATTTAGAGAGGCGTACATGAGCTTATACTTTTAGCAAAATAACACAGGCACGTTGTTATCGAGGAATGTGTTGTCTTACTGGAAAGAAGATATAAGCAAAAAGTTGAACAGACAAAAATGGCTTTAATGTAAATATGTAAATGGTGGCAGTGACTGAATCGCCGAACACGTTTTTGTACAATAACACTCAAGGTTTTCTTGTGTACACGGTATTTTTAATAGGAAGTAGCTATATAAAGGGCGTAGGCCATGAATATTAGTTTTGTATTAAATTATTATCAATATGTATAAGTACCCTAATCTCCACTCACACTCAATTAAAAATAAAAAAAAGTCAGAAAGAGGTAATAAAAACAAGGATTGTTATTATTGACATGTAGTCTGTCATTTAGTCCTGACTAATTCTTTAGACTCCGGGTAGAACAAAACCCAGCTGCCTACAAAACATTTATATGTATATGGTCTCGTGTACCCGAGACAACCCCTCCCCCCCCCCCCCCTCCCGAGTTACCCCGGGAGAGTTTACTTTTAACAAATTTCCTTGAAAATCCAACTAACCGTTTACATGAGGATCGTAAACTCGTTTTTCCAATCAATTTATTCAAAATCTTCAATAGATGTTAATCTGTTGTCTCCACATGTCAATTCTAACTTATTATTAAATGTTACAACTACGGCTCCAGAAGTGCAAGGAATCTCAAGCAATATTGATATAGAAGTAAAGCTCCTGGCGTTGACAATTTACCGGCTCGAATTCTTAGAACTTGTGCAAAAGAACTACCCGTGCCCTTGGCTCATCTGTTTAATTTATCCTCGAGGTCTGGAGGAATGCCTGCCTTATGGAAATCTGCTAATATCACCCCAGTTCACAAGGGTGATAATAGGGAATTTGTAGACAATTATAAATCCATTTCTCTGCAACCCATTACTGCAAAATGCCTAGAGCGTATAGTGCATACTG
This sequence comes from Cladopsammia gracilis, assembly GCA_022457155.1. NCBI lineage: Eukaryota > Metazoa > Cnidaria > Anthozoa > Scleractinia > Dendrophylliidae > Cladopsammia > Cladopsammia gracilis. The sequence continues at coordinate 68,279 of JAJGOT010000237.1, read as the reverse complement.
TTATCTGTACACATACATGACTGTATTTCACCTTATTTAAGGTGGCTCGAAGTAGTTTTTTTTTTGGGTCACACTTCCCTTTTTGAATGCGCTTATACATATTCTTACTTTAGCTCAATGAATCTTAATTTGATACCAGATGTTAGGCTTGGATGAAAGTTTTGGGCGATGCTCTTTTTATGCTAATCAGCGTTTCCTTAGCAACGGTAAACAAATATGGCGAAAAACAGTTCCTAAATATCCTTCGATTTTGGGGCTACACGCGGCAATGTAGCACACTAAATGGGAAAATTTCGATTTTTTCATGTTTGAAACTTTCTGTGGTAATTTAATGACAATGGAATGTTTTGACCACTTATATTTCAAACATCAAAAAACACATGTTAACCCTTTAGGGTTTTTGCGTTTTTGAGCGATTTTCTGGATACACACGCCCCATGGGCTTTCACGACTCCATATTTAAAGTTACTATGGAAAGTGCTGCTGTTCTAAAACACTATACTATAAGAAGCAAGGGCTGACAACTGCGTAGAAAAAGTAACACAACAATGGCATGATTGAGACCAAACCGAAAGTTTAACTGCAACTGTGGATAGCTATTTCGCCGTTATTGCGGCTCATCAGCACAGTGTAGCAACAAGTTCCAGTGACTAACCTGACTGAGTTAGCACTGTACTAATCCAGACTAATGTGCGCTTGGTAAAAACTCCGGATATGACATCCAGACTAATGTGCGCTTGGTAAAAACTCCGGATATCACCTCAAGATATGACCCCAAGCGCACAGTCAGAGTCAGTCAAAGTCAGTTGAGATACTGGATGAACTTGGGTGGGAAAATCTTGAAACACGAAGGACAAGACAACTAGCCATAATAACGTATAAATTGAAAAATCGAAATGTACCTGATCATTTGGCTCAAATTTTTAATAGTACAAACTCTATGTATTCTTACAATCTAAGAAACTCAACATATAATTTATTTGTACCAAGACCGTATACTGAGGCTGGAAAAAATAGCTTCCACTATAGAGGGGCAGTTCTCTGGAATAGTCTATCAAATACTACTAAAGGGCAGACAAGCCTGAAATCGTTTTTATCATATTTGTAATTTAGTATAGTTTTAATGACCATTTCATTTTTTATTGCATGATTATATTATTGCACGGCTCTCTGGAAGAGCATTTTTATGATGAGATTCCGTGAATAAATAAAGATGATTGATTGATTGATTGATTAGTACAGTGCTAACTCAGTCAGGTTAGTCCCCCGGGGGGGGGGGGGGGGTACTCCCTATAATGGGCTATACGGGGATGCTCCGCCCGAAAGGGATACCTTTTTGAGGCTGGAGGTATATGAAAGGGTCGTGATTTCACGAGTTGAAGTATATGAAAGAGTAGGGATTTCACGAAGAATAGGAAAGGGTACCGAAAACACGCCGTGGAGGCGTAAAAAAGGTAGGGAAAACTGCCATTAAAGTCTTATAAAAAGGGCCTTTCAAAATATATCAAACAGACGCACGTAAAGGCTATATGAAAGGGGTACCATTTTCAATGAAAGGTATATGAAAGGGGTACCTTTTCTGTCAAAAACGGTATATGAAAGGGTAAGGGTTTGGACCTCGGGGCGGAGCATCCCTGTACAAAACGTTGTTGAGTACCCCCCCCCCCCCCGGGGGGGGGTTAGTCACTGGAACTTATTGCTACACTGTGCTAATGAGCCGCAACAACGGCGAAATAGCTATCCACAGTTGCATTTAAACTTTCGGTTTGGTCTCTTGTTGCGTTATTTTTTCTACGCAGTTGTCAGCCCTTGCTTCTTATCCTTATAGTATTTTGTTTATTTTTGGCTGATCAGATCTCTTACAGATCCTGCGTATACTAGCAGCATTTTCGTTCACGCTCCCTTGCTTTCTCGTTTCATTTTTAAAAAGGAGGACCGTGAGGTTATCCCTATTTAAGGTCCAAACATTTATTATATGTTTGCACAGGTTGTTTTTATAATGTAACTGTTCGCTCGTATTTCGCTTCATTTCAAAATATGAAGGAAAAAAATTGACAATTTCTTCCATCTTGGCGAAATGAAAAAGCCATGGAAATGCTATTGTGTTAGTTTCACCAATAGAACGTGAGGCTTTCAGGGGAATTAATTAATCGATGATAAATGCAACAACTTTTAATTGTAAAAAGGGTTGTTGTTGTTCATCGTGGTGAACACACTGGTAAAGAAGTATTTTTTTTTTCGTTTGTCTCACGATGTAGTCACTTCCGATGTGGATCGCAGATCCACATTCCGATGTGCGATCCACATCGGAAGTGACTACATCGTGAGACAAACGAAAAAAAAAATACTTCTTTACTAACTTTTAATTGGCTTTAAAAACATACTCGGATGTTTGTCCTTGGATATCTCGTGTTTCTTGAAGCTCCAGTTTTCCCTTGAGCTTCGTTCTCGGAAAACAATTCACTTCTTCGAACGGATCGTTTTAACAATAATGCACGCCGGCGGATAAAACAAAATAAGGCTATTGTTTCTATATTTTTAGCGACCTTTTTGTCAATTACTAGAAAATTCCTTGCTTTATATATCTTTGGCAATTTTTACCATCAATAGAGCAGACCTATATCTACGTTAGCTTACGTTGTTTGAAGTGCTAGACGGGACACCCCGTGTAGATTTGATTACTTCGCACATACTTGTTTCTCGCCTACTTACTTATTGACGTCATCGAATGACACTCATTTCCAGGTCTCTTACGCGCCACTTCGCGCTCGCTCGGAACGGACCCTTTGTTTGTGTTTATAGTGAACTGAAATCTTTTCACAGGTTTAATATTTCTACACAATTGTATTTTCTAATTGAGCTTATTTAGCCAAGATATCACAATGGCGTCAAAGATTCTTAAAGAACGTGCACATTCACGCTTCTTTGTGCTTGCTCAGGGCAGCTATCACGTGTAGAGAGTATTTCACCGTTGAGCCATGGCCAACATAATTTCTTGGCTGGTTGAGTTTTAAGCATGTGGTCTTTGTATTTTTGACGTCACTGACGAAAAAAGCCTCCAGCAATTCTGGTAACAAAAAGCTCAAATCAATTGTTTGCATAGATGTAAAAGCACGCAAACTGCTCTGTCACTACTACATCCATTCGTAAACGATGCTCGTTCAAAGTTCCCGTCAGTAATATTTATGCGCGGTTTGGTTAACGCTCGCTAGAGGTTACTGTATTCGTCTGATTCGTTATGTGCTTCAGTTTGTTGTATCTTCAATACTTTTATTGTGATGAGTTAAATCGATAATTTCGCAGTGGTGTCATGTACCGAACTGTAAATTTCAAAGAATGTCAGCGCGGAGATCTGATATGGAGCAGAGCCAACACGACTCATCCCAGCCAACAATATTTCAGCAGCACATGTACAGGTTTGTGTTTATAACTGACGTGATATTTATTCTTACAACAGGCATATATTGCGGCTTTTAGACGACGTAATTACCTTTAAATATTAATACACCTTGTTGTCTTGCGGGTTACCGAACAGACTGCCGAGAAGCAAGGACATTATTCCATGTTCCTGCTCAGTGTAATTTGGTCAGTTGAGGCGATTAATAATTTGTTAGCTCTTGTTGTATTGCAAGAGACGCCGTTGGTCAAAATGTTTAATGTCAACTACGAATTAAGCTGAGTTAGGTTTTTTAATTGATGGCTGAGATATCCGGCTGTATAAGTAGTCTGTATCAGTAATTATTGTATTATGCACATGTATGCCTCCTCCCTTTCGTCATTTATCATTACTCAGGTATGATGGTGCTAATAAAGAGTCAATAAACACAAGGGAAACGAAAATTATTCGTCAATAGCCCTGAACAGTAAATTACTGGATCATGCTCCGGTTCGATATATAGGGCAAGGTTAAAGATAGGCGATTCTACTCAGTAAAACTGTCGGACGTCTTATTATATATAAAACTCTGCACTCGGGCATAGATCGCACACTGAACCTTTTAAATTGATCCAAGACTCGACTTCTTTTACAATACTGTTGTATTTAACGCAAAATTACATCTAACTGATTAACGTACCCTTCCGAGTATAGTTTAATTCTTCTCGGAGGAACTGACCGAGCTTCGGTTCTAGTTTAACGCTTTACTGATTTTGTGCCTAACTTTATTCTGCCTGAATAACTCCGTTATCATGCAAGTTTACACCAATGTTATAGCGAAAACACGTTTATTTTCAGCATATGCTAGCGGCTGGCATGCAGTTTATCATAACCGTATATTCAGACGTTTTACCAAAACCAGGAAGCATGCAAAACAGTTCGTAATTTAAAGGCCTCCATATAATTCATTTCAGTTTGTACGTTGACTTGCTTGGGTATACATAGCTCGAATTGGTCACTGAACATTCTGGAAACTACCGGTAGACGACTCAGTAACGGTTCTGAAAGTGAAGATATTTGTTTTATCGTGCAAGGCAAACATCTAAGTTAGGCTTCTCTCGTCCATAACGTGTTGATAATGACAGTTTTATGAACTTCGGTTCGATTCAGTTATGCATGTATTCACTGTTTACCCCGTCTGTTCACCCCGTCTGTTCACCCGGCGCTCAGACATGCAGACAATAGGTGGTTATACTTGGTAACAACATATATGTATATAGTTACCCCAGCCTATATGGGAGAACTTAGCAACGGAAAACAAACGTACAGATATTAAAGAGGGTGGGCAAAGTACGTAATTGTGTCATAAACAATTTGATACAATGGCTTCAGTTTAAATTTAAATTTGTGGTTATTTTTTTTTAGTTTTCTTTGTCTTTTATGATCCTTTGTTTCAGGTTATGTCATGTTAATGTTTATGTTTCCTTAGAATTTCGAAAATAGCTGCTCCCCGACAGCAACTCCTACGCGAAACTATAACGTTAATTTTGGCCGAACTTTCTAACAATTGCTGTAAGTATTGAATATCCTGGGAAAGTAAGAGGTACAGAAAGAAGAGAGATGCGTTGCATGTATGATTTTGTCGTCAATTGTGAACTGAGAACCATAAGCACCCAATGAATCGTTTTGGTGGAAAGCTGTTCTAAAGGCCAATAGTCTGAAGGTCAATAGTCTGCCCCAATTTCTTCTCGCGACACGCGTGAGAATTCAAAACTAGATGTCCTCCGCCATCTCTGCTGGTTAATTGATCACTAATCAAAATCTTCCTAAGGAAGGTCTCCTTTTATACCGCGCCCTCGCGTTTAAACTGATTCGTAACAAATTAGATTTGAAAACTAGAGTTTTCTTAAGTGAAAAGTCGCCTCAAATTTTCGTAACATCGGGCACTTCAACGCCTTTTGTTTACGGAGGGATAAAAAATTAATTTGGGTGCGAAATAACCTCGGCTATGATTTTCGGAAAGCTAAAAGCAGCTCAGTAAATTCGGGGCCAGATTCCTTTTATCTAAAACTTTCTGCCCCTGAAATATTCAGGCGAAAGAACCGAACTAATTCCCTTTCACATAGTTGCCTTTAATTAAAGGCACTAAAATGATATGGAAAAACAGCCGGTACAACGCTATTCCAAGCGTTTTCCTAAACGCATTACACTCGTTGGCTGCCTGTCTGAGGAACTGACGGCTTTAGAAGAGAACTAGGAGATTAAGCACCACGTTCTACGGCAAACGGCAAACGCCAGCTTGAAGTTGATTATCCGTACTTTTCCTCGAATCGTTAAACAAATCCACTAGAAAAATCGAAAATAATTCACAAATTCACAAGTTTGTAATTCACATTACAAACGGAAAACTACTCACTTTCACGTAAAAACGGCAAACGGCGGACGGCAAAAGTTGTATCCCTGCTGTTCGCGGGAGAAATACACGCGAAGTTTAATGACCGCGCAACACACTGTCTTAGCATTCTAGAGTTGACTGTTCGATTATTTTCCTCTTTTACAATTATCAGTTAGATCTTCCAATTTCGCGATCGTATTTGCCTTGTTCAATACATTTTTTGAAATATACAATTTCCTTGCTTGCGTTTTAGCAGCCGGAAATAACGGTTACCCCAAAATGGCCCCTACCAGTGAATGTAACAGCGTTTATGTCTGTTACCGTCACATGCGAAGAGAACCGTAGACTCGAGTAACGAAAAAATTGGTCAGTTCTTTCTTCAGTATTATATCACGGCCGTTTGATACTATATCGGTTGTGTGCCAATCATTTTTCTGATTAAAAGATTATTAAGCCATGAATTATTAAGTTTTTAGCCAGTATCGGAGTAGATTTTCTGTTTTGTTCCACGCAACCAGTAGCATATGTGATAGTTTGTAAATCGAGATAGAGCGATCTTTTTTCAAGTTTTTATTGCATATTGTAAAAATCTCGTCATTGTTTCACATTTGCGCAAATAAAGTTCTTTCCAAAACAAAAGCAAAACAAACAAACATAAAAACCTCAGAATAATCCGCTTTTTCTACTACACTGTGTTCTGATGGCGAACATATCTTTGATGAATTATGTATCGCTATGTATTGTTTCAGATTCAACAACAGTTTGTCCATTTTTCCTGATAGGCGGCGACACGGCATCATCATTAATGGACAAAATTTTAAACACGGTCGCCGCACCATCTCTCTCCACATCTTTAATATTGTATTTTTCATCAAGAAAGCTTATAAGCCTGCTTCGCTGCTCCCCCGTAGAACACTGATTTGCAATCCATTGTGCAGTTTGCCTACTTATCAAACCAAGCACATGTTTCTCCCAGAGATGGGTCGCTTTACCGACCTGATCTTCGGGGAAATTATTTTCCTCGAGTTGCTTTCTCCAAAAACATTTCGATTTTGATGGGAAGGTCGGCTCATGCCCACATGGCATACAAAGCGTGTGCTTCTGAGGCAAGCTTCGTTTTCCATTTGCTTTCGATCTGTCTTTCTTTTTTCGCTGCTTGGAAATGGACAGATCTTTGAGCTTGTAAAGCTTTTTCATGTCCGTTGAAAAGTACGACGACAAACGTGGATCCCCTCGACCATGAATTACTTCCTCGGTGAATTTCAGCGGCAGTAAGCTTACCTCTTTGGGTGTTTTCTTCAGAAAGACACATTCCGATGATCTGTTGTTTCTTTTAGACGGGGAAAGTTGCGCTGGATTTAAAGGGGGTAGTTGAGACTCTCTGTAGTGAACATAGTTTAATACGAACGCATTGATATCAATTCCTCTATTCCTTCTCGCGGTGTCACTCCGTTCGGGCGTCGAAATATCATAGCGTAAGAAAAATTCTGAATTGTGTGGCAGCTCGCCCAAACATCGCTTCCTCTTCTCCATGTGGTTGCATTTGGGTCTCCTTACATTTTTCAACGATGGATTTTTCCACATTAAGTCAGTTGCGATATAACCATGTTTTTGCGAGACGCTCGCGCCGATCTTTGCCGGTAAAGAAGAAACTCGTCCTCCGCTTATAGCTGGCAAAAATGAATTTTTTTTAGTCATTTCGGCTTCAAATATAGAGAATTCCTTCCTTGATCTTCTTGAAATGGAGAAAAATGAACTTGAACGTGGTTTTCTCGGCAAGTTGCTAAGCGAACAGATGTTAGGAAAAGAGCCCGAGTGTATATTGGACGAAAATACTGATCAAAACAAGGCGATCACCTCGGTTTCAAAGAGCCGACAGTGTCATTGGTAGAACTGTTAAACCGCTATATGGGTAATTAGAAACCTCAATGACCACGGGCCCTTTGTATTTTCGTGTTTTTGTATCAAATGAAACAGTTTTACGATGAAAAATGATGGCGATAATGAGAAAAAACTGCAGGGCATGAAACAGTCCACTTTTTGTTAAGCGGCGAAAAAAATATGCAATGGCCACGCAAAATAAAATATAAAATCCGTGATTTCGATAAAATACGGAAATCCTCTGATGTGATATGTTCACTGAAGAAACTTATTTCGATTTTTGGAATTGAATTGAATCGATGCACAGATAAATTTTTATCTTTTTCATCCAAAGAAATGAAAATGCCAAATTCTTATGATATAGGAAATACGATCATGGGAATTTATAGGAAATTTTATTTCAGCAAAACCAAAGCCATTTTTCAAGAGGAAAATAATCGACACAATACTTTTAAAATTCTAGCTTTAAAAAAAATGAACGACTATTTCGAAATTTATTGTTGCCAAGTAAAGTGTAATTTGTAAAGTGTTTTGAATATTATAATGTAACCATGGTTCATGATGGATGATACTGAGATTGACAGACATCCTGTTGGAATTTATAATTTTTCGCATGCTAATCTCATCGCCAAATCCGTTCTTTTTAGCGAGGTGGAGTTTGGGCCAATCTTTTTCGATTTTTCATGGAGTATCTCTGATCAGTCCTCCGGATCATTTCTTGGGTTATGGCGAAAGAGATCTGGGGACGACATCACTCATAGCAACCTCGTCGCCAGTGCTTCTCCGTTTTCAAAATGGCGGACCAAGCGTAAAAACTCCTGGACAAGGCTGCAAAAATACTAAAAAAAATACTGGAGCATTTCGTTGCGTAAAACATGCATGAAATGTCTTCGTTTCGTTTGAACAATGGTTTCATGTCACCAGAAAACAACACGGCTGCCAATCGCTGGAATAACTTCCGAAAATGGCATTTCATCGTCTGTCACGTGACAACAGAGGTTTCCAGGCCCCCCCGCCATTTTGAAAGCGAGGAAGGCCCTGGGAACGAGGTTGCAATTTGAGCTCTTATCTTTTGCGCATGACCAAGAAGATGAAAAAAAAAGTCGATGGAAGGTTGCGGGGTGTGAGCTAATTCTCTGGAGAACAGCTCCGCATACGTTCTGAATGAGGTACGACCGAATCGGAGGATCTCGATTCAGAAAGAGTTTTCAAGGAGTTCTCGCCAGCCTGCTCGCGAGTACACCAGATGTTGTTTTAAAGGAACTGCTGACAGCGCTGAATAACGCACTGCGCATATTCGTTACGTCACTGCTTTCCTCGTGGTGGAAAATTTGTGAATGAGTCAGTTTGTTAAGCCAAAATTTCACCTTTTCGCCGATGAAAACAAAATTAGATAAAAAATTGCAGTGACTGTCCACGTGACTAACCACGCAACCCGGTGCTTAACTACAGGTTTGTTTATGGTACGGGAAACACACGTAAATGCCGTCCATTTTTGTAACGCACCACAGCCGGCGCCAGTTTCCGCGCGGTTGTCCGCGTTTCGCATGCTGACCGTTCAGCGTTATTCAGCGGTGTCGGAACTGCTACCTTTGGAGCAGATCTCCCACGGTCACGATCTCTCACATTTCACGGTATAGTACAAGCTTTACCCATCTGGCTTACATAGTCGCAGGCGACGGTTAATTTAAACAAGTACTGTGGACTAAAATGTCATTAAAAATGTGGTTGATGTTCTTCGTGGTTAAAATTAGATAAAAATCAAAGATTTCTTTATCGTTTATCTCATGATGTGGTCACTTTTAAATTTTAATTGATTGTGGATCGTGACGTTTCGCCCGCGCTTTTCTCCCGTGATTTACTAGTGGTCTTGATCAGGCTATATCATGCAGAAGATTGGTTGGCTAAGAATTAGGCGATATCACGCAAGCTTGAGCGCTATAATAATTTTATAATTCAACACATTGATAAAAAAGCACAATTTGAAGAAAAAATATCGAGTCCGGTCCGTCATTTTTGCATTCTCTTGTCAAAATGCGAAATTTACATCCATCGTTGGACATACGTCATGTAGACATAGCGTATATCGATAACTTTTTGACCACATTTGGGCAGTGTATCAATGTATTGAATTATAACACTGTATGTATCACTGTGGTTGTTAAGGGGGCACTCTGGTTCATTTGAATTGTGACGAACGGTAAGGGTTTTAAAGAGGAATAGAAGGGCAAAACGTATTTTTGAAACACCACGAAACAGTGGATACCCACAAGGGGCCCGGGTTGATGGGCCCGGGTTGATGGGCCCGGGTTGATGGGCCCGGGTTGATGGGCCCGTGTTGATGGGCCCGGATTGATGGGCCCGGGTTGATCAGGGCCCGGGTTGATGGGCCCGGGTTGATGGGCCCGGGTTGATGGGCCCGGGTTGATGGGCCCGGGTTGATCAGGGCCCGGGTTGATGGGCCCGGGTTGATGGGCCCGGGTTGATGGGCCCGGGTTGATCAGGGCCCGGGTTGATGGGCCCGGGTTGATGGGCCCGGGTTGATGGGCCCGGGTTGATCAGGGCCCGGGTTGATGGGCCCGGGTTGATCAGGGCCCGGGTTGATGGGCCCGGGTTGATGGGCCCGGGTTGATGGGCCCGGGTTGATCAGGGCCCGGGTTGATGGGCCCGGGTTGATGGGCCCGGGTTGATGGGCCCGGGTTGATGGGCCCGGGTTGATGGGCCCGGGTTGATGGGCCGGGGTTGATCAGGGCCCGGGTTGATGGCCGACAATTTTGGTGTCCATCTACTATTAAATATTAACTTCAGAGTCCAATTCTAAAACTTCATTAATTCTTCAATATTTCTTATTTTACTCAAGTTCACAAATCTCCGCCTTGTTTTTTTCTTCTCAAATCAGTACTCTAAAACTCACCAAAAAAATCACACAGCATCACATCATCAACCCACAAACTAATTGAGCCACGTTTGGATTGCTCAGTTGAAAGGTTAACGAGATGGTTGTGTAAAACCGATCTACGACAGCGCAAAAGCTGCATTTAACCATCAATTGGTACTACTACTACTACTACTACTACTACTACTACTACTACTACTACTACCTCTTTTATGTCCGGTCTCATTCACTCACTGGCATTTTGGACTCTCGAGCTTTAAAACGGCGGAAAATCGGGTGCGAGCAAGCTGTAACGGTTTGTTTTATCTCACATTCTATGATAAATCCTTCTTCTCACTCTCGCTTCTTCTCGCTCTCTCGTGTGCACCAGGCAATGAAAGTATAAACCGGTTTCTACCATAGAGATTGGGAACTAACTCCATGAAGTGGATTATCAGAAACTGTCAGAGCGCGCATTTTGTGTTCAAAATTAAAAAAATGCTCCTGAGCACCTTGTACGCTGGCTCCAGAAGCCCGTTCTCTAAATATTAAGAGTGAAATTAACACATAAACGGTTGCTCCTCGTTGTCCCGGCGTTGCCGCTCGCAGGTCGATTTTCATTTAAAAAACCTCTCTGGCACACAAGCCGGTAAGCACCTTGTAACATTTTAAGACCATTTAAGCTGAAGTGAACTAGTTAATACTTATTATTCTGCCAAGTATGCCTTAAGTAAGTCATCAGCAGCTGTCTAGGGCGGCTTTGGTAGACGTTTAGACAGTAGGTATTTGCCTTGGCGCACTAACATGACGTCACTACTGTACGTATAAATCTCAGGGAGTTTTAGACAGGAAAAAAACTGACCCGCTTATAAACACTGAAGATGTAGAATTTTATTTAATGCCCTTTAAGCAGTTCTAAGATAGCCTTCATTACTGAAAAATACAGTTGTCCCTTCACTCTTTTTGTACATATGACGTCACAATAGAGAAAGTGAGCCGTGTTCAATTTAATGTTATGGCACGTGCTCTCAATGGGTTTTTGAACATGAATTACCATTTTTTGTAAAAGAAAAACATGACGGTGTAATTGTTTGGCACATAAACAAAAATGAAACGCTGGCATAACTTCAGCGATATGAAATTTTAAAGTATTTTCACTGTTCCACGGTTTTGCTAAATATCATATCTGGTGCATATCGGAAGCTGAAGGTTAACGTTTAACGGTTGTGATAAGGACATCAAGAAAATATGCTCTTGGCACGGCGTGCCCGTGCATTGAATTATTTAACAATTATGCGAGTTAATCAGTGGCTTTAAAAATAATAAAGATACAACAATGAAGGGAACCAGTAAGCTATAAAAGAGCTGATGAATGAATAATGAATTTTACGAGTTTTCAGCCTGGGAGACTCAAGAAGAGAGAGAAAAAAAATGAATTTTGCTACAAAACAGTCAAAATGTGTCAATTGTTAAACGCGCGTGTGTTTCTTAGCTGGGCATGTTATGATCGTCCTTGTGCGCTGAACAATGAGATCGCGTGGTCCTTTGTTTTGAAGAGATTTGAAATCTGCGTTTGTGATCACTAGCACACAAAGCAAATTGTCTTCTAATTTAATCTGACAAGCGTCATTGCACAGAAAGGCAGTTTTGTTGAGACGGTGTAATTGAATCAGGAAATATCTGTAGAAATAAGTGATTTACATCAGTTTTACTTGAAATTACGTTTAAAAAAAGTCCGCCTCGCTCAGGAAATGCTCGGTTAAATTTGACATTTTTAGTCATACAATAAAAAACACAGAGAAGGTATTTTTCCATTGGTAATCAAGGTAACTGCACGGAATTGCAAATGTCAGATATATAGCAGCGAGTTTCGTGGCACTTGGGTGATATGAATTGCCAAACGTTTTTCTTTTTTCATTATATTTAGAAGAACTGTTAGGTGTCACAAAGCGCAGAAATTCTGATCCAAATCCTAAACGACAAACTCACAAAAGGCCATTCTGTAGAGTGTTTACAGAAGTCAAGCGGTTTTGAAGGAAATCATGACATTTTAAAGACGTTACAATTAAACTTACGGCGCGCATTTTTACATCGCGAAACGAAGACAATGTAACGTCTCCAGGAAACGAAATTTGCCAATGGGCTTCCAAGCTTCGCTTCCAACACTATCATTCATCATTAACGCGTCACGTAACCGAGTGAGAGAAATTTGCTAGCTAAGCGTTTTACATTTCGTATTTTCTTGGCCGGAGCAATTTTGATAGCGTTTGTAGAGTCAGCTGCAAGATTAATTCAGATGACAGGCTAAACGCCTTGTAGTTTACAAAAGAGAACCAAATTGATTCGGCCTCTGAATACATCGACTATTGTTGCTTGCAGCTGGCATATTTTAATTAGAGTTTGCCTAATAATTCTTTTGTGAAACGAGCTGTTGTCAATAGAGATAACATATGGACTAAAGAGAGGCTATAAGGAAATACAGCCACAGGAAGGAATGATAGCAAATATTCCAGGTATTTTCGCGCTTGGATTTTTCTCATTTTACTCTAATGTTGTTTTTGATGTTACGCGCCAATGGCGCTGGAGAAACTCTGACAAAGAGCGGAAAAAAAGCGACCAGAAAATCACCGATAAAATCAATTCTGTCTTGCTTTGAATTGGGCGCCTTGAAGTTGAAAATCTATGTCACAATTTGCATATCGGCGAAGTTGTGCTTTTTCGGCGAAATAGCGAAACCAGCGCTGTTATTTTGGTGGAAGATTTCGTTGATTTTCGCCGAGAAGTACACGACGGTAAATTCGGCTAGCTTTTTCCTCGACATTTTGATGTCTTCGTCAGATACACATGCTCCCCGTAAGTAACCAAATAAAAACAAGAATCGAGCATTACCACTATTACAAGTGCTTTTGTTCAGGATTTTGTGCGCGAGGGAAAACACAAATCTCGAAACAATCAACCGTTTTTATTGAGCAGAAAATTCTCAGATACCTGCGCGAAAAAGCTTGCTTCGCAAAGAAAAACGAGATCTTAAAGCTTCGGCCTTCGTTCATAATTGATGGAGCCTGCGATAATCTCACTCAATGGCGTTTTTGCCAAAGACATCTGCTTTCAGGATTTTAATTAGCCAGCGAGATTCGCTGCAATGAATAACTTGTCGTCAGCAGAAAATCGAGTTTAGACGCAGTGCACCTGCGAGGCTCTAGTGCGGCTTAGTGGTCTGAAAACAATGGCGTCACGCGCCGCTTACATGAAAGTACTATTGAGATTTCTTTACTGAATCTGATCAATGCGCAGACCATAAAATCGAGTAATGCCTAGATATCATTGCTCCAATAAAGAGTAGATAAAATAAGGCGTTTTGCACCGGAGAAAATGCATAATAACACATGTACCATGCTTTCTGGCATGCAATTTGCAGAATTCAAGATAGATCTAGAAAAACGTAAAATTCTCAACTGGCTTCCGATTCGAGGCGATTTCCCGTTTTTTGATTGGTTGATTGGTTGCTCGATATGCTGTTTATAAATCTATATTTCGGTACGGAGTTCGTTGATTTCAAGGTTTTTTATCTCAGTTATTTAACCAACTCCTCGTCTCACTAGACACCATACAGATAATTTACTATGAAGTTGTACTTTGCAATGTAAATGGAGTATATAAGACGAAGCAAAAAAATAAATATATTTCAGTCCTTATGAATAAAACACGAGGAGCATGCCACTTTGAACAATAAAATATTCGTCCATCTGGCGTGTTACGCACTGTACCGTAAAGCGTATCAGTGGTTTATATTTTCAAACGGACTTAAATACTCATATGAGTTTAAACCAACGGCTCAGTTGCCTCGACCACCTCAACACGGATCGAGGATATAGGAAAATTTGACAGCGAAGCACATTAATTACATAATAACACACGAGACATCAAAATTCACTTCAATCAGGGCTGATAGAGTCACAAGTACGAGGCAGCTGCTCACTGCTAACTGCGTTATCCACCGGCGGTGAAATACGGCAGCGAGGGAAATACGGGCGCATATTTAATGTTTGAAATGGATTTGCGTGTTGTTCACGGTGCCCCGAATTCTCTCGCAGGAAACATGTTTACTCCACGAGGCGAGATGCGATTTGTGGATTTTAGAAGCAAAGAGGAATTGAACGTAAGAAGGGCAGATGTCAAGCATAGGCCGTTTGTACAACCAGTTTATAGAACTTCCAAGGATGTCGATCCCAGGCAAACAGTCACATTGAACGAGCGTCGCCAGAATGGATTCCAACGACCCGAGTTTACAAGGTAGGCTAGTTGAAGTTTGCGCGGCAATTTTTATTGAAGTCTAATATTGCACTGAATGTTAATATTTTTATATTGTAAGTACTCGCCATGACTCGAGAAATAATTGAATTAAAAAAGCGGCTTTTGTTCCGTTGTGAGATTCACCTTTAATACAAGAAGATTTCATCGCGGGTAGTTGGGGAAGTAAATACGGCAAGTTGTTTACTCTTCAATAGTTATGAACTGGAGGATTCTTATATGTGGACCTCACCTAGTGCGAATATACACTCCTTCCTTTTTCTCAAATCTTGAACTTGAATTTTCCAAGTCTTTATTTTTGATGCATTATTAATACTGCTTTATTTGTTTTGCTGTGTTTGTCATCTAATTCAATAAAAAATTACATACTTGTCGAGCTATATCACTGTATAGCACAACTACCGAGACCACAAACGGGAAATCTGTTTCAAAGAATATCACGTAGATATTTTCTGTAGTTTCTCGGAACACTTGACTAGTTTGTAATACACAAATTCGTGCAATTAATTTTTAATTACAAGCAACGTTTGAATAAATGATTAGGAAAAGTGTAAACTGGTAATTATTATGAAAAAAGTAATGTTTTGTGAAAAGCCCAGGTGAATAGATTTTTCTGTTTGATTTTTACATTAGCGAAAATACAACACAATATAAATAAGATGCTTTTTTCGTTTTCGATTAATAAATTTACAAAAGTTTGTAGTTTATTATTGACTGACGAGGAGCGATTAATTTCTAGGTTCTCTCTACCTTTTAATGATAAATTCAAGTAGGTGGCCCAGAAGGTTGAAATACTCGATAACTCCAACCAAAAACTTCTTGATTGAAAAACAGATTCTCTCAATGATTTTTTTTTAAATGACTGAAAAGAATGTCGAGAACTTTGATTCTGATCATGGAACCGTATACCTCTTTGAACATGTTGGAGTGCTAAAGTTGAAATTTAAACTGATGTTCCAACATGTTTTTCTTTGGATATAAACTTGAAAAATAAAACGAATCGTAAGACGGAAAAGTATTGCTTCATAGCTTTCATTTTAATGGTCACACTTTAAATCTCAGGAGGGGGCTATAACATTACTTTATGTCCTCACCGCTAAATATTCTCCAAGGAAATGTGGTTCGTGTCCCAGAGTTCATGTTATCTTTATGATTCGGGTATTAATGTCAGTTTTGTTTCACAATATCTCAGCTATATCGGAAAGGGCTTGCCCTTTAATTGTTTATTTTGCCAGTTCCTTAATTTGTTTGAAAGGCCTTTTAGAGAATCGTTCCAATTAGAAAGCATGCAATGTATAGAATCCTATCTATGCTTCTCGGTCACGATTACGTACACATAGCACTTCGCAGAAAAGGGCATATATATTACAAAAAAAAAAACTGATATCAAAGCTTTCTTCCGCTTTTTATTTTAAAGACTAAAAAAGCAAACTCCCGGCAAACTTTATGGTTTTTCGGTTCAATGAACCAAATCGGCGACAAACATAAACATACAAGCTCTATTTTCTCACCCGAGGCTTTTTGATGGGCAAGAAAAAAATGAATATGTGCTATGAATAATAAATTAACTGTTTGAATGAGTAAATTATCTCATTAAAGAATCGTTTCTTGAAGCAACAAGTTCGTGCGTGTGTGTTTGGCTGATATGAGAGCGCGAGAGCCGCTATATTTAGTTTAAGTGCACCAAAAATAGACAGTTTTATTTATGAAACTTAAGGATGTCAAACTATTTTCTTTCTTGCGCAAGAATTGTTACTAAAACGTGGGTGAGTGGTGAGCTTGTATATCAAAACGCCTAAAAATAAGAGCTGCTAAATCGTCCACCGAGTAGGGTGTCTTTGGTTTAGTGGGGAAAAGAGAGACCTTTCTCAGTATTGCAGAAGCCAGAATGACATTAAATAAGCTAAAAAAAACCTTTGACATGCAAGGCTGATCAGACAGCATATTCGTTCGATTTCTTTTAATAATATTTGCCCAATATTTCGGATAGACAAAACTAAAAGAAATCGAACGAATTTGCTGTCTGATCAGCCAAAGGTTTTTTATTTAGTTTTTTATTCAGTTCATTGCTGATCCTGATCTGCACAAAGATCCAACTACATTTTGCTACTGTTTGTTCAAGTGGTCCTTGCATTTTTACAGAAGTCATTAGAATTAATAAGCTCGTATGTGAGTCTAAACACAGACACAGGCAATAGAGCATAACCTTTTATATTGACCTTTATATTGATCTTTATTCACACTATGAAAACGACCCCCCCCCCCCAAAAAAAAAAAAAAAAAGAACTATTAATTATAACAAACAGACAGAAAAACGTTTACAAATGCAGAGGTCATGGATTAAAACCCCGTTGAAGCCCTGAAATTTTTTTAGGCTTCATTGGAATTGCTTAAATTGCAAACACAACTGCGAGAATCATTTCTTCACTTTACACAGAACTTTCTATTGCGGACCTACAATAGCGGGAAAGATACGCCATCTTTCACGCGCTTTATTCG
The DNA here is from genome assembly GCA_022457155.1 of Cladopsammia gracilis. Taxonomy (NCBI): domain Eukaryota; kingdom Metazoa; phylum Cnidaria; class Anthozoa; order Scleractinia; family Dendrophylliidae; genus Cladopsammia; species Cladopsammia gracilis. The sequence goes on along the minus strand of JAJGOT010000237.1, from coordinate 50,943 downwards.
CTTCAACTGCTTCGTTTCAAAGAAAAGAACCACCGTTACAAAGGTTAAACAGCTGGCATTTTTTGTCAGTCTTCCAGCACTAGAAAGCTGTCATTCGGCTCGTCACCATTAAACGGCACTATATGGATAAAATTTGTGGCCCTCGCAGTGATGTTATCACTGAATTAGGACGTTTGCACGAAAACTACCTTCTACAACACAATTTTTTCAAACTTTTGCCAAAGCTAGATTATGAATCACTCTTCTCAGAAATGCAAAAACATTGCGATTTTTGATGCGATTTTTGTCGCGCTCTCCAATGCAACTTTTGTCGCAAGTGTAATCTAGCGGCGATTTCCTGTGCGATTCGGGTGCGACATTTGCTTTGATTTCCCAAAAATCGCCGCCAAATTGTATCAGGTTTCGAACATGTTCGAAAACTCTGCGACGTCGCTCAACAAATCGCGCCCAAATCGCACTGAAATCGCCGCCCGTTTACACATGCGATTTGAAGATGCAACTTGCCCGCGACAAAAATTGTATAAAAAATCAAGTGAATAAGAAGCAAAGGACCGTGAACGAAAATGCTGCTGGTGTACGAAAAGTAATAAAGCAAGGCTGACTGTACAACTGGGATTATAATATTCTTTCCAATATTTCGTCAGGCACGGCCTTCAGGGAATAAAATGACTACAAGAAAAACGTTACAATATAAATCGCCAAGAATAACGTTTTTCTTGTAGTCATTTTATTCCCTGAAGAAGTCAGGCCGTGCCTGACGAAATATTGGAAAGAATATTATAATCCCAGTTGTACAGTCAGCCTTGCTTTATTAGTTTTCGTATTTATATTAAATTTGCTGACTAGATCCACCAGGATCCGACGCTTTTGCATTGTCCGTTGGCCCTTGCAGATACAGTCGTTTGATTAAACGTTGTCACTGATCGGTCTTACCCCTACGCGACCAGACCGAAAGGCAGATTGGGTGAATTAAAATGCTTGATTAATTGTTCTCTATCGCGTTTACAATGGAGAACAAAATTTACGTTTGTCTTCGCGTGCTACGCAAAGACAAGAGTCGCTTCGATACATATTCCGTTAAGGACGTTCCGTATTTTGACAATGTGTAGCTATTGAATATGAATTGATTTCTCTCCATAATCCTTTTCGGTCTGGTCGCGTAGGGATGAGACCGATTTCAATGACAACGTTTAATCAAAAGACTGTATTTCCAAAGTGCTGGTGTACGTAGGATCTGTAACAGATCCAGTCAGCCAAACATAGAGATACAATCAAAGTACAGAGCAAGGCTGATACTACGTAGAATATTTAACGCGACAACCACATGATAGAGCCCAAACTGAAGGCCAAAATGCAACCGTGGACAGCTGTTTTGACCTGGTTGGGTCTCGTCAGCACGGTGTAGAAGGGGCCTTTAAAGATGCCCAAAAAAAGTGAGCCCGAACGTCCTTAAGCGTCTTAAGCAGGTGAAAAGAAAAGTGAAAAAATTCAGGTTTTCACAGAATCCACGACCTTGCTATAACGCGCTTGAACAACCTCGTAGGTTTCTTTCAACTGCTTAAGTTGATGTTATCACTGGATGAGAGGATTGTAATTTCATTAATAAATTCCCTCAAGTCACTTAAATATAATTGTTTCATGTATTCACATGGGCAAAGTACACTTTGTTACTAAGCGACCAAGATCTCAGCCGGCAAAGAAAGTTAATTTCACGACAGAAGAAAACGCTATTTGTTTACCGACCGTGATCTCGTCCTGGTTATCTATTAATGTAATTTAGTCATCCTGTTAAAGTTACCTTTTTTGCCTGCTTGTTTTGAACTTGAAACGACATGGTTGTAAAGTATATGCCAAAGCTAGCGCCGGCCGGACTGCGACGCTACGTTCGGAACAATTTCGGAAATATTCGGAAATGATTCGGTTTTCATAGGCCAAACGGAAAACAATTGTTGGTTCTGAAAAGGTTTTCAATGTTTTTTGTATAACGCTATAGGCTGTTTTTGCTCGGTAATCTAACACTTGGTGCACAGGAAGTTTGAAACTGGGGATTATGCGTCTTGCTGTGTGATTTAACAGTACTCACTTTATAACTCACTGTTGCCTTTATTTAGCTGACCAAATAAAAATCATTTGTTTCTCATAAATTATACAACGGCTATACGACGTTTATCGCCTATTCTGGAGAAGTGTTTTAATATTGTGATTTGAAAAAGATTGCGAGGATCATTGCGATTTCTAGCGCTTTATACGCTAGGTTTATCAATGGTTTATCGTGAATCAATTTGTGAAACATGATCTTGAACACAGAAGGAACGTTCTAACAACCTTTGAGGACAGGTGATTTTTTGGCGATCTCAAGGGTATGAATATTCATTGAGCCCCTGAGCAGACAGGCGAAACCATCTGCCTCAGCGGATTGCTCAAATAATCTTTTCTTGAGTTCAACCGAGCAGTCTTTTAAGGAAGACATAATTTAGTGACTTCATGATCGCAGTGAAGCGCTGGCTGTGCATCTCGACATATTTACCCGTCCTTGCCACTTACGAGAGAAGAAATGATCCGACACAAGCCTAGCGAAAAGCACGACAAACGACCGAAGTCCTGCTCAAGCGAAAAATTAAGGTCACTTTAGCTCTCTATTTTATTGATATATTGTAGACAAGTTGAGGTAGCAGTTGCATGTAATTTGATGGTTCGCGCGGGAGGGGAGCGAGATTCGGCCGTCGCGGCTTAACTATTTTGCCACTTTCTTGTGATCTTTCTCTAAGTTTAGTTTAGATTTGTTCCTATATCTATGCGACGTCTTATAATCATGCAATTACTGATTCAGTTACATTATACCTTCACTGAGCATTTCCGCGCGTTGTTTGTTTGAATAATGTACATCTGTCGTTCATGGAGTACACTGTGCCCGAGCTTTTAACGTTATCGGAAATAACTCGCGAAGAATTTTGCCTTCTTGCGTTTGCATGCTCTTCATTGTTAAGCTCTTCAAAGCGCAGATGGGACGGCTAAAATCCCTTTAAAGCTAGCAGGAACCTTTTTTGTTTTGTTTTACACGACTAAACAAGTTGTAACGAACAACTATTTAAATACAGCTGGTCTTGTCCTATGCATATGCAACAAATAAAAAAGATATTGCGCGCCAGAAAAATCTACATATAAACAGGTACCAGATATTTATTTTTCGTCGCCTTGACAAAAAAGACAGTAAATCAAGAAGGTAAAATATAATCAGCGTGTTTTAAAAGTATAAAAGTATTACGTGTGTTCAGAATTCGCTTCGGAGAGACAACAATCCCTCACGAGCCTTTCGAATTCGTCCAATCTAAAGAGATGAAATAATTAGAATTATAATAATAGCGAAATGGGTTTCTGCGAGATATAAAAGTCATCATTATATATTGTCGGCTTACATGGAAATGCTTCAAAAAGGAAGGAAAAATATTTGTGGTATTAATTTAAGTACAGTTTGTGATAACATTTAAAAGACATTTATTATGTTTAATTGATTTAAATCGTGTTCGAAACCTAAAGCAAATCGTTTAAAGCCTCGAGAAAAAAAAGTAGTGGATTTTGCTTTTTTTTGTGTTAATACTTAAGAAAAATTCCCTTTTGTGTATGCAGTTATATTATTTCATAAAATTCTTTCCGTCGTAGATTGCATTTCTAGTTTTTCTAGTGGCTGATGATCTTTTAAATAAATTAAAGTGCAAATAAAGCTCAACATTTTTTTGCCTTTAGGGTAAAATATAACTTAGAGATTTCCCTCTTGATAAAAGAACTTTCGCCGGTGTAAAGGATAAAAATATGGAAGTTAAAATTTCATTTCCATTTGTTTTATCTGTGGACAATCGGTATCGGCTACAATCTAAAACCGAAAAGTCATAATTTTGCATAAATGTAGATAATAAAACAAAGTGAAAACAAAATCCTTTGAGCTTCAGTTTTTATCAGCGGTCGGGGTAAATTCATAACAAACTCTGCTTTAAAGAGTTTTTAATTTGGAGTTTTGCCGAAACATAAACAGTGTTCTAACGGAAAAGTAAAAGCTAAAATAAGTTATAAACAGCAATCTGCCGGACAAAAAAAAAAACATTTGATTATTTCCGGCAGATTTTAAAAATTGCGGCAAAAGACAAATTTTTGGATATTTACCGCTCAATGTTTTTGAAATGGCGCTCAATAGCACTTTTTCTAAAATCGCTTTTCTTTTGTCTTACCATATTGTTGATTTTAAGCGTGTGTTCTCTTTCAATTCAGTTACTTATTTTTTATCACTCAGGCAGGTTGCTAGTTCTGATTCTTACATTTGATTGGTCGTTCTCGGGCTTCGTTAAATTCCTTCATGGACCGAATTTACAATTTCTAAAACATAATGAATGTAAGCATCATAAAGAAAAGACTGTTTAATTAGAAGTCCCGTCTTTATACTGCAGAACAGTCCGTATTTTTGCGCCTTTCCGCCTAAAAAATCGTCAAAAACTGGGGCGGCCGAATAGACAATATTCGTATTCTCGGTATTGAACTGGAGCTAGCTTACAGTCGAGGCTAACAGGCTAATGCGGGAGAATATCATTTAAAATATTTGCACGTGAAAAGATTCCCTCGCATGAGCCTCGACTGCACGCTAGTTCCAGTTCAATACCGTGAATACGAATATTGTCTGTTGAAAGGATCTGGAGCGTGGTGTCGCGAGAGGCTCGCGCGCGAGGATCGGCTCATTGTGCCTCTCCTCGCGAGTCAACCTCGTCCCCAGGGTATCTCTTCTTCCCGTCCTCCAGGGGCGAAGAGAAGAAAGATCCTGGGAAACAGGTTGTTCGCGAGTATCGCTGCTTCGTGCGTCATTACACTGCGAAACATCCGTCGACTGTTTTGCAGTCTATTTTAACTTGCCACCGCTATAGAAAGTCATAAGTTGATCATGTTACTTGCACAGGACGTTTCGAACAAGCTTTAGTTCCCCAAAACAGTTATTAATCAACATAGCCCAATTTGCAATTGTCTGCTTAGTGACCAAGCCTTTGAATGAGAGTGAGGCTGGACTGACCTTGTTTTGTTAGAAACCTTCTTGCTTTTCATGTTGTTCTGCTGATGACTGGTTTAATAGGCCATTTCCGAGTTACGTTATGCCTCGTTGTCAAAGCGAGGCTAGGTGCACAACCTTTCATTTGAAAATGGTTTTTTATTCAAATGCAAATAAAACTCATCTTCATATGAAAGGTTGTGCACCAAGCCTCGCTTTGACAACGAGGCATAACGTAACTCGGAAATGGCCTATTCGTTGAACATGATTTACATATGAAAAGCAGATAGGTCGGGTTTGAATCAACAGTGAAGCAAAAAAAAAAAGGCAAACTGATCCTTACGGCAGAAAAACAGAAGCAGAAGCAGAAGCAAATAAAATAAAATAAAATAAAATGAAATAAAAGTGGAATATAATAGTGCCCAATATTTCGCTTTGCAAAACAAAGCTTCTTCAGGGGCTAGCACTATGAATGATTAACAAAAAATAATAATTGGTAATCATTTATAGTGCTAGCCCCTGAAGAAGCTTTGATTAACAAAAAATTATAATTGGTAATCATTTATAGTGCTAGCCCCTGAAGAAGCTTTGTTTTGCAAAGCGAAATATTGGGCACTATTATATTCCACTTTTATTTTATTTTATTTGCTTCTGCTTCTGCTTCTGTTTTTCTGCCGTAAGGAACAGTTTGCGGTTTTTTTGCTTCACTTCAAGTATTAATACTGGTCTAGGTCTGGAAACCAGATCCGGCCATTCTCAACGGTTTGTTGCAGTGATCGTGCATTCTATGTTTCTTTGTATCAACACAAACTCAACTCCAGCCTCACTTTCACTCAAAGGCGAAAAATTGTCTATTGTTTCATAAGCCAATGACAACAAAGGTCATGTCACCTTCATTTAAATCCGTCTCTCTTCTCCGCCGAGGCTCAAAGGTAGTTTTGGGGGAGGGGGTGAATCTGCTGAGTGAAATGTGCCGTTTTCCCTTAAGTGTCCATGGACTTACAACGCCTTTTTTCATTCTTTTCCGCAGTTTGGCTGATGTGTACGAAGGAGCCCTAAGGAATGTGTTGGACATCCAACTTCACTTAACTCTGGATGACCAACAATCTTTTACACAAAGCGCGATAAATGACCTTCTTTTCCGAGACAAGTCCTCATCCGGTCAGCACAGAGCTCCCTTGAGACAGGAAACCCTGAAAAGGAGAAGCGAAAACCACCAACATGAACGTCCAGGCGAAGAATCGAAAGACATGAATAACTCTGGATCTTTCCAAGGGCGCACACTTTTGAGGGACCCGAGGCGAGTGTCTCCAGGAGGTTCCGCTTTCCATGTCCCTCCTAAAAAGGCGCGCATGGATGAGGAAATGCAGTACTCTGAAAGGGGATTTCCAATGGAACGTTATGGTGTACCCCCTCCAGGGAATAGCTTTCCACCGGACTATCCGAACTCCTTTCCTTCCCCGAGGGGATCACCGGGTATGTATCACCGGAGGGTTAACGGCCCCGAAGCTGTCGCTCATGTTTACGGGTCAAACGGGATACACATTCCTGTCCCTCGGAATCGTTACTCACTCTGGTCGTTCGGGCACCATCGAGATACCTCGACGTTGTTTCCGGTACGTTGTTCATCCGTTGAAAGCGAACGGAGATTTCATCGTGGCCTCCTTGAAGAAGAGAAGCGGCGAAGCATGGACTTGGCTCGGCTAAACGGGTTTGCACACGAAAAAACGGCTGTACGGGTTAAAATTGAGAAGGAAACAAAAGAAGAAGACCTCAAACGTGACCAGAAACCAAGTCCAACCGAAAGACAGAGCTCTTTGACTACTGGAAAGGAAACCGGACTTGAAAAACGCATGGAAAGGGAAAAACTATCGCCTTCCACTTCGCCAAAATCCACGAAGCCAAACGCGTTATTACCAACATACCGTTCCAGCCCAATAAATGGCACTGGAGCTGTAGATTTTCGCATGAAGACACGTTACCGCAGTGCCCTTAGGAAAATGGAGTCAAGAAGAGAAGGGCGAAAAGGAATTGGCGAGGACGCTAAAGAAGAGTTCCTTTTCAAATTGGGACTTGAGAGAATTGAAGCTTGAATAATCAGAAATATAAGGAATTGAAACGCCGTTTGCTTTGTCTTAGCGTATGCGAAATTAAGACAAAGTAAAATTTATCTAAAGACGTCTGTACTGAGGTACGGTATAAGAGCACTGCTTCCTTCTGTCTCAGTGGCCATGGTCCTCTTCGTGACGACAACGAGCTCTAGCTCGGACAACATAACACGTGACACGTGACGTTACATGGTTTGGCATGAACATTTGCGTGACGTCATCTCTTCACAACATAAAATTAAAAGTCTTTGGGTTTTCACTTGTGAAGTCAATTCTCGATAACTTTATTTGTGTCATCATCCGCCTTTGACGATCTTATTTCTGACATCATCATTTTTGACTTCGCCCCTCCTAACAACATTGACAGTGATGTCATCATTCTGTCAGGGAAGGACGTAACTTCCTCACGTGGTAGCTTTGCAAACATGCATAGCTCATGAACAATTTGCAGTGTTAAACTTATTAAAACACTGGGCTACTTAAAGCGCGGTTGCTGTATAAATTGAGCCGAGATGAACTCCATCAAAAGTCAGTACCAGAATGGATGACCGTTAATGTCATCATTAGAGCAGTCTTCAGTTGAGTGTCGTAAAACCAAAACCAAAGTAATTACTCTGGCCAATCACAGCAGACGCAGACAATCCAACGAACCAATCAGAACTCGAAGCAAATACATGTAGTCAGCGCCAAGCGCGGAAAAAGGCGTACGAAAATATGGTTTCATTTGGTTTTACTTCTGATTGGTTGAGAAAGTGGCGCGAGATTTTTTAGCCAATCACAAAGCGGAACAATGCAAAACCAAAGCAATTGTGTAATTACTTTCGATACTCGATTGAAAGCCGCTTTTTAGTACGTCAATCACTGATTACAATACGCTGACGAGTCCTGGAACAGGATTATAAGTAACGACACGCCTTTGATTTCACTTGTTTTGAAGCGATTCTTACTGTTAAATTTCATTTTCAATGAAACATATTACAGAACTAATTTTGCCGCAACTCTGGATTAGTTTAGGTTGCGTTTCTTTTAGCCAATCGAAATCCGGATAAAAGCTTGATTTTCCATTCCATTTAGGAATAGGTCAAATTACATTCTGAAAAGATTTTCGTCCAATTTAGTAAATTTGGCACCAAATCTTTATCATGCAGTCAGTTACTACGGACGAAAAAAAGCATGGTGGAATGTATCGACATTTTTTCAGATTTTTGCTCCAGCTAACACGATAAAAAACAAACGCAGAGAATCCAAACTATCCGGATCAACCAAAAGTGAAACTAGATTTGCTGAAATGAACGCAACCTTGATCGTACTAAGAGCGTCCGCGCCATGTCTTCGGTTGCCACTAAAGACGTCGCTTCTTCTATCAGAGTGGCGTGTAGATCCCCCCCTCCCCGCACACAAACCGCGTATCGCGTTTTCTACTCGTTTTCTGAGTAGCATGTGAACTGAGTATAACGTAATTTATTGCGACATGTCCTTATTGAATGGTTTTAACGACATGAACCTAGGTAAGGTTTTAATTAAACTCTCTGGAAGATAAGAAACAGTTTGGGACAAACATTCCGTTTTCCAAGAACTGATTTCTTCATCAAATAATTACGCGACTCGTGCTGAATCGCTCAGAGTATGGTGGTAATCGCAGTTGTGAAAACAACGTATACAAAAAATAAAATCTTAATTCGTATTGACTCAATGGTTGTTGTCTTTCTTGGGTAAATAGTCCTGGGGAGTGGTAGGACCTTTCTGTTCTTTCTTTTTGGTGGGAGGGAGGGAGGAGGAGGGGGTGGGGTGTAGTGGTACCAAACAGACATGAGCCCACAGCAATTGGGGCAAGCTGTTGTGGCGCCCCTCCCCTCCCAAGTCTGCCGACACCCGATCCTGTCATATCAAGTTGGCTCCCGGACTGCTACTGACTGACATGTAGCCTGAATCCCATTCACTTCTCCTCTCTGGGGCTATAGACTACGAGCAGTCTCTCTTTCCCAGCTTAGTCCACCTCGTCCCCAGTTTCGCGCGGCCACTATCTGTTCGCTAATGTTTTTTTTTCGTTTCTCGCTCGATGGACTAAGCTGAGAAAGAGAGACTGCTCGTAGTCTACTCTGGCGCGTGCCACGCAGGCTAACTGACATGCTGCTGGGTGAGATCTTTTATGCATCTGCCGGTAGCAAACCTCGTCCCCAGGACCTTTCTGCTTTTAAAATGGCGATGTCACAGTGATATGTGTTTCCCCTCAAATATGGCGGCCAGTGATATGTGTTTTCCCACCCCCCCTCCCTTCCAAAGTCCCGCACATATTATGCTATTCACTGCGAGGACAATTCTAAAAAGTAAATAAAATTCCGACATTGGCGAATTGAGTCAGTCTTTGTTAAGTCGAATCTTTAATTCTCCCTCGCGCTAAAAGAAACACAATTTGCTCTTCGAGTGGTACGAATTCCCGAGGAAGTTGTTATAAGCGATAAAATTCCACTGACGTTTAAGGGGATTTTTAAAATGTCACGATGCTTAATTATATCACTCGAATTAAATTGCTTGAATATTTTATAACCGGTCACCAACCGCAGCAAAAGGAGTTTTCCATATTTGTGCGTTAAGCGTACGAGTATTGACAAGAGTTGACGAGAGCGCGCAGCATTGATAAGAGCGCAAGAGTCGAAGTCAGCGGACGAGAGCTGGCGGATGAGAGCGTTCGCGGATTGACAAGAGCGCATAACAATTTATGAAAGTTTACGATGGATGACGAATGCGCAGGAAAATTGAAGACAGCGGACAATAGTTGAAAAGATCTGATAGCATGAGAGAGTTATACGAGAACGCTTGAGTGATGATGAAAGTGCCCGAGAGTTTATAACAACATACGAGAGTTGACGAGAGCACAAGATAATTGTTGCGGAGAGCGCATTGCAGTTATGACAGGCCGGGTTCAATAGTTAAGGCGAGCGCACGAGTGTCGAGAACAGCTTAAGAGCTTGAGATGTAAAAAGAGCGCAAGGCTGATGAGTAAACTTCATTGTTGATGAGAATTTAAGATAGTCGACGAATGCGTATGCGAATCGATGAAAGCACACCGTTAAGTCATTAATAAGAGCGCACGAGAGTTTATGAGAGTGCAGTACAATTAAGGACAGCATACCAGGGTTGGCAAAACCGTGTAAGAGTCAATGAGAGAGTTAACGATAGAAATTTGCGGCAGAAGATTACTAGTGATAATGTACCAAAGTTGACGTGAGCGCCTAAGTGTTGACGAGATTATACAAGATTTGATAAAGAGCACATGAGAGTTGACGACAGCGTACCAAAATAGATGTGAGCGCATGCGAGTTGATGAGAGCGCAATAATGTTGATACGATAGTTGACAGAGCGCATGTGTGTTGATGAAAGCGAACCTGAGTGTTGACAAGAACATGTGAGAGTTGATGAAACCGTACGTACGAGATTTAATGAGAGCGAACGGGAGTTGATTGGAGCACATGAGAGTTCACGACTGTGCGCAATAGTTGACAACAGTATACAATAGTTGACGAAAGCGCACGATAGCTGACGACACAGGGGGTTGACCAGACTTCATGTGAGTTGACGAGAACTCATGAGATTTGATGAAAGCGAACAAGAGTTGACGAGAGCACATGAAAGTTGACGATAGCGGATGTAAGAGTTGACGAGAAAGCAAGAGTCTGTGAAAGCGTATGATCATGAGAATTAAAAAAAAATGCATGAAAGTCAATCAAAGCGTTAGGAAAACCTCCACTAACGGCCACCTCTTTATAACGGCCACCTCTCCACAACGGCCATGTTTTCTTGTCCCGCCTTCTCATTCACTCACTCAAATCCTCTAATTGATAACCTCCCCATAACGGCCACCTCCTGTATTTACAACGCCCAGAAAGGTCTGTTCGAAGGTGGCCGCTTTAGAGGGAGGACTATAGTCTACATGTTCAACTAGGGAAAGTGTGAGAGCTCTTTTCCCATCTCGTTCGACCCGAGCTTTAAGAATTGTTTAACAATTTTTACTTCCGCATTCTTCTCGTTCTTATCAAATAAAAGAATTTGAGAACAAAATAAAACGAGGCTAATGTAGCCTTGTGGCAGTCATTTTAGAGAGCACGAAAAACGAGAACAACAAGAGTTCACAATCTAAACAAGCTTAGAGTTCTACCCGGCTATTACGAAGAGTTCCAGACTTTTTGCCTCGAAAATGACTGCCACTCAAGCCAAAGGAGATGACAGAATTTTATTCAATGCATAACAATGTTAATTATTACAAAGTGATGTCAGAAAAACTGAGGAAATATTCAATTCAAACATTGCGAGTTTGAACAGCTATTCTTCTTTAGCAATAAAAATGTTCTTGGCTCGATTGTTTGAAAATGAATCAGTGCACATTTATTCGAGTTTCCCGACTGTCTCTCTTATGTAAAAAATAATAGTTTTGGAATAGTATTTACAGGAATCCACGTTGATTTGCTTTCAGTATAACAAAGTTTAAATCGATTTATATTCTACGTTGTTATATTTATTTAATTTTAGCTTAAACGTTTACTTTTCATTAACTCGAGTTAGGTTTATTTTGTTTATTTTCAGTGTTATATTCAGCAATGTGGATTCCTGTAACATGTTTTGTCGTTCTTCGTTTGTTTTGACTGATCTCACTCGCAAGTCAGTCAGTCGGGAAACAAAACCATCTTTGGGTTATTTTAAAGCTCTAGTTTGGTGTCAGTCGTGCAGCTTTCGAGCAACCGAGCCGTATAAATTACGCCAGTAGCAAGGAAGTGTTAACTATGCATTTTAACATAGTCCTACTCGAAGATATCTAATGACCAGTTTGGCATTTTGAGAAATCATATGGTGCTTTCACGAAAGATTGAACTCTATTGAAAGGCTATGGCGCGCCTTGCCGTGATCCCCTTTTTCTCAGGTAAAATCCATGAAAACAACTTCATGGTGGTGTCCAAAACGCCCTAAAAGTAGAAGAAACCAAAATTAATCGACAAACAACGACTTTACTAGACTCGATCTCCTATGCTCCGAGCCGGAGTCCATACGTACCGCACCCCACCAGGAGTTTTGCACCAAAAGATAATTGGAATAAAGAGAGTCTCCAGCGAGAGGGGGGTGGGGGAGTTCCGGGGGGTGTTCGGGAGGAGGGGTTAGAGGATTATGAGGTAAGCATACCTTGCTTTGTGCCGCTTTCTTCAGTATACAATACAGTTTTTCCAGAACAAAGGTAGTTTTCCATGTTTTTGTTATAGATCAGGTGCAGTTTGAAGATCAACCTATAAATCAATTAATCAATCATAAAATCTTTAGCACAAAGTTAGGTTCAGCTCAAATGGCCAGCGGAAAGAGGAAGCACATTACATGATTATTGAAGTTAAAGCTAAAAATTTTAATCCTTCGTGTTCGAATCCCAGACTCGATTTATATGCATGAAAGTTTTTTTATCACTTCTTGCAGAGGATTATCCTCCGACGTCACTTCAAAGTTCACATTTCCAACCACCAATTTAACTTGATTTGCATTTTAATGGAGGTTTGTCATACGAAAACCACCCGCGCCCAGTTGTTCAAAAGGTGGATAGCTCTATCCATCGGATAAATCACTATCCAGCGGATAACACAAAGGATTTTGTTAATACGTATCCACTGGATAGTGATTGATCCGGTGGATAGCGCTATCCACCTTTTGAACAACCGGGGCCTGATGATGTTATGTAGCTTTCTTATTTAGCTCGACCTTTCTCTGAGTTCTTCTGTTTTCTTCTCTATATGAAAACCGCTCAAGAAAAGCATTTCCAAACTCCCATTTGACTTGCATGCATCTACAGGATTGTCCCGATGAAACCACTTGCGGGCGATTCATCTTTTCCTATCTAGCTACTATCATAAATACGTGTCGTATTCAACATACCGGTTGTAGCCTGCAATGCAGGCGTTTTAATGATGGGGCGAAATTTCGAGGACGCGCGCGCGAGGAGAACACGCGGAGGGGCGCGCGCGTCCTCGAAATTTCGTCCCATCATTAAAACGCCTGCATTGCAGGCTATACCGGTTGAAGTAGTTATTATAAAGTTACCTCCAAAAATTGAACTGATGACGAATAAGCGTTTCTGTCCCAGAAGATAAATATTGCTCTGAAAGCTAAAACACAATCTGTTAGTACTGGATATAAGTAGATTCCAGTACAGTAAATTTTGACAACTTCTTCATCTCCTGTTCTTGGCCTTGATGTTCACAACAGACAACAATAATGGCCTTGTTTCGAAGGGCTTGTGCTTGGTAGTAGGGAGTTTGAACCATGCAATATGGCAAACGTCACGGGTTCGAATCCGGCCCATCAAGGCATAATTTAATATTCTATGTTTTATTTTACAATTGATTGGGTTCCATTGATATTTCCCCCCGATTCAGGATCGCTTTGATTCATTCATCCATTTGTTATTTCATGCGTACTGCATAAATACGACTTTTTCAAGTTTTAAGTTTTTATACCATTATTATTAAAGAGCAACAAGTCTTTCTCTGTAATTGCAATCTGATTTTCAAATGTTTATTTTTGGGATTTTTCGGCGATACAGAAGTTTGAAACAAAATTGTGACCCCCGCTTGAATACAGACCGTCCGTTCGACGGTAGTAATTGATAGCCGGCACTAACTCCGGTATGACCCGGATGAAACTACCTGTCACGATCACGGTACAGTATAGATGGAGCCGTCCAGTCAACTGCGTTGATCTGCGATAACTGGACTCGTGTGCAATGACGCTAGAATGTCGCCGTTTTCACCTCCAACCGGGGCAGCTGACGTTGTAGGAACACGACTGTACCCTCTATACCTACGGGAAGCGAGAAAGTGAGACAAGCACCAAGTGGAACGCACGAAACCCTCCACCCAGCTTGGGGTCACCACATTGGTAGCTATTGGCCACCTTTCTGTTCTTGATTTTGTTTTTTCGCTTTAGTTACTTGACACAAATGAATAAAGCAGCTTAATAATAAGGTATATCTGAGGTCGCCACCCACTAATATGACCCAAGTTTGAATCCCGATGGTCTCGGTTTGATATACATGGAATTAAATGATATTAATAGAATTATGCCATGCCTTACAAATTATGTTGGACGTATAGTATCTTGTATCGTGACATTCAACTCATCAAACAGGTAACGGATTGAAATTAATATTTCCAACACTTTAGATTATTTTCTTACATTTTTATTTCAATTTTTCTAATCAGTTTTTTAAGTTCAATCGAAGGAAGCAAAATGCTTTCAGGTTTCTCTTGTAATGTTAAGTTCTGTTTCTGTAACGTCACTATATCTGATGTGCGTTTCTCAAAGCAGTAGCTACCAAATAAATTCCGTCCCCTAGAGTTAATTCTGCTTCAAGGACTTATGGCTTAGTTCAATAGAATCGGCATTGGTGCAAACCATTCTTGTCATTCTTGACAAAACATAGCATTTCGGGCATGAGAGGTTTTCGGAACGTTTAAGAAAGGTATGCCTGGACAACATAAAGAGACTTGATAAGTAGTATAGACTTAAGTAAAATTCCTCGGTTGTTGTTTAACTCTGTCATGATCAGAGTTTTGTTTTTGCAACCTTTTTACTGGGAGGTTTCAATGAGAGATGCAATTATGACCAGGCTGATTATCAGAGTTTGTGCGCTGTTCTGTCAACGTGGCGCATTCCCTACTAGATATCACAGCAAGCTGGAAAAAAAGCACCGGTTACATTGATTTTACAACCTTACCCATGAAAACAATGATGTTATATCGCTTTCTTGTAAACCTGAAAACGCTAAGGTGTACAGTCACAAATTTGAGAACTAAATCGGAACATGCGAAACCTGACTGTAGTTTAAATTTATGATAGCTGATGGAGTTATTATATGGTATGGCTATCAAATGCTATTTTCTAATCATCCTGTCATTTAATGCACTATCAATAAGTCCTGCAATTTTTTATACCGTTTGTTGTTATTTAACATGTGCAATACTATGACTCTTTCGTTAAGTCAATACTTCACAACACATTATTCCAAAAAAATGTATATATACCATGCTGTGTTCATTTAGTTTTAAAGCAGGTTATTGTTTAACTCTGTCATGATCAGAGTTTTGTTTTTGCAACCTTTTTACTGGGAGGTTTCAATGAGAGATGCAATTATGACCAGGCTGATTATCAGAGTTTGTGCGCTGTTCTGTCAACGTGGCGCATTCCCTACTAGATATCACAGCAAGCTGGAAAAAAAGCACCGATTACATTGATTTTACAACCTTACCCATGAAAAACAATGATGTTATATCGTGTACTTGTAAACCTGAAAACGCTAAGGTGTACAGTCACAAATTTGAGAACTAAATCGGAACATGCGAAACCTGACTGTAGTTTAAATTTATGATAGCTGATGGAATTATTATATGGTATGGCTATTAAATGCTATTTTCTAATCATCCTGTCATTTAATGCATTATCAGTAAGTCCTGCAATTTTTTATACCGTTTGTTGTTATTTAACATGTGCAATACTATGACTCTTTCGTTAAGTCAATACTTCACAACACATTATTCGAAAAAAATGTATATATACCATGCTGTATTCATTTAGTTTTAAAGCAGGTTATTGTTTAACTCTGTCATGATCAGAGTTTTGTTTTTGCAACCTTTTTACTGGGAGGTTTCAATGAGAGATGCAATTATGACCAGGCTGATTATCAGAGTTTGTGCGCTGTTCTGTCAACGTGGCGCATTCCCTACTAGATATCACAGCAAGCTGGAAAAAAAGCACCGATTACATTGATTTTACAACCTTACCCATGAAAACAATGATGTTATATCGTGTACTTGTAAACCTGAAAACGCTAAGGTGTACAGTCACAAATTTGAGCACTAAATCGGAACATGCGAAACCTGACTGTAGTTTAAATTTATGATAGCTGATGGAATTATTATATGGTATGGCTATTAAATGCTATTTTCTAATCATCCTGTCATTTAATGCATTATCAGTAAGTCCTGCAATTTTTTATACCGTTTGTTGTTATTTAACATGTGCAATACTATGACTCTTTCGTTAAGTCAATACTTCACAACACATTATTCGAAAAAAATGTATATATACCATGCTGTATTCATTTAGTTTTAAAGCAGGTTATTGTTTAACTCTGTCATGATCAGAGTTTTGTTTTTGCAACCTTTTTACTGGGAGGTTTCAATGAGAGATGCAATTATGACCAGGCTGATTATCAGAGTTTGTGCGCTGTTCTGTCAACGTGGCGCATTCCCTACTAGATATCACAGCAAGCTGGAAAAAAAGCACCGGTTACATTGATTTTACAACCTTACCCATGAAAACAATGATGTTATATCGCTTTCTTGTAAACCTGAAAACGCTAAGGTGTACAGTCAGAAATTTGAGAACTAAATCGGAACATGCGAAACCTGACTGTAGTTTAAATTTATGATAGCTGATGGAGTTATTATATGGTATGGCTATCAAATGCTATTTTCTAATCATCCTGTCATTTAATGCACTATCAATAAGTCCTGCAATTTTTTATACCGTTTGTTGTTATTTAACATGTGCAATACTATGACTCTTTCGTTAAGTCAATACTTCACAACACATTATTCCAAAAAAATGTATATATACCATGCTGTGTTCATTTAGTTTTAAAGCAGGTTATTGTTTAACTCTGTCATGATCAGAGTTTTGTTTTTGCAACCTTTTTACTGGGAGGTTTCAATGAGAGATGCAATTATGACCAGGCTGATTATCAGAGTTTGTGCGCTGTTCTGTCAACGTGGCGCATTCCCTACTAGATATCACAGCAAGCTGGAAAAAAAGCACCGATTACATTGATTTTACAACCTTACCCATGAAAACAATGATGTTATATCGTGTACTTGTAAACCTGAAAACGCTAAGGTGTACAGTCACAAATTTGAGCACTAAATCGGAACATGCGAAACCTGACTGTAGTTTAAATTTATGATAGCTGATGGAATTATTATATGGTATGGCTATTAAATGCTATTTTCTAATCATCCTGTCATTTAATGCATTATCAGTAAGTCCTGCAATTTTTTATACCGTTTGTTGTTATTTAACATGTGCAATACTATGACTCTTTCGTTAAGTCAATACTTCACAACACATTATTCGAAAAAAATGTATATATACCATGCTGTATTCATTTAGTTTTAAAGCAGGTTATTGTTTAACTCTGTCATGATCAGAGTTTTGTTTTTGCAACCTTTTTACTGGGAGGTTTCAATGAGAGATGCAATTATGACCAGGCTGATTATCAGAGTTTGTGCGCTGTTCTGTCAACGTGGCGCATTCCCTACTAGATATCACAGCAAGCTGGAAAAAAAGCACCGGTTACATTGATTTTACAACCTTACCCATGAAAACAATGATGTTATATCGCTTTCTTGTAAACCTGAAAACGCTAAGGTGTACAGTCACAAATTTGAGAACTAAATCGGAACATGCGAAACCTGACTGTAGTTTAAATTTATGATAGCTGATGGAGTTATTATATGGTATGGCTATCAAATGCTATTTTCTAATCATCCTGTCATTTAATGCACTATCAATAAGTCCTGCAATTTTTTATACCGTTTGTTGTTATTTAACATGTGCAATACTATGACTCTTTCGTTAAGTCAATACTTCACAACACATTATTCCAAAAAAATGTATATATACCATGCTGTGTTCATTTAGTTTTAAAGCAGGTTATTGTTTAACTCTGTCATGATCAGAGTTTTGTTTTTGCAACCTTTTTACTGGGAGGTTTCAATGAGAGATGCAATTATGACCAGGCTGATTATCAGAGTTTGTGCGCTGTTCTGTCAACGTGGCGCATTCCCTACTAGATATCACAGCAAGCTGGAAAAAAAGCACCGATTACATTGATTTTACAACCTTACCCATGAAAACAATGATGTTATATCGTGTACTTGTAAACCTGAAAACGCTAAGGTGTACAGTCACAAATTTGAGCACTAAATCGGAACATGCGAAACCTGACTGTAGTTTAAATTTATGATAGCTGATGGAATTATTATATGGTATGGCTATTAAATGCTATTTTCTAATCATCCTGTCATTTAATGCATTATCAGTAAGTCCTGCAATTTTTTATACCGTTTGTTGTTATTTAACATGTGCAATACTATGACTCTTTCGTTAAGTCAATACTTCACAACCCATTATTCCAAAAGATGTATATATACCATGCTGTGTTCATTTAGTTTTAAAGCAGGTTATTGTTTAACTCTGTCATGATCAGAGTTTTGTTTTTGCAACCTTTTTACTGGGAGGTTTCAATGAGAGATGCAATTATGACCAGGCTGATTATCAGAGTTTGTGCGCTGTTCTGTCAACGTGGCGCATTCCCTACTAGATATCACAGCAAGCTGGAAAAAAAGCACCGATTACATTGATTTTACAACCATACCCATGAAAACAATGATGTTATATCGTGTACTTGTAAACCTGAAAACGCTAAGGTGTACAGTCACAAATTTAAGCACTAAATCGGAACATGCGAAACCTGACTGTAGTTTAAATTTATGATAGCTGATGGAATTATTATATGGTATGGCTATTAAATGCTATTTTCTAATCATCCTGTCATTTAATGCATTATCAGTAAGTCCTGCAATTTTTTATACCGTTTGTTGTTATTTAACATGTGCAATACTATGACTCTTTCGTTAAGTCAATACTTCACAACACATTATTCCAAAAAAATGTATATATACCATGCTGTGTTCATTTAGTTTTAAAGCAGGTTATTGTTTAACTCTGTCATGATCAGAGTTTTGTTTTTGCAACCTTTTTACTGGGAGGTTTCAATGAGAGATGCAATTATGACCAGGCTGATTATCAGAGTTTGTGCGCTGTTTTATCAACGTGGCGCATTCCCTACTAGATATCACAGCAAGCTGGAAAAAAGCACCGATTACATTGATTTTACAACCTTACCCATGAAAACAATGATGTTATATCGCGTACTTGTAAATCTGCAAACGCTAAGGTGTGCAGTCAGAAATTTCAGAATTTATTGAAGAGGTGTGAAATAAAGCATCAGATTTAACCCTATCAGATTATCAAATAATGCATCAGATTTAACCCTATCAGATTTTGCCGGGGGAGGGGGCACAAAGCGCCCGCGCTAACTTTCAAAATTCATAACTTCTTTAATATGTATTCAAACGCCATCAAACTTTGTGACTTTTCCTAAAATGTATCTGGCAACAATTTCACAGGACATGTTATTGATCACGTGACTTGACGTTTCCATGGCAACAAGATTTTGACAGCCACGTTTTTTTGAAATTTGCATATGTTTACATTGGTGATGTCTAAAACCAAAATTAATTATGAGCCCAAAGTTCCATGAAAATCGTTTGGACTCCAACCCCGTAAAACGACATTAATGAAATTAGCGCCGGCTTCGAGCTGATCATTTATGCAACGGTGAGAATAGGATAAACGCAAAAGCTGTCGGCAAATTACCTTACACTTAATATTTCCTTTGTTCTTCGGCTTTTTCTGATTGAATCTGTAATAGAAATAAAAGAGAAAGAAAATCAATGTAACTACAATAAGCCTTTTAATCCCAATTTCATAAGTCTAACGTGGTAAATCTAGGCATCCGAGATCAGGCGGTTTTGCTATAAAGATTACCCCGTAGGTTTCCGTAGTAATACGGGCAAAATGCTAGCTATTTGCATGTGAAAGTCTATTTTTTCCTTAAAATACAGGCGAAAGACAACAGCTCATAAATACTTACATTTGCAAATCTCTTGCTCTGTTTTCCAGAGATAAAATCAGTCTTTGTTCTTTGGCACTTCTTGCGGACTGAATTTATTTGCAGTAGTGTCTCATCTAATAAATCTGAATAAGGCAAAAAAAAAAAAAAAAAATTATATATCAATGCATGTGATTCCCAATATCAAAATAGTTCTACTACGGTAAATTTATTATACCAAGGTGTTTCTTACTGACGATACTGAGTTTTCCGCAATCACAGGATTCGATTAATCGAGTGGTTAAATTCCCACAGAACAAACTGAAATAAGTCAGTAATTTTAGTCCTTGAATATACTCCTCTGTCAGTGTTCAGTTTTCTTTTATGCTGAGCCGGACATATCTATACCTTTATTCGACTGCATTTTTATCAATTACTTTTCAATTCGGACTATTGAACTACATTTAAGTAACCAGTAAAAACGTTTAAAAAATATTCCTACTATTTTAATGGCTATGCACTTTGTCACCATTTTATCCTAAAAAAAAAGCAGTCTTACCCAGGAATAAATAAATATTTTCGTTCCAATGTTACTAAATTTTCGAAGCTTGGATCGTCTCGCTATCAAGTTTTGCTCAAGCATTTGGTAGTTTTAAACTAAAAATTAGTATTTCTTACCGCTATATCGGCCATTTATCGCACATAGCCATGAAGAACGGAGAATAACTTCAAGAATCTTAGGTGTTAACGCAAGAAACGGAACCTTTTCCTTGGTGAGCAACAGAGATGCTGCCATGATCCATTCTCAGTCTCGACTTGTTCGGTATCGATTGTACAACTCGTGTACTTACTGAATACACCTTGATCAAGCTTAATTCTATCGATCAATGACTGATATTTCAGCAGAGGCAGCAAACTAAAAAAGTTCGTTGAGAAATTTCAAACATCATTTTGGTTTGCTTTGCGCATGGGTGAATAAAAGTTCATTATAAATTCATAACCAAACATACATCAAAACTTGTCGTGGAACGACAATCACTTTATCATAAGAGAAATATGCACGCCGGCAGACACGTGTCAGGGGACATGTGTATTAGGCGGCAATAGGCCATTTGCACGTTGACGTCATTTGACTACTATTTGTAATCCCAGTGCGGTTTAAATAACAATAGCCCTAATTTGCACTACAAAACAAAAAAACTGAAGGATTCTGGTAGTAGTAGTCAAATGACGTCATCGTGCAAATGGCCTATTTACGGGACCGTCGCAGTTCAATCACGTGATCTAGCAGGACAGTCTCGTAGAAAAAACTAGTCAGCGGTAAGCTTTCAAAACGTATGCCATGTTCGCTTGAGTTCTGTCACGAAACTATAATTTTTTCACAGTAAAAGGAAAATGTTGGAAGAATGTCCTCTTTGCTTTTGAACGCCAAGAGACCTGGAGTGCAGTTCGAGGATAAATGGCATGAACTCAAACCTACAGTGAACAAGCTTTTGAAACAACAGGCTGTTACAACTCAAGAGTGGCAGAATCTTTTCTGGTAAGTAACGGACTGGCAGACCCGACGATCTTCATAAGGGTAATTTTGTCATTGTCATGAATAAAAATCGCATGGCATTTGATATATAAACCGGCTAACCTTTTCTTCGTCGATATTAAATCACTTATTGTTAAAGTGTATGGTTATTTGATTACAGTAATGTGTTTACAACTCGGTGTAATGTATGATCGTATATAAAGTCTTATCGTAGGATATGTTGTGTAAACTTACATGTACAGCTGCTTACATGTTAAGCTTATATGATTGAAAAATACAATTTGTAAGCTTATTTCACTTGTCAGAAAGCTGACTTTTTAATGGTCTACGCAGTGCCAAAAGACCATTATTGTTCTGTTATATAGCTATGCCCATGGTTGTCCTTTGTCTGTGTGCAATATATTTATATACATGTAGCTACATTGTAGCTCAAAGGCCACGAAATAAAAGTAAAAAGTCATTCATGAGATATCAATAGTAAACAACTTATGAAGCTTTTGTTATTTTTCTGAGCTACAAGCAGCCCATATAAACTAGAACAAACAATCTGCGAGCAGCCCATATAAATTAGAACATACAATCCGATTAACTGTAGTTTCAGTTGGCTGAAGTTTTATAATTTGGTGTAATCGCTTTTGATCTGGACTTCTCATCCGTGTTCACCTCTTCAAATAAAAACATGTTATTTGACCAATCCTGATTGGTCCAGATTCTGCATTGTTTTTTAGTTCAGATTTGGACCTCAATTTAACTCAATCACTTGCGATCAAAGAACTCAGCAATATTTTGATATCTGGACATCTTGCTTGGTTAATAACATTACTTATTATATAATTGTACTGAGATATATGCACTGAAAAGCCATGTCGTAAATTTTCGTACAGAAATAAGTTCTGGCAAATCAGAGGAGCGAATGACATTTTTCACATGGTGGGGCAACATCATTTGTCCAATCAGTGGCCACAAACTATGTTTCTTCACTGCAGCGGATTTTCTGCTATCTGTGTCGTTTCTCAAGGGCCGCTGGCTTCATCCATTTGTTCAATGAGAAGACTTGTTTCGAGGAAAGTTGTTGGACCAAAGAGAGGTTTTCCATACCGAAAGTGGTATAAAAATTCAGGAAATGGAAGAGAATTGTTTTGCCAACTTCATATTTCAGTGGAGGATTAAGTGGAGAGTCTTGAAAACAAATCAGGATGTCAAATTGTTGAAGGAATGTTTGACAAATAAAAACATGGCAAGCGAGATGCTTATTCATCTTCCGCTAAAGATGATTGAAAAACACTTTGTTGCCCACGATTCTTTAGTACAAAACTATGTAGAAAACATGGAGAACTGGAAAACAAAAAAAGCCATTTGGGATGTTGAATTGTTGAAACATTTTTTGGCAAACAAAAACACGATCAGTAAAAGTTGTACTCCTTACTCACAGAATTCATTTCCTTCTTCAATGAAAAGATGAGACGATTATGAGCCTCCACCAGAGAAGTTTCATAGTGAGCATTGAGGCATGTAAATAATATTGATATTTGATATTTTGCCATAGCCTGTTTCGCAGATACGGGATTTTGCCCCCAGGGCATCCTATAATGAGCATATAAATTAGTATATTCCTTTGTTTTCAATGTTTATTATGGGATGCCCTGGGGGCAAAATCAATATGGCTGTCGTATCTGTGAAACGGGCTATAGGGTTTTCTCTACATATCTTCCAACCAGAAGAAAAGTTTCACAAGGTATCAGTGTCAGTGGCTTAGCATCTAAAGCTTTTTTTGACATTCACCCAATACCTCCATACCCCTGGAGGAGTACATTTATGGATAGTTTCAAGAAGAGTGAATGAGTGATGGTTAGTTAAAACAATAAAACATGGCCATTGTGGAGCAGTAGCCATTGTGAAGCAATTGTTTTTCCTGTGATAAATTATTAAAAAATTACCTTATGATAGGAAATTAACAATGCATGTTGACAACGCGAAGAAAATTTACGTTACACTAAATTAACATGAATTTTTCAAAAGTTAGGTTTACATGTATTAAATCAACACAAATTTTTCGATAAGTATTTCATAATTCTGCAAACTCGCACTTTGCATTTCTGAACGCCAAACTGCGTTTTGGCTTCCGTCAATAAAACCTTCCAAGACAAGTGCAAGGAGTGTCAAGATCAATTAAAAGACATTTTGAACTTGATTTTAAACGAAGACATCCTGTCAGATAGTAACTCTGAAGAGTCAATAGAGGAGTCATGGACTAATAAGGTTTTGTAATGAAATAAAAGTGCTTTAAAATAACAATGTTGTAAAATAGCGTGCATTAAATTTACATCGACATTAATTAAGATACATTAAATTAACACAAATTTTGTAAAATCATGTTAATAAAGTGCATTGTTAATTTGCTATAATAAGATAATCAAGTATTGAACTTTGCAAATTGGATTACAATCAGATTAAAATATAAATTAGAAATGCAAATAATGATATCCTTCCAGACTGCCTTTCTAAGAACATCTTTAGAAAGCGAGAAAGTTCTTTCTCATTATGTGGTCAGGATGTAGCTGTTATCCCGAGGTGGAACAACAGATTTATGAGAGACTCATTAGCCTTTCGTGGGTTAACTCTTTGGAATTTAGTTAATTGTAATGATAAAATAGTCAATCTGAACTTTAAGGAAATCAAAAGACTACTTAATACCAAGGGATATTTTAACAGCTAGTCTTCTACTTTGACAGTTCAACTGCCTCTACATCTCGATACAGAGACAGTGACTACGTGTATTTTTAGAAATAAAAATTTTTATTTTAAGGTCTTAGAGACTAAATTAAGAGTAATACTTTGTTCTTAGCTCTGTACTTAGTAATTTTTATGTACATACTACAATTAGCATTTATTAGTTTAGTAGTATACATAACCCCACAAGCTTTTTAGCTTTAACTCTTATCATGTTAAAATAAAGGTTTTATGTTATGTTAAGTTAATATTATTATTCCATTTTAAATTAGGGATTTTCTACTTTTGGATAAACATTCCTCTCTTTTTGTTTTCTGTGTAGGGATGTCCACAAAGTCTGTAACTGGGATGAGAAAGGGTCACAAAAAGTATACAAAGCTTTGAAAGATGAAGTTACTACATTCATTAAACAAGTGCAAGAGGTAAGGAATGGGAGCTTGATTTTGACATTACATGTCTGCCCAAGGGTTGGCATATTTGATCATTCATTGCCCATGACCAAGACAGTACAGGATTAGCAATTTTCAGATACATGTAGCGGAAAGTTATAAAAAAAGTAATTAAAAGTAGATGTTAGTGAGGATTAATGCTTTTGATTTAAATAGTTTTACATAAGATTGAGTTTCCCCCCCCCCACCCCCCCTCCACCCTGGCACCCCCCCCCCCTCAAGCTTAACATTGATAGGTGCATTAGAAATACAGTATAACCTCTCCTTACGGACACCTCTCTAATACGGACACCTCTCTAATACGGACACCTCTCTGTTAGGAACAGTTTCCTACATGTATGTCCCAACAAAATTCTCACATATTTTTTTAAAAAAGACCTCTATAATATGGACCATCTCTAATACGGACAAAGGACACTAAATCTCGGGCCCAGAAAGCAAATTCATATAAACTTAACCTCTTTATTACGGTCACTCCGGTGATCAGGTGATGATAGTTTGAATACCGGGGTAAGTAATACAATCTCCTGTTTATGGTTACAAACATATATCAAAAGACGTTTTCAGAATTGTACTTTATATTACTTTTTCGGGTGTTTCTTGGTGTTGCGGAAGCCATTGTTGGTTAGCTTTTGTGTTGTGGTGCGGGTATTGTTCAGTGTCTTTTGAATCTTTTGTTTTACGTCATTTGGTGATCTCACCATCCGCAACACCAAGAAACTACCACTTTTTCACATGCAGTACATTGCATTGTAGTTCGTTTCATTTTAAAACAGTGATTCGTATACCTTACTGTATGTACATGTAGCTGAGAATTTTACAATGTAGTACACTACTGATAGACAAAAGTGTCTCAATGCTGTACATGTATATTAATCAATTAAGATGCAGTTAAAAGATGAGTGTGGGCCTGTTTTTAGTTAATGACCAAAAGCTGTCAGTAGAGTCTTAAAAGTGATGTCATTGTGGTGACCTCTATAATATGGACACCTCTCTAATACGGACACTTTGCTCTGTCCCTTCAGTGTCCGTATTAGAGAGGTTCAACTGCAGCCTCTGAAGTAATACATCAACTTGAGGAAGAGTATATTTCATCGGGATTTACAAACATTGTGAAGTGAGTTGAGAAAACAAGACGCAGCTCAGTTTTTTTGACCAACTTCGAGGTGTTTGGAAAACTGAAAGCATTCTTTCAAGTGTTTGGTATACATGTAGCTTCTCAAGTTGTTAATTGAATACAGAGAAAACAAAGGAATTAAATTGCTAGAGTCCATGGTAATTAAGATCGGGTTTCCAAATCACCGTCACGCTGGTGATTTTTGTTGTTCAAATGTGATGAATTATCAATGAGTTTGAGAAAAGACTTTTTCCAAAAAAGTTGAAGGTCTTTGTGAAGACTGTTGTTTTCTTTGAAGTTGCTATTGAAAAATTCCTTGTCATTCCTCTTGATCTGTGTTCTTATGCAGTATGTAGACTGTCAACACTCTTTTTAAGACGGACCATCGGGACCAGAACCAGCTGTTGTAGAAAAGCCCGTCGTACAGACAGTTTACACTGTGTAGTACTGTAGAGACCAATAAAATATTCGTCCCACCTTAGAAGGGTGTCTGTTAAGAGATAGTTGACTGTACTACCACTGTACATTATACATGTACAACAAGAGGCTCCAAGCAGCCTATACTCATACGCATGCGTAAGAAAGTTTTATGATACATGTACATTTTAAACATGATAAGATGTCCTGACATGGAGAAGAGTTACTCCTTTCATTCAGTCATCGTTCCTGCAAACCATTTTGTTTACTGTTGAATGTTTTGTAAATGAAGGCTGTACCACAATGAAGCCAGTGATTCTTCTGAGTGTTATATATACCAAACATGAACATTAGTTATGTAAGTAGGATTGTAGGAGATGCTGTCGTGACACTTCAGTAACGCTGTTTTACCGGAAGTGAGAGTAGCAGGAAGTCACTAAACAAGAAGTGTAAATGGCAAAGCTATGAACCGGAAGAGCACAATTTAAAATATGTGTACATAAATTTGCATGCAAAATCGTGACAGACACACACACAAAAAATAATAATAAAAAGAAAAAAAAAGAAAAACGGAGGGCAAATTTTAACTCATTCCTCTTCGCGCATGCGTAAAAAATGCTTTAGAAAAGAGCACTTACAAAAGTGATGTGCTCCAATGCATTGTGCAAAATGGGACATACATCTACAGTATTCAGATAATATTAATACAGGGTTGGAAACTTAATTTTTACAGCATCACCATTTAGGCAAGTGACTTTCAGAACTGCACCAAAAATGTACAATTTATTTGTCCTTGCCCAAGAAAATTTGACACTCACCTGGGCGAGTACTACATTATAATTTCCATTCCTGTTAATAACGCATAAAATTATTGTGAATTGCAGCGTGTTCTAAAGCATGAGGATGATTCCACCTTGTTACGCGCATACATCAGTGAGTGGTCCAAGTTCTTTACTCAGTGTAACTACCTCCCAAAGCCGTTTGGCACTTTAGAGTCCAACTTGCAGGGAAAAGCTGGTGGAGGGGCAAGCAAAAGGCCGCTTACTGATGGCATTACAGTTCAGAAGGTATGCGTGTACATGTACATGTATGTATACATGTTGTCTCTGGGTACAATAAAGCTTTGTTGTTGATGTTGTTGAGTTGTTAAATTGTGGTTCAATGTTTTCTTTTTCTTGGTCTCAGATTATGGAAATGAATCTGAGACAATGGAAATTTGAAATTTTCAAACCAAATGAGAAATTTTAACCACAACATATACATGTATGTAATTATGTTTACTATACATGAACATAATAATGTACTGGTTATGGGATCTGGAATGGAGGCTTGGTTGGTTTGGTGTGGCATCTGAATTGGCATGGGGTGTGAAGCCGATGCAGAAGCAGTGACCAAATTTAATAACATTCACTAAAATACAAATAATTAAGTTGGCACTCAGCCAAGTACAAACAAGGTTAAGTTAATCCCACTTTGAAAAACCCAGCTCAGATATACAAATAATTTTTGGTAGTAGTAATTTGTGTTTATTAATTAAAACTAACCATGTATTCTTGGCTTTCACTTACGTCATATCAAAATTCAGAAGCATTAAAAAATAGATTTCGAATCCAAAATGTTTATGGAATTGTAAAGAGTTTAAAACTACACATCTTGGCCAAATTTTGAAGCGCAAAAGTATTTCGTTCAAGAGTTATAGGCGAACGAGTATTAGATATTTTTAGTAAGAAATGTATGGAGCGGCCATCTTTGTGCCCCTGAGAGGGGCACAAAGATGGCGGCCAAAAATTCAAAGTCTTAATTATACCAAAAATCACATCCAAAAATATTGTATTTGCTATAAGCTCAATTAACTCGGCTCATAAGCACTTATAATGCAAACAATAACTTTCAGCTGATTCAATTTTGTTTATTTTCGCGGCTTATCTGAAATAGCGTGACGCATCGCGTGACACATTTAAAACCTTTGTAAATCAGAAGCGAAACATCGTTAAAACCTGAAACTTTTTGTGAAAGATTATAACACTTGTATCCACATACCATGTTAGAAACAGCTTTGTAGGGCGTTTTCTTTAGATTTTTTAATTTTTATGACGTCATGTGAAAGCCAAGAATACCCAGTCATGGCAGTATTGTTGGTATAATGTACAAACCTTACACCTACATGTAGTCTAGTGACTTTGAAATGTTTTCTTTTTTATACAGTCAATAGATAGGTGAATGCTGAGTGGAAAATAACATGTTGTTACTGTGTGTTTTGCTAGTTAATGCTGGACAGCTGGAATAATGGAATATTCTGCGACATCAAATCACGACTGCAGTCAAGTGCCATGAAACTGGTTCATTCGGAGAGGAATGGTGAAGCTTTTGATTCTCAGCTAGTAATTGGTGTGAGAGAATCTTATGGTATGCAACATTTTATTTTAATAAAACAAAAATAAAAATCTGTGTAAAAAAAAAACACTAAATGACGGTTACTGGTACACATACATGTATAATAAACAAGATTTTTTGTACTACGCTTCTACTACTTGTAGTAACATACTAACACACAAAGTATGAAAAAACAAGGTCTGATCGGAGCGTAGTAGCAAAGTGCTGGGGCGGATCTAGGATTTTGGCAGAAGGGGTTCGATGAAGGGGGCCGCCGAAGGCATCCCCCCTGTAGGGGGGTCCCAGAAAATTGTGAAATTTCAAGTCCTCGGAAACGAGATTTCTGGCATTCTAAGGCCAAGTCAGCGCGTTTTAATATCTCATTTTTTAAATTTAAAATGCCATTCTGTATTTATTTTATATTTTTACAAGTTTTTGATGTTAGCTGTTTTAATTTAGGGGGTTCGATTGAACCCCCTGAACTCCCCCTAGATCCGCCCCAGAGTAGTGTAGTGTAGTAGCGTAGTGCATTTAGCATTAGCAGTGGTAAATCAGCTCATTACATCTCCACCTCATTCTGGATCCATTTGACTGGACAATCATCTTTGATGTGTAGCCAAAAATTAAATTACATGTAGTTGGCTAGCATCCTTCTCGTTTCCATTTTTATAAACTCATGTACAGTTATTCAAAGAGTGAGTTTGCATAGACTGAGGTAACTTGTAGATCCTTGTGAATAAAAGCTTGCTGTCACTAGAAACTACAGGTATGCCACTTTCATTTTTGTTAGGTTCTGAGTTCCTCTTCTAATGGCTAACATTTATGTTTTATCAACAGTTAACTTGAGTTCAGAAATTTTGGACAAGCTGAAGATTTACAGAGAAAACTTTGAAAAGGCATATCTGGAAGCTACAGAGGAATTCTACAAAACACAGGCTGCAGCCTACCTACAGGAGAATGGAGTGCAGAATTACATGAAATATGTATGTATTTATGATATATCATATCATACATGTATGGTATGGTCTGGATAATTCTACAGTGCTGTTAAAGTACTCAAAACAAACACTCCATTTTGAGAGAAGCACTTGATTGACAGTTAATGATGGTACATGTATGTATGTTGCAGGTAAAATCCGTTCTCAGGTTGAATCAGTATTCAATCTAGGTTAAATGTGTACCCAGTATTCAATCTAGGTTAAATGTGTACCCAGTATTCTATCTAGGTAAGCTAACCCTAACTAGTCCCTAGTTAACTCTAACCCTAACTAGTCCCTAGTTAACTCATCACCACTAGCACAAAGATGTACAGTATATAGCCAATAGTGTGATGGTTAGCTTTGCGTTAGAGTTAGGGTTAGGGGTTAACCCAAGCATTGTACCTTTGTTACCTATCAGTTTTTTTTGTAGTCAACAAGCTTTAGACCAGAAAACACCATTTGAAGCTCCAGTAAGTGTACATCCTCGGGAAGCAGAAGGTACACCAAATGTAACTGGAGTGGGTTGCTTAAGGGAATGATTTCGTAAGAGAAGAATTCAAACAGGGTTTTGTCAAGGCAGCTGTTAACTTGGAGCTTCCATTTTGCCATCTACAATGATGGGGAAATTAGATGGAAAACTCATCTTAGATAAAAAACCATCTTTAATTCACATTAAGCAAGAAAATCAGGACAGGTTTTTGTTATCTAGATAGGAAAAAACAATATTTTATTACTTGAGAGATATTTTCATGATTTTAAGATGGTTCTACCATGATCCTTAAATTTATATTTTACATTGTAGATGTATTCTGTCAGACAGAATTCCATCTGTGAAACTGAATTGCTAAACTTGCAACACTTTTTTTTTTTTGAAGGCTGAAATGAAGTTAAAAGAGGAAGAGCAGAGAGCTGTGCGGTACCTTGAAACAAGGAAAGGATGTGATTCAGTCACAGTGGTAAGCTACATGTATAACTTTCTATAAATATCTGGAAAAAGGTTCTAATCTGCCCATTGTTTGCGTGAGCTGGAGATTTTAAAAAGAAATTGTTAAGCCTTCAGCTGACAAAATACAATGTAAAAACAGAGCAACCTAATAGATAAAATAAGAGCTGTAGAACTGTAGGTAAATGTTTGAATATTTACAATGGCGGGCCATTGTAAATATTCATACATGTATGTTAGTTTTGCTGCAAATATTTTATATGACTTATAAAGATCAATTTTTATAGCAATTCAGTGTATTAGCATTCCTACATGTATTAGTATTCTGAAATTATCAGTGATACAGTGTATAGCTGTTCTGTATCAGTATAATTTACAAACCTTTATTAAATTTTCATATCTTTTGTACTTTTGTTACCTGTACATGTACACAAAATCTGCAGCGCATACAAGCAATGGACAAATTTGAATCCTTTTATCTTATATTTTCAATTGGCAAATACATGTACTGTGATATACACATGTACGTACATGTATGCCTCTTTTGCATTAAGTCCTGCGATTTATAAAGATTTGAATACACATGTAGTTAACAGGCCATTTTGTCTATTTTTCTAGCTGACAGAACGTTGTGTAAATGTCCTTGTTGGGAGCTTCAAAGAAACCATCTTAGCTGAGTGTCCAGGGATGATTGCTGCCAATGAAACAGAGAGTGAGTGAAGTGTTTACATTGTAGTTTTTAAAGAAGACTTTTTCAATATTTTAAGGGAATTTAATTAAATTAGTCTGCCTTGTGCAACAGTGTGTTGGAGGTATTTACATTGTATTATAGCATAGTTGCTATTCTGTAGGTGCCTGTTCCATCTCTTGAGCAAAGGCTTGAAAAAATAGAAAGAGTTAATGGTATTTGATGATCCATTGTGAAGCTTCAGGCAATATCCCTATTCCCTCCCCCCACAGTAGGTTAAATTGTTTAGTGCCCCATTACCCCACCCCTCTAGAAATTCCAGTAACTTTATACTCGCCATTGGCTTTTGAGATCACCTTTCCATCCCCCCACCCCCATAGAAGGTGATTGGAAATTCTAAGGGGGAGGTGATCACAAAAAGCTAAAGTTTTTGAACGAGAGAATGAAGCTACTGGAATTTCTAGAGGGGAGGAGTGAGGGTGGGGCCCGGGGGGGGGGGTGGGGTACTCCCTTATAATGGCTTAATGGGGACGTGCGGCCAACCAGGGTATGTTTTTCGGGATTTTTGTCTTAAACAGGGTATCGATTTTATTTTTTTTTGTCTTAATCAGGGTATCGATTTTATCATTTTTTGTCTTAATCAGGGTATCTTTTCTTGGACGATAAACAGCCTGTGCATATGTTCTATGAACTAAACTACAGCAAAATTTTTTCGGGTTAAATGTCTTAAACAGGGTATCAAAATCGGAATTCTGTCTTAAACAGGGTTGGAAAATCAGTGATTTTTGTCTTAAACAGGGTCAGGGTATTAGGGGCCGGGCCACACCTCCCCACCCAAGGATATATCGAGTAATCCCCCCCCCTGGGGGGGGGGAGGGAACAATCCCTTTAGTCAACAATTTGATGTAGGAAAACCTGAGTAAAGTAAGGAAAACCACCACAGCTCAATAAGCTAAGAACAAAAACATTACCAAATGATTTTCTCTTTGCACAGAACTGCTACTGATGTTCCAACTGATGGATCGTGTTCGAGGGGGAGTGGATCCTATGATAGCCAATCTAGAGTCATACATTGTCACTACAGGGCTTGATGACATGAAGGCATCAGCTGATACTATTACAAGTGTAAGATTGTTGGCTGTAGATATGTATAATAAAGGACAGGTCCGTATTTTGTATTTGCTACTTCTGAAATAATTTCAGTCAAATACTGTTTTACATGCGAAGAGAACCCAAGTTTTAAATTTGACATTTTCTTTTTTTAAATTAATTCCACTTGAAATAAACTGTTTTCATCCACACTTCAAAAGTAACATGTACATGCCCATTAAACTTTTGGCTCCAACTACATGTAGTGGTGAGGTTGAAAATTGAAAAAAATATGTTCCAAAATAATAAATTCTTTTTTTTTATAAGTAAAATAATGAAAAAAACAAACAGCACAATAAAAAAGGTACTGCTCTGTAGCTTTAGTCTTGGAGCTTTAGATTTTAGATTGCAAATTATTATGCATTTTAATACAGTGTATACTTGTAAATTTGTTTTTATTTATTTGAGTTTTTTTGTGCTTACATTATCATTTACAGGACTCTGAAAAATATGTAGAGCAGTTACTTATGCTGTTTAACAGATTTAGTAAACTTGTCAAAGAAGCTTTTAGTGATGATCCACGATTTCTTACAGCAAGAGATAAGGTATGCTTGGCTTGGACATAAGGCTTAAATTTTATTTATTTATTTTTTTTTTCACTTAATGAAAATTGCAACCAATGAACCTAGAATGCTAACTGGCAATGGTGGTTTTTGCATTTACATTTATCAGTGTCATGTATCTTGCTTTAATGCTGTTGCAAAGAAAAGCCCTGAGAAAATAAATACATGTAGTTTAATTAGCGCTAAGGCAGTATTGCTAAAGAAAACCTCCTCAGAGCTTTGTTAGCTTTGTGGTACAATTGTAGAGTGCTTGTACATGTTGTGCAAGGGTCATGATTGTATTGTTCAATATGCATAATTTTTCTGTTGCTTTATTTAAAACTGCTCAAGTTGTATCACTCCGAAGATCTTGTTTGTTTAAAATATGAAGCTCAGTGATATGTTTTCATTCATGTTTGCATTACCACACAAAGAAAACCTTGTGGACACACTTATTTTTTGTTTATTGATTCTTAACATTGTATCAATTGATTCAAATCCATAAAAAGTGATGCATCTATTGTTTGTATTGTTGGATGTAAAGTAATAAAATTAATACTGGTAATCAGTAATGTAAATTATTTAACATGTTCATTTCAATCTTTAGGCGTTCAAGACAGTTGTGAACGACAGTACAATTTTTAAGTTGGAACTTCCAAACAAGAATAAAGCGTAAGACAAGTTTCCTTTCTGCTTTTTAATTATGATTGGTACTAATTTGAAAGATCCCTAACTTTCATGCTATATTTTTCATTCTACATAATTTTGAAATTAACATAATACGTAATTTTGAAACTAACAGAGATGTGAAAAATATATTCAAGTTCAAAATAAGAATGGTTACTGATCATAAGAGATCAAGGTAGATTCCACCCACGTAAACTCTAGATTTTAAGCTTTACAAGATTTGAAAATTGTGAAATTATGTCTTAGATCACTGAAAGAAAACTACTGCCTCTATTTTTTTTCAGTGGCGGTAGTGGTGGTTTGAATGTCAAAACACAGCCTGAGTCCCGTTGTCCTGAGTTGCTGGCCAATTTCTGTGATATGCTACTAAGAAAAACTCCATACAGCAAGAAGCTGACTTCTGATGAAATTCAAGCAAAGCTTAAAGACGTGGTAAATATTTTCCTCTGTTGCGTTTACTATAATGTCGTATAGATAGGGCATGCCATCGATTTTCATCCACACTGCAGACTCAAAAGTGAAAACCACCTTGTGCAGCATAATAAACAGTACCACAGGAAAGTAACTTTCAATACCTTTCATGTGAATGGTCAAACTTTAGGATTTCATCCACAGACTCAAAAGTAAGAACCACCTTGTGCAGCATAATAAACAGAACCACAGGTTTAAAGTATTGCTCAGTAGCATTAATTTAAATGGTCACACTTGATATCTTCCACAAACGTGAAGCTTTGACCCACTTTACTCGTCACAAGGTTTGACTCTGATAGTCAAAGGGCAGATTCTGTTGTATTTGCTGAGCCTGTCCAGAGTGCATGGTAAGATTGGTTGTTTTCCCATTCTTTCTCCTTTGCAGTTGCTGGTTTTAAAGTATGTGATTAATAAAGATGTTTTCATGAGGTATGTAAATTATCTGCACGTTTACTAGAAAAAGCTAAATATCAGTTCTGGTGTATTTAACTAGTACACTGTATGCTGCCATATATAATAAAATAATCTTTAAGGGTGTAAAACCGACTTTGTTCCTTGGCTTCACTAATGATTCTTCTCTGAACAGATGTGAGTCCCGTCATTCCGCCTTTCTCTCGCTTCGACTTAGTATCCTGAAACCGCTGCTGTCCAGTTTCGGTCTATGTTACTTCTGAATTGAACAAAAGTCCCTCATTGATTTGGTTTGCAACTTTATTTTGGAAGGGTTTTAAATCGAGTGTTGTAAAACAAACCCAAAGTAATTACTCTGACCAATCACAACAGACGCAAACAATCCAATGAACCAATCAGAACTCAAAGAAAATACATGTAGCTGGCGACAAGCGCGGAAAAACGCGTGCGAGTCGAATGATTTCAGCTTTACTTCTGATTGGTTGAGAAAGTGGCCCTAGTTCTTTTTAGCCAATCACAAAGCGTTGCTATGGAAAACCAAAGACAATTATTTGAAAACTG
This sequence comes from Cladopsammia gracilis, assembly GCA_022457155.1. Classification (NCBI taxonomy): domain Eukaryota; kingdom Metazoa; phylum Cnidaria; class Anthozoa; order Scleractinia; family Dendrophylliidae; genus Cladopsammia; species Cladopsammia gracilis. Next base: position 15,990 of record JAJGOT010000237.1, on the reverse strand, counting down.
CTCTTACCAATCAATCTATGCATTCTAGGCAATCTAGTATGGAATTTCTGTTGTCACTCTCATTATCTTTGTATCTGCCAAACCTTTTATATGTCACTGAATGTAGGATTATCACTGTTGTTGTTTTTAGATACCACAAGGCTCATTTGACAAGAAGATTAATCCTGGACACATCAGCTGACAGCGAAATGGAAGAAAACATGGTCGAATGGCTTAGGGTAATGTCATGTGCATTCACATTTTGAAAAATGATTTTTTGTTTAAGTATCAGTGCAATTGTAGTGCTTTATCATAAGTAACCTAACTGGCGACTTCTGATCAATTGAAGATATTACCTCGTTTGTTCCATGCTCAAATACGTTTTTTTTTTAAGTCGATTCCTTAAAAATAAGCAAATGTCTCATCATTTGAGGTTTTAATAACTGAAGAGTGGGCACAATCCAATCCAAATGATTGTAACCTTTTGGAAGTTTATCACAACACAAACAGTACAGTGCATTTCCATGTACTGCAATACAATGCAATACAATACAATACAACGCAACGCAGTGCAGTGCAGTGCAGTGCAGTGCAATGCAATGCAATGCAATGCAATGCAATGCACTGCAATACAATACAATGGAATGGAAGCTTTGTTTATCTCTTCCCAAAGGGGCTTTTGAGCTACAACAACAAACTACAGTCAAACTAGAATAACATAGGTATTGTTGACTAAAACATCTTTACATCTTTTCCATCAGGATGTAGGAATGCCTGCTGATTATATCAACAAACTTGCTCGTATGTTCCAAGACATAAAAGTCAGTAACGATCTTAATCAGGGCTTCAAAACCGAATACAAGAACAAGGGCGACATTGCAGGTACAGTTTTACAACTCAATCGTGAGTATACTGTGGTTCTCTCTCGAGGACAGTTGAACGAGTCGCGAAACGCACGAGCGCGCGCGTGTACGTAAGTTGCCTCGTGAAAACTCAGTGAATAACACTAGTTTCCATTCGGTAGGTCATTTGTTTTTATTTGCACTCGACTTTCCTTGAGAGGAAAGCGGGATTGCTCGTCCATGCAATTTGTCTGTTTCTGCAAATGTGTTCAAAATGCTTTTCTTAACTGTGTCCTCAATGCGTTTACTTCAGTGACCGAAGTTCGACTAATAGATGATTCTTCACCCTTGCAGACTCGGTTAACATAAAGATACTGAACGCTGGAGCCTGGTCAAGAGCGTCAGAGAGAATTCCAGTTTCACTGCCCACTGAGGCGAGTGTTACTCTTTTTCTTTTGACAAATGGTCCATTGCTGACTTCGTAATTTGGAGAGCAACAAAAAACCCACTTAGATATTACCAGCTCAAAATGTCGTTATATATAAATGCTCATTAAGCGAGAAGGTTTACATGTAAATCCTAGTTTTTAGAGCGATTGCTTTGGTTTTGCAATAACATGTTTTGTAATTGGCTTAAAAATCTCGCGCCACTTTCTCAACCAATCAGAAGAAACCGTGTGTGACTTGGCACACATGCACGTTTTCCCGCGCTTGGCACCGGCTACATGTCTTAGGTTCATGTTCTGATTGGTTCATTGGATTGTCCGCGTCTGTTGTGATTGGCCAGAGTGATTTATTTAGTTTTCGTTTTATGCCACTCAAATGAAAACCAGTAAAGTACAAACTGTGAATTAGAAAGCTGTGACCAATAAAAGTCGACAAAGTGTAAAATGTTTGTCTTTGTTTTAGCTGGAAGACTATATTCCCGAGGTGGAGGAATTTTACAGGAAGAACCACAGTGGTCGCAAGTTACAGTGGCATCATCTCATGTCCAATGGAGTGGTGAGTTATTTGATGGAATTACTCTTTCCTTATTTAAAATGGAAACGCTTTGGGCCAGCTCAAACTGTCACCCAAAGACGCTTTTCAGGGGAGTTCGCCTCAGAGAGGTGTCTTTTTAGAATGCGGTAACTGTACTCAGGTTTAGTACAATTTTATATAGTATAGATTTCATGTAGTTAAGAAGTACAACCTCTCTGTTTTGAAGATCACCTTTGCCAACAAAGTTGGAAAGTTTGACCTCGAAGTAACCACGTTTCAAATGGCTGTTCTCTTTGCCTGGAATGAGCGACCGCAAGAGAAGATTACCTTCGAAAATTTAAGGTCAGTGCGGTGAAATCTTGTTAGCTTTTTGTTAATTTGACACTCAATGTTAGCACACGGACCGAATTTCACAAACTGCCAGTGATAAGCTTGAGTTTCTTTGTGCTGTGGGATGGGGTGGTGTTGATTTTGTTGGGGGGTGGGGAGGGGGGGGGGGGGGTGCTAGTTGGGATTGGTTAGGGAGCGGGGAAAAGAGGACCCAGATATATTTTACTTGTTTTTGTCGTTTTTTCGTTTTGCAGGCTTGCTTCTGAACTTCCAGATTCAGAACTCAGGAGAACTTTATGGGTAAGCTGCCTGCTTCATTACCGACAATTATCAGTTCTGTAGTTTTTTTTCGAAGGAAAGACAGTGAGTTTGAAGAACATGTAGAGTAATCAGAACTCCTCCGTGTGAAATGTTATAACACCCGTTTTACCTGTTTTTCGTCATACTCTTTGTTTGGGCGAAGTTTTTTCTTCGTTCGTTCCAACATTTAAATTCACTCGCCCTTACTATCTGATGGCACAAAAAAAATGATTTTGCTGCGTGCACTCACGTTGAATGATAATATTGAAACTTAGTTAAGATCGAGTGCTAAAAAAACTGTTACAAACTGGATATGTTTTTAGATAAGACTTAAATCTAGAGTTAAGACATAGAGACTTAAAACTAAGACTTAAAACTAGAGTTTCAAAGACTGTCTTTGTAACAGTTTTTCAGCACTCGATCTTAACTTAATTTCAATATTATCATACTATCTGAGAGCCTGCATGGAACAGGCTATGGTCAGACTGAAAGTTAAACTTGTTGGTTTATTTTCTTTGATGCGCCGGCGTCAGTCAAGTGTAGCTGTTCACTACTTCATTTGAAAGTTAGAACTTTTCCTCCGGATCAGAAGTAGATACACTTATGACATGATACTGTGTAAGTGGTTGTGACTTATAGGAACGGTTCATTGTTATTTTCATAATCTATTTATTTTTAATTGCCATTCTAGGAAGTAAGTCAAGATAAGCGTCGCATGCATTTGGCAAACGTGTATATGAGTGTCTCATGAATGTTTTTCTTTTTCTAGTCACTTATTTCCTTCGCCAAACTCAAGCGACAAATTCTTTTATGTCAACCCGATGCCAAGTCTCCAAAGGATTTCAGCGACAGCTCTTTATTCTGGGTCAATCAAGAGTTCGCTGTTATGTAAGTTGACTTGGTGCATATATTTGATTTATAAATTTAGAATGTCGATGATACTCTTCTTTTTCAGTTATGCCTCCTAGTCTTCTTAAACCCTTTCACTCCCAGAGTCAATTATGAAGACATGCAGTGCAGTTTTAACGTTTGAGTCTGTTGACGGAATCTTATGGTGTGACCATTCAAATGAAACCTATTCGGCAGTACATTTGCATGGTACCATTTGTTTTTCAATATTTTATTAAAGGAAATTTGAAAATTTTCTTGAATTGATTTTTGGCACTCTTGGTAGTTTGCATTTGCATTTGCCAAAATGAGAGCAGTCCCTCTCTTCGAGGCTTATGTGCTCTGGTCGCGGTCAAGTTCTTGAAGTTCTTAATGCGTCAGCTGACAAACCCCACTCTTAAAAGAGTTAATATTAGGAGCCGTAGCCAACATGGCAGGCAGTGGCAGTGGCAGTGGAAGGGTTGAAGGTGTAATGTGACGTTATCTTATATAAAGGAGGGGCAACGTCAAGCAGTCTTCTGATGTTATGCTGTCGTGATTAATAGTAGCCGGATTGTGATACGGTCCGAAGCCGTTCGCTCTCAGAGGAGGGATTGAGAGCGAGCGACTCAGACCATCTGTGAATTAGGCTAGAGCAATAAGGACTATATCACGCTCACTTCTGTAAAGGGGTCCAGTTCCAACTCACAAGTGCTAAATCTTGGTTTTTCAGTGGCAGTAGGTCGCGAAACTCCTCTGCAAGTGGACATATGTGAATTTGTAGTACACTACATCGTTTGTTTGCACTCATTTGCTTTTCTCTTTCATTCAGCAAAAACGGCAAGGTTCAGAAACGTGGCAAAGTGAATCTCATTGGTCGGTTGCAGTTGTCAACAGAAAAAGCAAAACAAGAAGAGAATGATGGTATAGTGGCGCTTAGGATTCTTAGAATACAGGTGGGTTACTTTCTTTCTCTATCACATGGTTCCCGTTTCTTCTAATCACAGTACATTCAAAGTCGGCCAGCTAATACCGTCATTTGGCGATTCTTAATAGAGGCAACAACAACACACACTTTATAACCATACTTTACAAAGAACATTTTTACAATATAGAATTATAAACAAAAATAGGTTATAGAGCAGTTTTCAATTGAGTGTCGTAAAACCAAAACCAAAGTAATTACTCTGGCCAATCACAGCAGTCGTAAACAATCCAATGAAACAATCAGAGCTCAAAGCAATTACATGTCGGCGGCGCCAAGCGCGGGAAAACGCGTGCGAGCAAGTCACGATTGGTTTTGGTTTTACTTCTGATTGGTCGAGAAAGTGGCGCGAGATTTTTTAGCCAATCACAAAGCCTAGCAATGAAAACCAAAGCAATTGTGTAATTACTTACGACACTCTATTGAAAACTGCTCTATTACACAGAATAACTAAAAAGCTAATCGAGCTGAGTAACAATAAATAGTATTTATAAATGGGAGATATATATCCATTTATATATCTATCTACCATGTTCCTTTTTAACTCGTGAATACGCCAAGCGTTGAACGAGTCACAGCAGTGGGGCAAATAGTCACTCGATCGGTCGATCGGCGTTTTAGGGAGGGGAGGGTGGGGAGTTGGACGCAGTGGGTGGGGTCAGTCGAGCAAGGGGTGGGTGAAGGTCGGTGGAGCAAAACGCCTAGGGGAGGGGAGGATCCGAAGGTGTGCAAAATCTATTATTTAGAGCGTTTCATATTCACGAGTTGGCTCATAGAGCCTTTCATTTATTCAGCTGTAACCCTTCAAGTCATTCTGGGAAGACCCCCCTCCCCCCCCCCCCCCCCCCCCTCGGCTTGATCCTACGATCCTGAATCGTTTAATCTATCTTGTTTTTTCTTTTTTCAGGAGGCAATTGTCAAGATCATGAAAATGAGAAAGAGAATAACAAACGCTGCCCTTCAAACAGAACTGGTCGAAATTCTAAAAAACATGTTCATCCCACAAAAGAAGATGATAAAAGAACAAATCGAGTGGCTTATAGACCACAAGTATCTCAGACGGGACGAGGAGGACATTAATACGTTTTTATACGTGGTATAACCACATAATAAAGATGAAACACAGCACTAAAGGAGAGGCGCTTTCACAAGGCAGGCTGAAGGTTGAAAACTCATGTTGGCAAGTACAGTGCAAGTTGGTGCGTGTGAACAAACAGTTTGCCAACATTTTGGTACTGGTTTTGCGACGTTCACATAAGCCAACTTGTGCAACATGAGTTGGAAAAAAACTTTATTTTGCCGTGTGATCGCCGCGCCCTTACTGAACCGTTAGTACTCGCTAGAGTACCCGAGATCAAAATAAAAAAACGCCCATGCTACTTTAAAAGAACACGGAGGAACTGTTCAGTAGCTTTTATTTGAATCAGTGATATTGCTAGAGGGTTATAATTATTTCTCCAAAGCTCCAAAATAAGAACCAGGATTTAACCTTGCAAGTAAAGGGCTTCGTTACTTTGGGCAAGCGGTCAAATTCAACAAAGGATTGTGGTAGGGGATGACTAAAGCGGTAGATCCGCAAAAGAACAGGACCTTAGTCCTCCCATCCCCTCCCCACCGAAGAATTGTCTTTTTGCGAAGATTTTTTGTGGTAAGTCGTGGATTAATACATAAAATAAAATAGCCGTTTGTGACAGTTTAAAGTACTTCTTTGATGAGAATATAGATGCACGTTCTATTAATCAACTGAGTTAAATAAGTGAATGGTCTCCGTAAATAGATCCAAAAGATGACGTTTCGAGCGTTATCTGTATACGTTGCATGTACAGACGGCCAAATTAATGAAGTTTAAAATTAGAACGAATTAATAACCAGTAGTTTAGAAAATAATTCTCTTTCTTCTACCCCTTCTTTCAAACTCGCTATTTTATTCGAATTCAACGTAAAACTATAATCCTAATCGGTACCAGCTTCATCGGTTTTTTTAATGGTCAAAATGATTATTTTATTTGTCAATCACATTTGGTTATTTTAACTACATTGTTGTACATTTTTCTACTAATGTGATTTCTTTTTTTTCGCTGTGAATATTCAATTTATTGATTCCCGATGAAATTCACATTTTTTTCATAACAAATATAACAAGATTTACATCATAACTGCATAAGAAGGAAAGTAAAAAAAAAAAAAAACGGACAAGCTTCATCGTTTGCTTGGATCATTTGTCGACGAAGACGGAGTAACCAAATGTAGAGATCGAATTTTAAAAACAATGCATCGCTGTCACCCTCTAGCGAGAGCCGATCCTTTTACCAGCTAACGCTTTTGTGTCGACTTAAAGTATACCGTTAATCCTCTATTAAGCCCCCTCTCAAATAAACCCCTCCCCCCTCTTTTGGAGCAAGAAAATTATTATTTATTACCAAACCGAGACTACGAATAGTGCCCAATATTTCGCTTCCGCTAAAACAATGAATATGATTGGTGAAGGGTTTGACTAAAGTATTATTGTTGTTGTTGTTGTCAAACTAAACTGAATAGTGATGAAAAACTAATGAAGTTCGTCGCGTTTGTTGATAACGTTTTTGCTTTGTCTATGAGGTATGCTTCACGCGCTTTTCGTACAGACTCTTTTATTTAATACGTATTAATTCCAGCGGTATACAACAGTTTTCAAGGTTGTGCCTAAATCATACCGTCCAGAAGGACGTCGGACACCTTATTGAGACTTATATAACGTAATGTCGACACTTAGAATTTTATTTTCAATAAATTTTTAAGTGTTAAAAAAAAAAAATCTAAAATCCCCACTCAGGATTGAACCTGTGACCTCAGCTAGGCTTAGGCTTACATAGCCTACCGTACCACTGTACCACATAGCTTCTCGGGTTGTTTAGACCTAAATTTAACTATATAAACTGCTACCCCTAACCTCAACTGAAAGCTAACCAGTTACTCAGTTATAGAAGTCTCAATAAGGTGTCCGACGTCCTTCGGGACGGTATTATTTAGGCTTGACCAGTTTCAATTAAGTGTGGTAAAACCAAAACCAAAATAATTACTCTGACCAATCGCAGCAGTAATAAACAATTCAATGAACCAATTACATGTCGGCGGCGCCAAGCGCGCGCGAGCAAGTCACGATTGGTTTTGGTTTCAATCTGATTGGTCGAGAAAGTTGCGCGAGATTTTTTTAGCCAATCACAAAGCATAGCAATGAAAAACCAAAGCAAGCTCGTGAATGGTGTGATCTTTCTAGATTTGAAAAAAGCCTTTGACACCATGGACCATGCAATCCTTTTAGGAAAGCTTGCACTCTATGGAGTCAACTCTCAATCTGTAAACTGGTTTCGGTCCTACTTATTTAACCGAAGGCAGCAAACTTGTGTTAATGGGGTACAATCTGATTTTTGTAATGTCACATGTGGCATCCCACAGGGCTCTATCTTAGGGCCTATTTTGTTTACTATTTATATTAATGATCTCCCTTCATGCAATTTGTTTTCAAAACCTAGGATGTATGCAGATGATACTACCCTTACCTCATCCGCAGAGGACCCATATGACTTTCAATATAAAATGAATCATGATATGAAGTTAATTCAATCATGGCTGACGGCTAACAAATTGACACTGAATGTCAAGAAAACAAAATACATGCTTATCGGGAGTCAATGTAAATTATCACAATTACATAGTGACTTTACTGTACAAGTAAATAATAAACCGCTGGAAAGGGTATTTAAACATAAAACCCTTGGAGTTCACATTGACGAATCTCTTACCTGGCGCCCACATATTAATGATGTTTCAAAGAAAATAACTGCTGGTCTTGCAGTCTTAAAACGTACTAGTACTATCATACCATTTGAAACTAGAATAAATATATACAATGTACTTGTAATGCCCTTTTTCAATTATTGTAGTCCTGTGTGGGACAATATTGGTAAGGGTCTATCAGACAAACTCCAAAAGCTGCAAAATAAGGCTGCCAGAATTGTCACCCTTTCTAATTATGAGGTTCGCTCGAGCGATTTGTTGGATGAGCTTGGCTAGGAACGGTTGGAAAACCAAAGACTAAACAAGTTGGCTGTAATTATGTATAAAATTCATAATAATCTTTCCCCATTGTATTTGAGGCGGATTTTTACCAATATTTCATATATACACACACATAATCTTAGAAATTCTGAGTCTAATTGTTACATTTCCAGACCGAAAACTGAATACGCCAAAGGTAGAGCATACATTATAGGGGATCTGTTCTCTGGAACAAGATCCCCTTAGGCCCGGTTCAAACGTCGAACTTTACATGTGCCGAACCTAATTCGTGGCGAAAAGAAATATCATCCTTGCCGCTTAAAATAGGGAAATAAACCGAAAAATGTAAAATTCACCAAGCCTGGAAATTCTTGTTTTGATTTTAGTGTGCTTTGTGTTCTGTTATGGCAAGGAGACGACAAGAAGGAGACAGCTGAGGAGATCGTGTCGTGATATTTGGACAAAATAAAGTAACGCCATAAATTTTAAAATACATTACATTAAGTCTAAAAATCTACAATGTGAATGCTGGTAACCGTCGTTACGCTTCTGTGAGTTCTGTCTGCAAAGGCGCGAAAACCCACTAAATAGCCAATCAGAAGCGCGGTTATATTGAAACATACGTTAACATAAATTATGCATTAGGTTCGGCACATGTGAAGTTCGACGTATGAATCGAAGTCGATCTTTTGCCGTTCTATTCGACAAACTCAGTCGAATAGAACAGCAGAGTCGACCCAAATACAAAAGTGCCGTTCCTAATTGATTCATACGTCGAACTTTACATGTGCCGAACCTAATTATTAGGTTCGGCACATGTAAAGTTCGACGTTTGAACCGGGCCTTAGAGATCAGACAACGGCCCAAATTGAACGATTTTAAAACTTTTTATGTGTGAAAGATTATAATGAAACAATGATCATTTAAGTTTTTATAGCATTCTATTATTACGTGTAATTTAGTTAAGTTTTATAGTTCAAATTTTGGTTTAATGTAGTTAATTGAAGTAACCTTGATCGTAGTTTTTCATTGTACTTTATCTTTCTTGGTTAAGTAGTTCTACAGGTAATGTACTCTAGTGTAAATTCACACGACTCCTAGGAAGACCATGTAATTATGATACGATTTCGTGTATAAATAAAGATTGATGATGATGATGAAGCCCTTGCAATGAAGCTGTATCTAACAAGGGACGCCTCTGACTCTGAAGCCTTCATTTTAGAAGGTCAGCGGTTTGTTGTTAAATTTCAAGATGGCGGACGATTCGTGAACAGTATCGAACTGTGTAATGGAAAGCTCGAAATATATAAAGGTATGTACATCTAAATGTTTGACCACACTAGAAAAGTATTTTATTTGCTTCCTAAATGATTTTTAGGGGTACTCCATTTTAGGTACTCCATAGGGTACTCCATGGAGTAGGGCTCCGCATTTTGTCTCTACCCAGCAAAACGATATGCAGCTATTAAACTACTTGCTTAAATTTTGTTATGTATTACTAATTATTCATACAGTAGAATTGAAGTAAGTTGCATAAAAAAATTTGTCATAATTTATAGAACAATTTAGTGGCATATTATGCCAATGTAAGTAACACCCCCTCGGGCTTAACATTGATAGGTGCATGATATATATTCACAGTGAAAGGAAAATGGTGGAAGACCCTGTGTTCGAGAAAAAATGGCATGTTCAACTTAAACCTACAGTGAACAAGCTTTTGAAACAACAGGCTGTTACACCTCAAGAGTGGCAGAATCTTTTAACGTAAGTATAAGTGGCAGACCCGACGGTCTTCATAAGAGTATTTTTGTCATTAAATAAAAATTGTGACCTCACACGGGAAAACGTACACTAACGCTTATCCGTTAAACGGCTAAAAGCGTTAGGTGTCCGTTAGATATCCGTTATAAAATTTCCTGAAAACCGTTAAACGCTTTCACCAAACCGTTAGGCGTTAGTATTTAACCGTTAGCACGAATAGCGTATCCGTTAGGCGTTAGTATTCAACCGTTAGAACAGATTTCGCATCCGTTAGGCGTTAGTTTCTAACCGTTAGAGCGGATAGCGTGTCCGTTAGGCGTTAGTATTGAACCGTTAGAACGAATACTGTAACCGTTAGCAAAAAATTAACATCCGTTAGCTAAAGTTTGGCATCCGTTAGGACTAGCCTGAACGTTAGAATTATCCCAGCACCCGTTCAAGAGGTGCTGGAAATGACTGTTCTAGAGGTGATAGTGCTTTTCGTTTGCTTTTTAGTTAAGTCTTACCTTCACTTACTATTTCTACGGTATAAATCTAACATCCCAGCAATACTCGTTGAAAACGGAGCAAAGTTTCGTCCAATAATCCATATTTTATAAACAGTCTACGAAGAGTCGCTTTCACTGATACGTTCATTATCGCACGGCAAAATAACAGTCTCCAAAATAATTCTTTCGAACGGCGTGAATGTCGAGCGGCTGAAAGACAGACAGACTGGCGGTAATTCGTAGACTTCGCCAGCAGTCCGCGAGAAGACAAAGTAATAGTACTAGTCACGCTCGTTTTACCAATTATTTGAATCAAGCAAGGTTTTTGAGACTGCAGAACATTAATTCTTTTTTCGCTGCTCGCTCGCCACCCTGGATCCAGAGGTCCGTTCTCTGAATATCATGAGTGAAATTAACCGCATAAACGGTTAGAAGAAGCTCGCGAGACGGACCTCTGGCCACTCGAATATACAACCTCATTTCCATGCGAGGATCTAGTTCAGAATCTGAACTAGGTCGCTGATTGGTTGTCCTACTTGTTTCCAGACTCTACCGGGAGTTAACGATGCAACAGCAACTTCGATTGGCTGGACCGAAACAATTCGCAACGGGCGCGTGAAAAACCGGTTTCCCAAAGTGAAGCCACACAAACAACAATGGCGGACGTAGATAGAGATCGTGGCTTTTTGCGATCTTTAAGAAACGCTGTGGATTACTCTTTAGTATCCAAATTTTCAAAATATCAAAGAACTAATTTATTCAGCGCAAGGAGGTCTTGAAAAGAGGTGTTGACAGGCCAGACACGACTTATTAATTCGTGTTATCGTGGAGTGTGACCTTTAGAGTTTTGTTTGAACAAGGAAAATTTTTATCTCTAGCACGGAGGCGTGCTTTGGAGTTGCAGGTATTCTCGCTGAACGATTTCGCTGACCACTGGTAGGTGACAGGAAGAGAAATAGGTGTACTGGATTAATTACGTGCGGATATCAAGGATTCTTTGTTTGTTAAATCTCTCGCCTTTGAAAACGGTTGTATCCAGAAAGTTTACTTCTTTGTCTGAGATCAGTGTTTGTTTGCAAGGACAATAAAATCTTCTATCTCCTTTTTCTCGACACTCTACAGTGAAAAAATGTCATCGATGTATCTTTTTTGATTTAATATTTCTGTCTCGACCGCGTTTTAAACATGTCAGCTGTGAGATTTAATGTAAACAAACAGGCACGCGTTGGTCCCCAAGGATTAAAACCGGTTTGGTGAGATATCCGATCCACAAATCGCATGGAAATGAGGTTGTGTACTCGAGTGCCCAGAGGTTTTTATTTTTTCTCCTCGTTGTCGCGGCTTCGCCGCTCAAATTCGCCGTTTTCACTAAAAAATAAAAACCTCTGGCACCCAGGGTACTCGCTCGCGGAATGTAAACAACAAGCGGCCCGGAGTCCCAAGTGCAGTAGTCACGCAAAATTCATGTGTAAAATTCTTTCTGCACTTCATGTTTACTTATTGTTAAAATAAATCTTGAATGGAACTAAAAATTATAATCGAAATTAAAGACGGTAGGGAAAGTTTGGTAGCAGAAAAAAAAATTAAACCCTTTGAAGTTTGTTGAGTTGTCGGTAAAAATAAGTGCTTGTTGGTCCCTTGGGAAAAGTGGTAAAAGCGCACCAAATTTGCATATGTCAAAACGGTAATTTGAAACCTTAAACACGCTGGCACAAACAGACTATGCGCTTCTAAAAATTCTCTGTTTTCTTTGTGGTTTCGCTCGCCAAATTAAGATTAAGCTTTTCCAAACTCTCAGCCTTCATTTCCAAGTATTCCACCGCGCTAAAACATCACAGGAAGTTTGGAGTGTCTTCGGGCCGGGAATAAACATAAGCCGCGTTTGATTTCGCAAGGGTTCCATCGATCCCATCCGCGTGATCTCCATCCACAGGTACCCCAAGCTCAAGTTATGTTTACATGTTGTAATTTGAACGTCGTGGTAACTGTTGCGTAATAGCGAAATTATAAGGATTTGTATGGGGAAAATTCGGTTCGAATTGAGCGTAAAATTAGGAACGATATTTAAATAAAACTGGCTCACCTGAACTTCTTTGTGTGTTTACTTGTGTCTTGAGTGGTTTTGGGGTCCATTAGAAGCGATTCCAGCGAGTTTGAGTTCAACTGTTTCTTCCTCCCTAAAAGAGAGACAAGGTAGGGGACTTCGCTCAACGAGCCGATTGGATCCACCGAAGGAAATCGGCCGTAAATTCGCTCCATCGCCTCCAATCGCCTCGAGATTCCACATGGGGCAAGTTCCATACATTGTTTAAACAATGCTTTCCTTCGTCGGGCACAAACGTCCGCCGCGCGGGAATTTCAGCTCCTAAAACTCAAACACTTTTCCGTTGAGACCCGTAGAAACGTGCGTGGGTCGTATGAACCGTGCACCGAACGTTTGAAATTGGCTTAGCGACCCGGCCTTTCGGTTCAAATTACCTACACACCCGGTGGGCGACGGGCTTATGTTACCAAAGACAATAATATCCTCCCTCAGGGCCCTGCCAAGAACGGTTTGTCACCATTGTGTCCCATTCACCAATCAGAGCGCGGCAGATCCGCAACTCAAAATTTAAAATGAGGATTTGCTAACGCTATTTTGTCATTCGGGACACGAAAAATGCTTTCTAATCATCCGGAGAACAGTCAAGACGGCGAAATACCAAAACCAAAACCAGTCAAAGCGTCCGGATATTTGCCAGAGTGGAAATTATGGTGAGTATATGATTTTAATATTGTGCAGACAAAATACAGGATGTCGAAATTTGAAAAAAAATTGTGAAATTGCCACAACGGTCACGCTGCTGTTTATATCTGCTTATATCTGCGATCTTTTATCTCCCCTTATTTAGCTTACATGTTTATAATTTTACGTGATGTATTCAAAACCTGTTAAGAAGCAACTTGCTCTAATTCAGGGCCAAATCTCTGCGTATCTTTTGAAACAAAATGCCAGACTGATTGCCTCTGCAAAATGCCACGTATAAACGTTTGTGTGGAAACTCACTTCCATTGAAATCATGAACATGCTTCAAAATGTATTTATATTATTTACAATGTTCCATAGGGTACTTGGCAATTACGAACACGCACAGGATGGAATCGTACTTGTAAACGACATCGTTAAGCATTCCGAGGACGCAAAAGAAAATGTTTCTGTAAAAAAAATATCCCGCCAAGCCCTGGGGTGGATAATCAACGATTTGTTTGGCGATAAGGTTCGTGTCGTACAGAGAGGGCCCAGAAAGAGTCGAGAACGAGTGTACTTGAACCTGAGACGTAAAAGCCCACAAGATGTAAATGCTATGGCTCGTGGTGTGAGCATGGAAAACATTTTTAAAAAGCAGCAACTCCCAAATAACTGGCATTACATTAAAGATTCAGATGACCGAATTTGTTTTATTCGCCACGAAAACTGGGAATTTTGCGGCCAAAGAGGCACCACTGAGCTCCAAGTAAAGGAAATCTACCCCGGTTCAGTATCACTCACAGTAAAGGCTCATGGTAACAGTGTTGAGCTAAAAAGAGACCTTGCATTTGAAAAGGCGTTGATGGCTTTATCATTTGAAAATCAAATTTTACTTGCACTTAAATACATAGAACAATCCTCCATTTGCTTTGGTTTTCACGACAGTGATAACTGTGTACTCGCCATGTCAACACATGTGACCGGTATCCTCCACAACTACGGTACCCAAGAAAATGAGACCAAAAGGGTGTTCGCTCACAATTGCTTAGTGTTAAGTGGTCCTAGTGGAATTTGCTCAAATTGTTCCAAGCTTCAGTTAACTGACAGAAAACGAAAGAAACGGAAGAGTAGCCAATCAGTCATTCATCCAAAATGCAATAAAAGGTACTTGACCAAAGAAGAAGTTGAAGTTCAACTAAAATCTGAACAAACAGCTCGTAGGAATGCTGAACGGCGGGAAGAGTATTGGCGGGAAAAGTTCAACAAAGAGTGTGTCATCGTGGAAAGTGACGATCAGGAGGACCTGTCTGAAATGTTCACTGGAATAGAGGGAAAAGATGTTCCAAAAGAAATGCAGTGCTTGTGGCAGCAACAACACAAGATCCTCCACACTCAAACCAAAAATGGATACAGATGGCATCCAAAGTAGGTTAAATATCCTTTAAAGGTAGTTATTTCATACCTCAGGGGTGGGTTTTGGTGGGGTGGAGGGGAGGGGAGTGATTCCCTATGCAATTGTTTAAAAAGTGCAGAAACGAAAAGAAAAGCAGTCATATAACCTGGGGTCAATATTACAAAACTTCGGCACTTGTAATTTAGAGGTGTAGCTGTTGTTTCAACCGCTAAAACAATGGCTACACTTGTAAATTACACTTGCTTTTTAATGAAAACTACTAAAACAAAGCTTAACTCAGTGATTTTTCTTATTTCTCAGGATCATGCAATTGTGCATACAATTGTACTGCAAGAATCCCCATGTGCTTGACCCTCTCCGAAATTTCATACGCTTGCCAAGCAATTGGACTATTCGGTAGGTGTTAAAATACTAATATATCCCATTACCCACTGCGTGGAAAATAATTGATAGTTTTTAAAGAAAGCATGAAGTTACACTGTTATTTTCAGGGGGAGAGAGTTGTTTGGTGGGTGGAAGGGTTTTTAAAACAAAAAAGCCTGTAATAGAAAAATAAATCTTTCTGAATTTTAGGTACCATAAGAACAAGCGTGAACAGCAGCCAGGGTGGAATGCAGATATTGTTCAGTGGTGTCAAGAAGCAGCACAGGAGAAAAACCTCAAAGAATGGGACTTCTGGGGAGGTTTTGTTATAGACGAAATGAAGATCGAGGTAACATTTCGGCCATTACTCTTGTTATTCCTGAATTGACCACTGACCACAGCATCAAAAAAATAGTTATGATTTAACCACTCTGTCATTTCACAATGACAAATACTTTAATATTATATGTTACTTTAGGTTGAAATATATATAATAAATCAAACACAGCATAAAACATATATGCTCTGCTTATTTCCTTTCTAAAAAATTTACAGGAAAATGTGGAAATGGTAGTAAAGAATGGGAAGCACCGTTTGGTTGGCTTTGTAGAGCTTGGACCATTGCATGGTGACATGCTTAAGTTAGAAGGTAATGTACAGCCTTTTAATACTCCTTTCTGATTCTGATTTATAGTATTTATGTATAATTTTATATCATGAGATCACCCACACAGGACAGGATTTTCCTGACATTTTGTCCATTTGAACACAATGAACACACATTTCAAGCCTTTGTTATTAAAAATGGCCAGTTTATTTACAAGCTAATTATAACAATTTATTTTTCGAGATTTAATTCTTCCTTTCAAGCCACTTGACAAGTAGGCATCATACAATTCCAGCTGTGCTTATTAA